>LPNX010041406.1:156008-240538 GCA_001517045.1 Pseudotsuga menziesii
TTTAAATTTTAAATTTTATATTGTTGTTGTGTGAATTATTTTAAAATTTTAGTCATTTGAAGTCTGCACTTCAAATGTTTAATTTTAAAATTTGAATCATGGCATTTTAAAATTCCGCGTTATACTTCAATATATAGTACAAGTATTTATATAAAATACAATTATATATATAACTTTTCACATGTGAAAGGCTGAAAAATTATATACCCTTCCAAATTATAATAAAACCCACCCTTCGAATTGCATCACTAAACCCTAGATTCCACAATGTATAGATTTTAGCTTATTCTGTAAGAATTGTCTAATGAGTCCGATGCAACTCCATTATATGTGTTCATTCATGAACTGATATATAATATCAATTTTTTAAAGGACGGTCTACTGCGTTGCACGCTAAGAGAAGATGATTCTCATGAAAGCTTTTTCGGTGAGCAGACAAAGTACTCTCAATGGAAGGACAATATTGCGCAACTTGTGACGGTGTATTCACGACCTACTGAAGAAAAAAAACGTATCCTAAATATTCTAGATATATATATCCTTCCGTGCCTATTTTCCGTATTGCTTAAACCTTTAGTAAACCACCCTTTCTGTAGTGCAAATATGATCGAATCAGCTTTAGTAAACCACCCTTTCTGTAGTGCAAATATGATCGAATCAGCTTTAGTAAACCAATATGATCGAATCAGCTTTAGTAAACCACCCTTTCTGTAGTGCAAATATGATCGAATCGGACAAAAACCTTTATAGTCTTCCATTGACACTACAATACGAATATTTAACTAGTTTTTTTTAAGAATTCTATTTTCTTAAAAAAAAAATTCCACGCTTTTTCCCGGCTTATTTGACTGAGTAACTATGTTCCAGAAACTAATCATCAGATTGGTAGACTGTGGATTCATATCTTTCTCCACCGTCACAGATATTTCGTCACTCATGTACCACTAGGAGCAGCTTTAAGCAAGTGGGAACCCACGAAATAAGATTATAAATACCTCCAATCAGATGGAGATATTAATGCAGATCTCAATTGACGAGAAGGAGAAGTTCTCCTCCAACGAGCAAGTGGAGGCATCAGTGCCATTAGTATCGAATGGAGTGAGCTATTCTGAGGTTCCACAACATTACATCAGACCTCCCAACGAACGACCGAGTCTGGATGAAGTAGTTGTCTCTTTGGACTCCAATATACCCCTCGTGGATATCCAAGGTCTCTTATGCAATTCCACTAGACCTCAGGCTATCCGACAAATTGGGCGTGCCTGTGCTGAATCCGGCTTCTACCAGATATTTATCTTTCATATTATAATAATGTAATTCATATATAATTCCTTGCTCTTTTCCTGCTTATAAATATTATGTCAAGTTAAGCTGGGATGCAATGGCTCAATATTGTATGTACAAACAGATATTCAATCATGGGATTGCAGATGCGGTGATCAATAATATGCTGGAAGTAGCGGAGGAATTTTTCAGAATGTCCGTGGAAGACCGAATGGACTACTATTCCGACGATCCTTCCAGAAAAACACGTTTATCCACCAGCTTCAACATTCCCAAAGAACAAGTCTTCAATTGGCGGGACTACCTGACATATCATTGTTATCCTTTAGAAAAACATGTTCACACTTGGCCTTCAAAACCTGCTCGTTATAGGTAAATTATGATGCACTTCAATCCATTTGGTTGTCCGATATGTAAAAGTATTTTTGTTGACGTAGAAATCAAAAGGAATTAAACATCTTCCCCAAACGTTGCATAAATTTATGAATCTAAACCTGGAACGGTTATATAAACTGTTGAATTTATACCTGGATTGTTTGCATAGCAATCCCTTCCGAAAAATTGTGAATTGCATCTTGTAATATCAATTTCAATACTGTTGAATCGTTGATAACAGAGATTTTGATGAATATGATAGAGAAGTGGCCAGTCTGTATTGCAAAGAGGTAAGGGAAGTTGCTCTGAGCCTGATGGAAGCAATATCGGAGAGCCTGGGACTGGAGGCCAACTTCCTAGCTAAAGCACTGGGAAAACATGAGCAACACATGGCTATAAACTACTATCTCAAGTGCCCCAATCCAGAGCTTACATTCGGTTTACCAGGCCATTCAGATCCCAATGTCCTCACTCTTCTTCTTCAAGATGAGGTACCCACCTTACAAGTGCTGAAGAATGGACACTGGATTGCTATCAGCCCCATACCTAATTCTTTTGTTATTAACATCAGTGACCAATTACAGGTTCCATCAATCTTCTTGGCACCTTAACTAATCTTGTCTTATGATTTAATTTTTCATTCGTAGAATCCATGGTGTATGGCATCAAACTAATTAATATTGGAATGAAACTGTTTGTGCAGGTTCTAAGCAACGGAAGATACAGGAGTGTGTTCCATTGTGCTGTGGTGCTAAGAACGATTGCAAGCAAACTCTTGGTAATATTCCTCGTAAGTGAAGCTTCTAAATACAGCGGGATGGTCAGCGTCAGTCAGTGGCGTTGCAGGAGTGATAACTGCATCAACAGAAGGGCAGTAAAATGTCGGAATTGAAATGCGAGCTCTTGAATAGTTCACCACAGCACGATGAAACACACTCCTGTATCTTCCGTTGCTTAGAACCTGCACAAACAGTTTCATTCCAATATTTTTATGGTTGTGCTTGAAACCTGGCTTGAAAAAAACCAGAACAGCTAGCTCCGATGGTACCACTTGCTATAACAGATGGCAATGGGATATAATTTTTTTATTTTATTTTATTATTATGATGTCATTGTTGCCACATGTCAACTCAAATCCAGATACCAAATTCCAAAGTTTATATGATCTTCTATCCACCATGTTTACAAAATAGTTTTTTAACAAAATTTAAAAAAATATTTTACAAATCTCTAAATTATACTTTACAAAACAGATTTTAATTTTTTTGATAGAGAACAACTAATACAAAGTCAAAAGAGTTTGACTTGCAGCCGATTACAATACACATACATTGAGTGTGGCATAAGAGTATAATAATTTAATTATTAATCTCTTAAATTTATTTCATAATAATATTAAATAATCACTGGCATTACAATATAGTAAATAATATTTTTAACTATCCATATTCATTACCCAAATAAAATTATAGAATTAACCACTTCAACATTATCAACAACAAAAAAAACATTATTATTCTTATATATCAATTTAATTAAATCAATCAATTAATAATCCTTTTCTTTACTTACTTTTACGTTTCTTTAATTAAGTACTACAACTCTTGCTTGTAATAAGATATATCTAATACATTATTAACATATCAAATATCAAATTATCTATATTTTATAAAGTTTAATTATCTGAGAAATTAATGTATTGGTTATGTTTATCATATCAAATTATACATTTTTTTTAACATTTTAATTTTATGAAAAAATCATATATATTTAATACATTATTAATTGAAAAATATCAAATCATAAAAAAAATAAGTTTAATTGTATGAGAAATTAATGTATTGGTTATGTTTATCATATCAAATTATAATTTTTTTACCGTTTAATTTTATTAGAAATTCATGTATTGGTTATGTTTATTAATATATAAGTTTGTGATGATATTGTTGATTGTTTTCTTATCATTTACACTTGTATAGATATATCAATTACATATATGTAATTGTTTGAGATATTCATTAAGAGATAACCATTATTTTTCATCTTATATTATTATGTCTTTAACAAGGGGATATATATGATTCGATCAACTGTATGAGTAATTAGAAAAGTTTCTCCCTTAAACTAAGGTTTTTCTATAGTGCAGAGCAATTTTTATTTAAGGATTTTTTCAATTATTGATTTTTTCAGTTTTCATTGGTTCTATCAAGGTGGCGTTGGCTTGGATTTTCGTGCCCCAAGATCGAGCAGCTAAGTGATGTCAGCGATTATTTAAATGCATGTCATGTCATTTCTTTTTTGATGTTGTTGCTTTAGTTTCTTTTTAATGTTATTGCTTTGGTTTCTAGAGGGCTTCCCACTACTCAATACCACTTACAGGATTTTACAAGCTGACAATTGCTTGCATGCCTTTGTAACAAGGTAGAGTAGACGCGTTAGTGACATGAAGCCTTACCGTTCAGAAATCAAACGCATCATCTGCCATGGATGCTCTAATATCGATGAATGAATAATGGCTTTGGTACCGTGGCTTCAACTAATTTTCTTTATATAATATCCCCAATTACCATCGCTTCAACTGTTGTTCCCCGCTGACGAGGGACTAAATTGAAAGTGCTTCTAGACGCTTCTCCCTTCTCCCACCCATTCCTTCATTCTTCTCAATCTGTGGCCATTATTTGTGTTGGTAGGTCAGGTTGCTTTCCCTATTTTTTTATTGCTTAGGTATGATACAAGGTACAGTTAACACAGCATGGTTCGTGGGGTTAGGGTTATTCAGTTATAGTTAATAACTCTCGATATGCAGGTTAGACAAATTGATAACACACCATGGGGTAGGAAAGGGATAGATAGCTTGGAGGGTAAGATTGCTTGGGGAAGGCAGCTAGGTGTGTGCTTTCAATGGTGTGTTGTGCATAGGGAAGATACATCATTTCAAAGTGGAAGTGCCTATAACAAATGCATTCTTTTGTCCATTTTGACAGTGCTTTACAAGTGAAATATTCAAAATCTTTTAAAATATATGCATATCAACAAATTTCACTTATCAACACAGCGCTAATAATATAGGTCTTATAGTTTTTTCATTTTAGTGTTCTAATTTTGCTCCATTTACACTCAAGACTATTTACGAGAGACATTATTTATAAGTATATATTTTCATTATCAATTATGTTAACATTTCGAGTTATATATATATATATATATATATATATATATAAAAAAAATTAGATTATACAAAATCTAAGATATAAATGATTTTGAAATTAAATTTTGTTTTTGATTTTTTTTATATGTGTAGACTTTAAGTATGTGCATAAATTAGGCACATACTTTTCATATTAATGTCTTTCCCTATAGTAAGTGCTTAAATTTACGCCTATATACTTATTCAGACACATTAAATAATTTAATGTGGTTGTTGCTAGTTTATATATATATAACAATCTAGGATCTAGTCGGGGATGAATTTTCGAACTCGAAACTCCCTGTAAATGAAAATTTCATTTTTGTGTGGATCTTGGATTTCACAGGAATCCTCTAAAAGCCCTCGGGGAAGAAAGAAGTAATGATAAAGCTCTTTTTTGTTTCGTTGTCGTTTGAATTTGATAGCTTTGTTGTTTCTTCCTTATTGGCTTGAGAATTTGGCTACATTTCATGTGAGTGCACTCAATCCAGCGGACTCTTAGCTTTGCCTCTTATTTTATATTTTTAGTTGGAGAATTTGTAATATTTCATGTGTGTTAGCTGATATTTGTTTCTTTCCCTAACGCTACTATATTGGACCAACTGAATAAATTATCATCTGCATTATTAATATGCAATATGGCTGATCCTTTTTACTATTATAGTATGCCTTCTTTTGAAATCTCCTTACGCTTCACTCCACCTAAAGGATGTTAGGAGACATGCTCACCCAACACACTATTCATGCCCTTACTCATAAAAGCAACATAACACACTATATCTCTCTACTCATGCATGCTTAAATAAAGACAGTAGACTCAATCCATTGGGTGTTACCCAAATAGCCAGCCATCTTTGAAGTTGTTTCTAAGGTTGCCATGGTTATTTTCTTTCAAACCGCTCTTTTTGGTGTTGGCGCTACCTTTACTAGAATTCCCTGAAGCTGACTATTTTTATGTCTTAGTTTGTGTATTTCTATTAAGATTGTCGCTCAGTGTGGCCATAAGTTTATGGATTTCCTGCACTAAAAAGTCATGGAATACTGCGTATTTCAAAGTTTTAGCAAGTTGATGATTCCTGATGTCTATTCTTCAATCCAGTAATCTCTGATATATGCAAGTTTAGGTCTATCATCGTAAGAGATGTGGACTTCTTTTGTTTTAATTTTTGCGTCCATCCATTCTGATGCCTTACTCTGATTAATTTGTCGACTTCCTTCTTTAAATTGTGAAAATGATGCTAGGAATTCTTTCGCTATCATTCGTTCAGATTCTTCTTTTTTCCGTCGATTCAACTTTTAGTATTTTTTTTATTGATTTTATTTTTTTAGGATAGTGAGGCTTCCATTGAAAACTGTTCCCACTTTTATGTTCGGTTTCTAGTTGAAGTCTTGTCGACGGTGGTACTTTAGTTGACCGAATATTATAACATGAGGCGTTCGGTTGGTTGTGAGTTCCTGTCAAACTACTACTAACAGTCGATTTTATAAATTTTTTTATTTGCTTTGTAGCTTTGACTAGTTGGTCATCTTCAGGTATAAATTTGAAGTCCTTGATGAAATTTTCTTTAACTTCATTCCATAATAATATTTCACCTCGTGCATTTTCCATTTTGTACCATTTGTTTGGTAGATCATCTAATGTCGATGAGAATAGGTGTGACCATATTCCTTCATCTTTATATCCAAGTCTTTTCCATTCTTTTTCACATGTAGTGATGTGTTTTTCAGGATTCTAGCCTTGTGTAAAGTCTAGTATTTGTGCTTGATTTGTTAACTTCTTTCCTCCAAATCATTCGACAAAATACGTTGAAGTTGTCGACCATTATTACAGTCTCGACTGATGGGTATCCCACCACCGAGTAGCTTGTCCCATAAATGTTTTGACTAGACTTTGAAGGCGGTCGTGTTCACCTATATTTTTAGATACTTGTTCAACGTGAAGGACTGGTGAATCCCGCTCTTTATACCTAAGTGACAGTCTGTTTTCTATTTTCATTGGTGCTAGGGATGGATATTCCCTAACTTTTATTTCAAATATTGTTGGTATTATAGACATAGAGAAGCATTGACGTGTTTGTTTTTTCAGAATGTCTTGGATGGTCCAACATTCCCTTTCTTGTGGTTCATAGTTTTCCATTTCCCAATCATATAATTATGTTTCTGAGTTATAACCTACCAAATATGGGTTTCCTAAGTGAATTTCTCCATATATGTTCGGTTCGGCGTAATCCTTATTATTTTGTATCTGGTACAATTGTTAGACATCGACTTCTTCATCTATAGATTTTGTCCATGGTTCACCTTGTGATGGATGAATATGAACAATCACTTTCTCCCCATTCCCTTTAAGTTTTATTCTCTCTGTGTCCAATGAGATCGATGCCTACTAAGGCTGGGAAGGATATGGATCCTTCCTTAGGGTTAATAATTTTGAAGTTGAATTTTGTAGTGATACCTTTTATAGTTGTGTCGACATTTATCGAAACAGCGATGGATTCAAATAGTCCTTGATCTGAAAGCTTCAGATATATGCTTGATTCGTTAAGTCGAGGTTTACCTAATTGTTCCCATGTGTCCCTGGTCATGATGTTTACCTATGATCCAAAGTCGACAATGACTTGTCGGACATGGTAACCTTCAATTTCTAGGTCAACTAGAGGGTCAGCATCACTTTTATCTTTTTGATTCAAACTACATATGCTTTTAGCTTGTTTGTCGATACCAGTTTTACTCTTAAGATTGCATAATAAGTCGAATAATTTTGCCACAAAACTATCATTGTGTATTAAGTTAATAAATTCCTGAGACATCTTCTATTGAGCATCATTATTTACTTCTTGTGCAGCTAATTGTTGAAATATGTTCGCTGCATCAATATATAATTTTTTTTGTGCGACAGGGTTAGGATAATCATCTTTATTCTTTACTTTACTTATTTTGGTATCATCCATGCCTGTTTTTGTGCCTTGACGAGTGACAATTTGTAATTTTTTAGTTCTAACAACATCACATTTTTGGACATTGGACAAGACATTAATGTTTTCCTTATTATTGATTTTTTCGACCATGGTGGGGCAATCCTCTAAAGAGTGATCACCAACACCAAAACTGGTACATAATTTAAGTTCAGTTTGATCCCTGTATGGACACTTAGCATTTCAATGCCCTTCATTTAAGCATGTATAACACTGGATCGATCGTCGTGGTCAATTCTCCCGATTCCCTAAGTATCGGCCTCAACCTGAAAATCCTCCACGACGATTGTTATCATACCGACGCTTGTAACTTCGACCACCATATCTTTGTTTTTTCTGGTCGGTCTGGTCATTATTGTTCCTTGTATTATTATCATTATTATTTTGTGTAACAACGTTTGTTTGGTAAATCGCATGATAATTCTGTCGGTTCTTTAAATTTAGCTGTCATTCGGCTATTGCATGAATTTTGACCTCACATATCGTGCACCAAGGAGCTTTTTCATTCTTCATATTTTATTTTGTCGCATTTAGACCGTGCTCCTGGAAAATGTCGCAAATTAATTTTGACCTAATGAATCGTATGTCTTGTCAATGTTCTTCTTGTCAGCAATTATCTTTTGTGTGCTTGGACGTCAAGGATTTTGTACACCATACTTCATGGCCCTTCAGGTTCAACTCCCGTATTGACTTTTGTATTATCTCCATTTGTTCTTCAATATGGTTATCAACAAGTTTTACTAGATAGTCCTTGTCTATTTCCACTTGTAACGCCTTCATTAATGCATCTTCATAGCTATTAAAGTTGTCCAATATGATATGCAATCGAATATTTTATAGGAGTCCTACAACGAACCATTGGATTAATCTTTGGTAACCCTATGACCATTTATTTTTCACTAAGATCAAAAAGATACTTATAGGTACGGTGGCCAAATCTTTCATGCCAAATCTTGCTTGCCTCATTAGCATGAATTAAAAGAGTAGAGGGGTTTGAGTAGGGTAGGAAATGTGAGAACATGTATACCTTCGAAGTGTGATTTGCAACTCCTTTTGCAATGAATTTACCACTTGAGATCTCCATGATCTCAACTTTATCAAGGGAGAATATGAACTTCTTTGGAGACCCTTTGTGGGTCATCTGATACACTGACAAGAGGTTAGAGGCAAGACCTGGAACATACAATACATTGTTGAACTTACCATGGTCAAGATCAATCCTCCCTTTGTCCAAACTTTCAGTGAGAGAGTCATCTCCCAGTACTATTGGTGGACCTTTTGACATGTCAAGTGAGGTGAATTCCTCCTTGGTCGAAACCATATGTCTTGAAGCTCCAGAATCAATGATGAAACTAAGTGAGCTTTATGTGCCAGAAACCAATGCATGAACTCTCTCTCTGTCTTCTGAACTTGATCCTCCTTCCCTCTTCTTTGAGCTATCAGGAAGGGAGATGCCATTCTTCTCTAGGAGTTGGGTCAGCATGTCAATTTGCTTCTTCATGCAAGAGCTTTCAGGATGATTGCCCTTACTGCAGTATGCACACTTGCTCATTTCTCCTTTGTTCTTCTTCCTCTGGGGGTTCTTCTTGGAACCTTGGGACTCCTCTGGAGACTTGTTCTTGTCCCTCTTTTGCTCAGGTGGCTTCTTAGCTTTCTTCTTTCCTTTTGAATCCACCCTCGAATCTCCAGCAACCAGAGCTTGGTCTTTGGAAGGTTTGATGGTGCCCATCATCACCAGTTTATCTTGTTATTGTGTGAGAGATTCCATGAACTCTGCAAGTTTAGGCATTTTCCAGGCTCAAGCTATCAACTTGGTGGCATGGAAGGTAAAAAAAACACTGAATAGTTAGGGAAAAACTTCAAGAGTATGGCCAAAACCAGTTGCTCCTCCTCATTTTCAATTCCACACTATTTTAGCTGCAAAACAAGGGCTTTAAACTTGGAAAAGTAGAGTTCTAGGGATTCGAAGCTGCTGGGACTCAAGGAGATCAATTCATTCTCGATTTGATGTCCTCTCATCTCATATTTTTTACCAGAAAGCTCAACAAGCTTCTCCCATACTTCATTTGGTGATGTCAATCCATCAAGATGGAAAAGGAGGTCTCTGGATATCCTCAGACACAGGTGACCAGAGGCCTCATCCCTCCTGTTGTGCCATTTAATTTTCTCTGTAGCTGCATTGGGATCTACTTCTGTTTCCATAGTCACTCTGTAGAGGCCTTTCAATCTCAACAATATCTCCATCTCTGATTTCCATTCAAAGAAGTTAAATGGAGTCAAGATGATCTTCTGAGATTGATCCATAACTCAGAAATTGTCCCTTCAGTCAGCAGAATGCTCCCAGTCAATGATGTCAAACATGCAATAGAAAATGCAAGGAGAGAAATCAATCTACAAAGGCTCTAATACCATGTGGAAATTGAACCCAGGTGTTATAACAATTACACTCACAAAAATTGCCAATTACACATGCAAATTACACACAAAGGAGACTGAATATGGAGCAGAACACTAATCTGTATTGAATAAGTGTACAATAGCCAACCTTGTGAAGTCATAGGCTGCAACAATAAATAATTACATGAGATATTTGAATGCATTGGGATGCCATTCGAATTATTCAAAAGCAGGCTTACTAAATCCAAGCAAATCCCCCATAGGTGCATAAAGCAGCTTCTAAATCTATCTAGCAAATCATGAATTCGCAAAATCAACTAGGGAGGCTAATAGGTGTTGGAAGGAGAACTCATACATTCTTTTATTAGGAGAAAAGAGTGGAGGATGATGAATTAAAAAATCAAGTTAACTTCACCTAGTCAAACTATCCCAATTGCCTTAAAACTCAATAAAAGAAGGTAATAAAGCAGAAAAAGTAGATATGCGCTAGGGAGGTCAGGAATAAAGAAACATTGATTCCAAGAGGTTTCCCAAGCGATCCATGACTCAAATTTAGCAATTTTGACCATCTAGGGCATTTGAAGGACAACTTACATAGAGTGGAATATGGAAACTAGGCAAATAAGACAAAAATTGGATTAATTAATGTCTAAGGTAGCTAACTATGGGTTGATTATTCTAACACCCCCCCTTAAGACTAAATTATGAGTAAAATAACATAAAATAATAGGGCCTAGCAACAAGGCTTAGTCACCCTTTACATACTGTATGTCCATTTAAACAAGGAAAGAGGCAAAAACCCAGTGGGAAAAATCCTCCCTTAAACATGGACAGTAAAACAAAATTTGGAAATATTGTCATCAATCATGCTTCATAGAATGATAAGCAATCCCCAGTAGTAATTTGATATTGCTGAATGTCTTCTCACAAAAAACTTTGGTGAAGATGTCTGCTACTTGTTCTGAAGATGAAGAGAAGAGTAGGTGAATGGTGCCATCATGCACAACCTATCTGATGAAGTGCATATGGATCTCAATGTGTTTGGTTCTCTGTCTCTAAACTGGATCATTGCAAATTCGAATGGTGCTCTGATTATCACAATAGATATTAGTTGAGTATTCTGATTCGAAGCGACACTCACCAAGTAACCCCTGCAACCATAAACATTGAGTTGTTGCATCTACAACTCCTCTCTACTCTGCTTCTGTACATGAGAGTGCAATGGCACTCTGTTTCTTGCTTGAACAACTGATTGGTCCTTCAACAAGCATGAACACATATCCTGATGTTGAATTTCGATCTGAGTTGTGACCTGCCCAATCACTGTTAGTAAACCCAATCAAATCAAGATCAGATTTAGCTTTGTAGAAGATCCCATGAGTCCTTGTTCCCTGAACAAAGTTAAGGATCCTTTTGGCTTCTCTCCAATGGATCTCATGAGGCTGATCCATGTATCTTGAAGCCACACTTACTGCATAAGAAATATCAGGTCGAGTATGTGTAAGGTACAGAAAACACCCAATCAGTTTCCTATACAGTGTATTATTTACCATAGGTGAAGAATCTGCTTCTTCAAGCTTAACTCCTCAAAGGAAGGGAGTCTTGCTTGGCTTGCAATCCTTCATGTTGAACTTGTTCAGCAAATGCAAAGCATACTTGGACTGATGTACTTTTATTCCATGTTTGGTTTGAGCAATCTCGAGACCCAAGAATTGGCTCAATAACCCCAAATCAGTCATAGAAAATGCATGGTTCATTGAAATTTAATCTTTGGTAACCCTATGACCATTTATTTTTCACTAATATTAGAAAGATACTTATAGTTAAGGTGTCCAAATCTTTCATGCCAAGTCTTGCTTGCCTCATTAGCATGAATCAGAAGAGCAGAGGGGTTTGAGTAGGGTAGGAAATGTGAGAACGTGTATACCTTCGAAGTGTGATTTGCAACTCCTTTTGCAATGACTTTACCACTTGAGATCTCTGTGATCTCAACTATATCAGGGAAGAATATGACCTTCTTTGGAGACCCTGTGTGGGTCATCTGATACACTGACAAGAGGTTAGAGGCAAGACCTGGAACATACAATACATTGCTGAACTTACCATGGTCAAGATCAATCCTCCCTTTTCCCAAACTTTCAGTAAGAGAGTCATCTCCCAGTACTATTGGTGGACCTTTCGACATTTCAAGTGAGGCGAATGCCTCCTTGGTCGAAACCATATGTCTTGAAGCTCCAGAATCAATGATGAAACTAGGTGAGCTTGATGTGACAACAACCAATGCATGAACTCTCTCTTTGTCTTTTGAACTTGATCCTCCTTCCCTCTTCTTTGAGCTATCAGGAAGGGAGATGCCATTCTTCGATAGGATTTGGGTCAGCATGTCAATTTTCTTCTTCATGCAGGAGCTTTCAGGATGATTTCCCTTACTGTAGTATGCACACTTTCTCATTTCTCCTTTGTTCTTCTTCTTCCAGGGGTTCTTCTTGGAACCTTGGGGCTCCTCTAGAGACTTGTTCTTATCTCTCTTTTTCTCAGGTGGCTTCTTAGCTTTCTTCTTGCATTTTGAATCCACCCTCGAATCTCCAGCAACTAGAGCTTGGTCTTTGGAAGGTTTGATGGTGCCCATCATCACCAGTTTATCTTGTTCTTGTGTGAGAGATTCCAAGAACTCTGCAAGTTTAGGTATTTTCCAGGCTCGAGCTGTCAACTTGGTGCCATGGAAGGTTGAAAAAAACACTGAATAGTTACGGCCAAGATTCGAGAGTATGGCCAAAACCAGTTGCTCCTCCTTCTTTTCAATTCCACACTAGTTTAGCTGCAAAACAAGGGCTTTAAACTTGGAAAAGTAGAGTTCTAGGGATTTGAAGCTGCTGGGACTCAAGGAGATCAATTCATTCTCGATTTGATGTCCTCTCATCTCATCTGTTTTACCAAAAAGCTCAACAAGCTTCTCCCATACTTCATTTTATGATGTCAATCCATCAAGATGGAAAAGGAGGTCTCTGGATATGCTCAGACACAGGATACCATAGGCCTCATCCCTCTTGTTGTGCCATTTAATTTTCTCTACAGCTACATTGGGATTTGCTTCTGTTTCCATAGTAACTTGGTAGATTCCTTTCTCTCTCAACAATATATCCATCTCTGCTTTCCATTCAAAGAAGTCAAACGGAGTCAAGATGATCTTTTGAGATTGATCCATAACTCATAAATTGTCCCTTCAGTCAGCAGAATGCTCCTATACAATGATGTCGAACCTGCAATAGAAAATGGAAGGAGAGAAATCAATCTACGAATGCTCTGATACCATGTGGAAATTGAACCCAAGTGTTAGAACAATTACACTCACAAAAATTGCCAATTACACACAAAGGAGACTGAATATGGAGAAAAACACTAATCTATATTGAATAAGTGTACAATAGCCAACCTTGTGAAGTTATAGGCTTCAAAAATAAATAACTACATATGAGATTCGAATGCATTGGGATTCCATTCGAATTAGTCAAAAGAAGGCTTACTAAATCTAAGCAAATCCCCCATAGGTGCATAAAGCAGCTTCCAAATCTGTCTAGGAGCTCACAAATTCACAAAATCAATTAGGGAGACTAATAGGTGTTGGTAGGAAAACTCATACATGCTTTTATTAGGAGAAAAGAGTGGAGGATGATGAGGGAAAAAAACATGTTAACTTCACCTAGTCAAACTTTCCCAATTTCCTTAAAACTTAGTAAAAGCAGGCAATAAAGTAGAAAAAGAAGATATGTGATAGGGAGGTCAGGAATAAAGTAGAATTGATTCCAAGAGGTTTCCCAAGTGCTCCATGACTCAGTTTTAGCAAGTTTGACCATCTAGGACATGTGGAGGACAACTTGCATAGAGTCGAATATGGAAACTAGGAAAATAAGACAAAAATTGGATTAATTAATGTCTAAGGTAGCTAACTATTGGTTGATTATTCTAACACCCCCCCTTACACTTGAATTACGAGTAAAATAACAAAAAATAATAGGGCCTAGAAACAAGGCTTAGTCACCCTTTACATACTGTATGTCCATTTAAACAAGGAAAGAGGCAAAATCCCAGTGGGAAAAATCCTCCCTTAAACATGGACAGTAAAACAAAATTTGAAAATCTTGTCATCAATCTGTCTTCATAGCATGATCAACAACCCCCGATAGTGATTTGAGATTGCTGAATGTCTTCTTACAAAAAACTTTGTTGAAGATGTCTGCTACTTGTTCTAAAGATGAACAAAAGAGTAGGTGAATGGTGCCATCATGCACAAGCTGTCTGATGTAGTGCATATGGATCTCTATGTGTTTGGTTTTGTGTCTCTGAACTGGATCATTAAAAATTCGAATGGTACTCTGATTATCACAATAGATAGTAGTTGAGTATTCTGATTCGAAGCGACACTCACCAAGTAACCCCTGCAACCATAAACATTGAGTTGTTGCATTTACAACTCCTCTGTACTCTGCTTCTGTAGATGAGAGTGCAATGGCACTCTGTTTCTTGCTTGACCAGCTGATTGGTCCTTTAGCAAGCATGAACACATATCCTGATGTTGACTTTCTATCTGAGTTGTCACCTGCCCAATCACTATCAGTAAACACAATCAAATCAAGATCAGATTTAGCTTTGTAGAAGATCCCATGAGTCCTTGTTCCCTGAACAAAGTTAAGTATCCTTTTCAATTATCTCCAATGGATCTCATGAGGCTGATACATGTATCTTGAAGCCACACTTACTGCATAATAAATATCAGGTCTAGTATGTCTAAGATATATAAAACACCCAATCAATTTCCTATACAGTGTATTATTTACCATAGGTGAAGAATCTGCTTCTTCAAGATTAACTCCTGAAAGGAAGGGAGTCTTGCTTGGCTTGCAATATTTCATGTTGAACTTGTTCATAAAATCCAAACCATACTTGGACTGATGTAGTTTTATTCCATGTTTGGTTTGAGCAATCTCGAGACCCAAGAATTGGCTCAATAACCCCAAATCAGTTATAGAAAATGCATGGTTCATTGCATCCTTCAAGGAGGCAATTTCATCCTTTGAGCTTCCTGTAATGAGAAGGTCATCCACATACAAGACAATAATCATCAAATAAACATGAATCATATTCAAATAAACATTAGGATCAGGCTTGCACCGAAAGCCATCAATGACAGCAGAAAGCCATCAATCTTGGCATACCAATCCCTGGGCGCTTGCTTAAGCCCATACAATGATTTCTTTATCCTGCACATAAGATATGGATTAGTAACAAAGCCTTGAGGATGCTGCATGTAAATCTATTCAGTAAGATCTCCATTCAGGAAAGCACACTTCACATCCATGTGATGTACTTCCCACTCTTTCAGTGATCTGTTCTTCCTCTTAGCAACACAATTTTGCTCTGGTGTGTAAGGGATAGAATGTTGCATCTGAATACCTGCATATACACAATATTGAATGAAATTAGACTTGACATACTCACCACCATTTTTAGATCTGAGGACCTTGAGTTTCCTCCCAGACTAGTTTTCAACCAAAGCCTTAAATACTTTGAAGAGGCCAAAAACTTCAGACTGATGCTTCAAGAAGTAAACCCAGGAGTACCTCAAAAAGTCATCTATGAATTTCAATGCATATTTGTCCTGACTCATTGACATATGAGGAAATGGGCTAGAAACATCGGTGTGGATCAACTCAAGAGGTGCAGAGGTTCTCTCATGACTAGCTTTCTCAAATTTATGCTCTGGGTGTTTTCCTAAGATGCAACTTTGACAGACTCCTTTGGAAAATTTAATCTTTGGTAACCCTATGACCATTTGATCTTCACTAAGATCAGAAAGACACTTCTAGTTAAGGTGGCCAAATATTTCATGCCAAAGCTTGCTTGCCTCATTAGCATGAATCAGAAGAGCAGAGGGGTTTGAGTAGGGTAGGAAATGTGAGAACATGTATACCTTTGAAGTGTGATTTGCAACTCCTTTTGTAATGACTTTACCACTTGAGATCTCTGTGATCTCAACTTTATCAGGGGAGAATATGACCTTCTTTGGAGACCCTATGTGGGTCATCTGATACACTGACAAGAGGTTAGAGGCAAGACCTGGAACATACAATAAATTGTTGAACTTACCATGGTCAAGATCAATCCTCCCTTTTCCCAAACTTTTAGTGAGAGAGTCATCTCCCAGTACTATTGGTGGACCTTTTTACATGTCAAGTGAGGTGAATGCCTCCTTGGTCGAAACCATATGTCTTGAAGCTCCAGAATCAATGATGAAACTAGGTGAGCTTGATGTGCCAGCAACCAATGCATGAACTCTCTCTCTGTCTTCTGAACTTGATCCTCCTTCCTTCTTCTTTGAGCTATCAGGAAGGGAGATGTCATTCTTCTCTTGGAGTTGGGTCAGCATGTCAATTTGCTTCTTCATGCAAGATCTTTCAGGATGATTGCCCTTACTGCAGTATGCGCACTTGCTCATTTCTCCTTTGTTCTTCTTCTTCTGGGGGTTCTTCTTGGAACCTTGGGACTCCTCTGGAGACTTGTTCTTGTCTCTATTTTGCTCAAGTGGATTCTTAGGTTTCTTCTTGCATTTTGAATCTACCCTCGAATCTCCAGCAACCAGAGCTTGGTCTTTGGAAGGTTTGATGGTTCCCATCATCACCAATTTATCTTGTTCTTGTGTGAGAGATTCCACAAAATCTACAAGTTTAGGCATTTTCCAGGCTCGAGCTATCAACTTGGTGCCATGGAAGGTCAAAAAAAACACTGAATAGTCAGGTTCGAGCTTTGATAGTATGGCCAAAACCAGTTCCTCCTCCTTCTTTTCAATTCCACACTATTTTAGATGCAAAACAAGGGCTTTAAACTTGGAAAAGTAGATTTGCAGGGATTCAGAGCTGCTGGGACTCAAGAAGATCAATTAATTCTCAATTTGATGTCCTCTCATCTCATCTGTTTTACCAAAAATATTAACAAGCTTCTCCCATACTTCATTTTCTGATGTCAATCCATCAAGATGGAAAACGAGGTCTCTGGATATGCTCAGACACAGGAGACCATAGTCCTCATCCCTCGTGTTGTGCCATTTATTTTTTTCTACAATTTCATTGGACTCTGCTTCTATTTCCGTAGTCACTCTATAGAGGCCTTTCACTCTAAACAATATCTCCATCTCTGCTTTCCATTCAAAGAATTTAAATGGAGTCAAGATGATCTTTTAAGATTGATCCATAACTCAGAAATTGTCCCTTCAGTCAGTAGAATGCTCCCAGTCAATGATGTCAAACCTGTAATACGAAATGGAAGGAGAGAAATTGATATACAAAGTCTTTGATACCATGTGGAAATTTAACCCAGGTGTTAGAACAATTACACTCACAAAAATTGCCAATTACACATGCAAATTACACACAAAGGAGACTGAATATGGAACAAAACACTAATCTGTATTGAATAAGTGTACAATAGCCAACCTTGTGAAATGATAGGCTACCACAATAAATAATTACATGATATATTTGAATGCATTGCGATTCCATTCTAATTAGTCAAAAGTAGGCTTACTAAATCTAAGCAAATCCCCCATAGGTGCATAAAGCAGCTTCCAAATCTGTCTAGGAGCACACGAATTGGAAAAATAAATTAGGGAGGGTAATAGGTGTTGGAAGGAAAACTCATACACGTTTTTATTAGGAGAAAAGAGTGGAGGATGATGAGGGCAAAAAACAAATTAACTTCACCTAGTCAAACTTTCCCAATTGCCTTAAAACTCAATAAAAGCAAGCAATAAAGCAGAAAAAGCAGATATGCACTAGGGAGGTTAGGAATAAAGAAAAATTGATTCTAATAGGTTTCTTAAGTGCTCCATGACTTATTTTTAGCAATTTTTACCATCTAGGACATGTGGAGGACAACTTGCATAGAGTGGAATATGGAAACTAGGCAAATAAGACAAAAATTGGATTAATTAATGTCTAAGGTTGCTAACTATGGGTTGATTATTATAACACCCCCCCTTAATCCTGACTTATGAGTAAAATAACAGAAAATAATAGGGCCTAGCAATAAGGCTTAGTCACCCTTTACATACTGTATGTCCATTGAAACAAGGAAAGAGGCAAAAACCCAGTGGGAAAAATCCTCCCTTAAACATGGATAGTAAAACAAAATTTGAAATCCTTGTCATCAATCATGCTTCACAGCATGATCAACAATCCCCAGCAGTGATTTGATATTGCTGAATGTCTTCTCACAAAAAACTTTTGTGAAGATGTTTGCTACTTGTTCTGAAGATGAAGAGAAGAGTAGGTGAATGGTGCCATCATGCACAAGCTGTATGATGTAGTGCATATGGATCTCAATGTGTTTGGTTCTCTGTCTCTGAACTAGATCATTGTAGATTCGTTTGGTACTCTGATTATCACAATAGATAGTAGTTGAGTATTCTGATTCGAAGCGACACTCACCAAGTAACCCCTGCAACCATAAACATTGAGTTGCTGCATTTACAACTCCTCTGTACTCTGCTTCTGTAGATGAGAGTGCAATGGCACTCTGTTTCTTGTTTGACCAGCTGATTGGTCTTTTAGAAAGCATGAACACATATCCTAATATTGACTTTCAATCTGAGTTTTCACCTGCCCAATCACTATCAGTAAACCCAATCAAATCAAGATTAGATTTAGCTTTGTAGAAGATCCCATGAGTCCTTTTTCCCTGAACAAAGTTAAGGATCCTTTTGGCTTCTCTCTAATGGATCTCATTAGCCTGATCCATGTATCTTGAAGCCACATTTACTGCATAATAAATATCAGGTTGAGTATGTGTAAGGTACATAAAACACTCAATCAGTTTCCTATACAGTGTATTATTTACCATAGGTGAAGAATCTGCTTCTTCAAGCTTAACTCCTGAAAGGAAGGGAATCTTGCTTGGCTTGCAATATTTCATGTTGAACTTGGTCAGAAAATCCAAAGCATATTTGTACTGATGTAATTTTATTCCATGTTTGGTTTGAGCAATCTTGAGTCCCAAGAATTGGCTCAATCACCCCAAATTAGTCATAGAAAAGGCATGGTTCATTGCATCCTTCAAGGAGGCAATTTCATCCTTTGAGCTTCCTGTAATGAGAAGTTCATCCGCATACAAGACAATAATCATAAAATAACCATGAATCATATTCAAATAAAAATTAGGATCATACTTGCATCGAACAAAATTCAATGACAGCAGAAAGCCATCAATCTTGGCATACCAAGCCCTGGGGGCTTACTTAAGCCCATACAATGATTTATTTAGCATGCACACAAGAGATGGATTAGTAACAAAGCCTTGAGGCTGATGCATGTAAATATATTTAGTAATATTTCCATTCATGAAATCACACTTTGCATCCATGTAACGTACTTCCCACTGCTTCGAAGCTGCAATGGCTAAGGCTAGCCTGATGGAGTCCATCTTTTCCACTGGTACAAAGGTCCCATTGTATTCTATCCCATGTACCTATGAGTATCCCTTGGCTATAAATATTTCATTATATTTCAAGGGTGAACCATCAGTATCAAACTTATTTTTGGAAACCCACTTACATTGAACTAGCTTCCTCCTTGGGGGAAGATCAACCAACTCCCAAGTGTTCTTCTTGTGAAGTGAGATGGATTCTTCTTTCATGGCTGTTTGCCATATTGGATCATGTGCTGCATATTCATATGTTTGTGGGTTTGATTCAACCATAAGATAGCATTTCTATGCAAACAAATGGTCTTTGATACACAGGGTGCTCTCAAACTGAGATCTAGTCCTCCTAGAATCACTAGGATTTCCAGCTAGTTCCACAACTGCATGAATGGTCTTTGCTTCCCATTTTGGTCTTTTAGGACTGTTAGGATCTGAAATTAAATCATAATTATCAGACATATCAGAATTGGTAAAATCATTTATCTCTTCACTTACATTCAGTGGTTCTGGTGGTGAAGAAGAATCCCCAACTTCAACTGCTGCTAAAGGCTCTTCTTGGAACTGAACACTCCTTTCAATGAAGGATTTGTTTGTACTCAAATTTATCAGCTTGTACCCTTTAGATTCTTCAGAGTACCCAACAAATAGACACTCTTGGCTTTGGGGCTGAAAATCCTTCCTCTTTTCGGTCGGAATTCTAGCCCAATCCCTTGAGCCAAAAATCCTGAAATGGGTCACATCTGGCTTGTGCCCACTCCATGCTTTGAAAGGAGTCATACCATCAAGTTTTTTATGATGCACCCTATTATGGATATAGGCTGCACATTTTATAGCTTTGGCCCAAAACTTTGGTGGCAAAGTCTTAGCCTCCATCATGCAGGTTGCCATCTCTTTCAGTGATCTGTTCTTCCTCTCATCAACACCATTTTGCTGTGGTGTGTAAGGGATAGAATGTTGCATCTGAATACCTGCATCTACACAATATTGAATGAACTTAGACTTGACATACTCACCAAAATTTTCAGATCTGAGGACCTTGATTTTCCTCCAAGACTGGTTTTCAACCAAAGCCTTAAAGACTTTGAAGAGGCCAAAAACTTCAGACTTATGCTTCAGGAAGTAAAGCCAGCAGTACCTGGAAAATTCATCTATGAATGTCAATGCATATTTGGCCTGACTCATTGACATATGAGGAAATGGGCCAAAAACATCACTGTGGATCAACTCAAGAGGTGCAGAGGTTCTCTCATGACTAGCTTTCTCAAATTTATGCTCTGGGTGTTTTCTTAAGATGCAACCTTGACAGACTCCTTTGGAAAACTTAATCTTTGGTAACCCTATGACCATTTATTTTTCACTAATATCAGAAAGATACTTATAGTTAAGGTGGTCAAATATTTCATGCCAAAGCTTGCTTGCCTCATTAGCATGAATCAGAAGAGCATAGGGGTTTGAGTAGGGTAGGAAATGTGAGAACATGTATACCTTCGAAGTGTGATTTGCGAATCCTTTTGCAATGAATTTACCACTTGAGATCTCTGTGATCTCAACTTTATCAGGGGAGAATATGACCTTCTTTGGAGACCCTGTGTGGGTCATCTGATACACTGACAAGAGGTTAGAGGCAATACCTAGAACATACAATACATTGCTGAACTTACCATGGTCAAGATCAATCCTCCCTTTGCCCAAACTTTCAGTGAGAGATTCATCTCCCAGTACTATTGGTGGACCTTTCGACATGTCAAGTGAGGTGAATGCCTCTTTGGTTGAAACCATATGTCTTGAAGCTCCAGAATCAATGATGAAACTAGGTGATCTTGATGTGCCAGCAACCAATGCATGAACTCTCTCTCTGTCTTCTGAACTTGATCCTCCTTCCCTCTTCTTTGAGCTATCAGGAAGGGAGATGCCATTCTTCTCTAGGATTTCGGTCAGCATGTCAATTTGCTTCTTCATGTAGAAGCTTTCAGGATTATTTCCCTTACTGCAGTATGTGCACTTCCTCATTTCTCCTTTGTTCTCCTTCTTTTGGGGGTTCTTCTTGGAACCTTGGGGCTCCTCTGGAGACTTGTTCTTGTCTCTCTTTTGCTCAGGTGGCTTCTTAGCTTTCTTCTTGCCTTTTCAATCCACCCTTGAATCTCTAGAAACCATAGCTTAGTCCTTGGAAGGTTTGATGGTGCCCATCATCACCAGTTTATCTTGTTCTTGTGTGAGAGTTTCCATGAACTCTGCAAGTTTAAGCATTTTCCAGGCTCGAGCTATCAACTTGGTGGCATGGAAGGTCGAAACAAACACTAAATAGTCAGGTCCAAGATTCAATAGTATGGCCAAAACCAGTTGCTCCTCCTTCTTTTCAATTCCACGCTATTTTAGCTGCAAAACAAGGGATTTAAACTTGGAAAAGTAGAGTTGCATCGATTCGAAGCTGCTGGGAGTCAAGGATATCAATTCATTATCGATTTGATGTCCTCTCATATCATATTTTTTACCAAAAATATCAACAATATTATCCCATACTTCATTTGGTGATGTCAATCCATCAAGATGGAAAAGGAGGTCTCTGGATATGCTTAGACATAGGTGACCATAGGCCTCATCCCTCCTGTTGTGCCATTTAATTTTCTTTGTAGCTGCATTGGGATTTGCTTCTATTTCCATAGTCAATTTGTAGAGGCCTTTCACTCTCAACAGTATCTCCATCTCTGCTTTCCATTCAAAGAAGTTAAATGGAGTCCAGATGATCTTCTGAGATTGATCCATAACTCAGAAATTGCCCCTTTAGTCAGCAGAATGATCCCAGTCAATGATGTCGAACCTGAAATAGAAAATGGAAGGAGAGAAATCAGAAATCAGTATACAAAGGCTTTGATATCATGTGGAATTTGAACCCAGGTGTTAGAACAATTACACTCACAAAAATTGTCAATTACACATGCAAATTACACACAAAGGAGACTGAATATGGAGCAGAACACTAATCTATATTGAATAAGTGTACAATAGAAAACCTTGTGAAGTCATAGGCTTCCACAATAAATAATTACATGAGATATTTGAATGCATTGGGATTCCATTCGAATTAGTCAAAAGCAGGCTTACTAAATCTAAGCAAATCCCCCATAGGTACATAAAGCAGCTTCCAAATCTGTCTAGGAGCTCATGAATTGGAAAAATAAATTAGGAAGGTTAATAGGTGATGGAAGGAAAACTCATATACGCTTTTATTAGGATAAAAGAGTGGAGGATGATGAGGGAAAAAAACAAGTTAACTTCACGTAGTCAAACTTTCCCAATTGCCTTAAATCTCAGTAAAAGCAGGCAATAAAGCAGAAAAGCAGATATGCACTAGGGAGGTTAGGAATAACATAGAATTGATTCCAAGAGGTTTTCCAAGTGCTCCATGACTCAGTTTTAGCAAGTTTGACCATCTAGGACATGTGGAGGACAACTTGCATAGAGTGGAATATGGAAACTAGGCAAATAAGACAAAAAATGGATTAATTAATGTCTAAGGTAGCTAACTATGGGTTGATTATTCTAACACTACCCCCTCATAGTCGAACCAAAATCTTTAGTAAGCCCAAGTGAAGCTATCTATTTTCTTAGAAAGTACTCCCACTCTCTTTCTTCGGAAAATTTTTCCCACTCCTCCTATTTAGCCTCCCAGGTTGTGTTAGATGGTGGTTCTATCAGTAGTGGATGAGGTTCGACAATATGAACCACACCCTTGTCGATCAAAAATTTAAACAAAAGCGTCGGCAATGAGAACAAGAGCTATTTGGTTAGGTCGTTGTAGAATCTCTCTTTGATGATATCTACAAATAATCTTTCTTCGACTGCTCTTTCCTCATAGAACTCGTCGAGGATTCTTTTGAACCACTTCGACAAATTTGTACGGCCTCCCCCTATTAATTTTTGGAGTAACTCTTGGTCTTTAGTTTATGCCAGTCGATTCATCCAGTAGCTTCTTTAAAGACTGAGGTACATACTTGACAATATTCTCATGTGTTTCATATAAAAACTTCTCCTTTTCTTGTTCAATAGTCATTATGTTTCTTCTTGCGTATTTCTACAAATAACTCACAATCTTATGTTCCCACCAGTTCTTAATCTCATGTTCTGAGATCATCTAGTCATGGTCATTTCATCCGTATATGCATCACCGGCAATGGAACCAATGTTTTAATCAATCATATTTCAAGGTTACCAATGATACACATAAAGAATCATATAACAATAAAAAAACAGAAGACAATAATGGTAGACATAATAACAATTTATATTACTCAATTACACATGTGGTTTCATACAATAAACCGAACCAAGAATCTATCTGGCTCAACAACCTATATATAAATTTACAAAAAAGTTATAGTAACTACCTGTTTGTTCAACCAACCGACACGACCTACGAGGTCGACCTACTCTACAAAGAGTCGACTAGTGAGTCTAGTCAGCTATTCTGACTAGCTCCTCCAACACTAGGGTGAGGGTTTTAGCAAGGAAAACTTGCTCAGTAGGTGATTGACTTTCCCAAAAAGTCACTTGAGGTTTATTTAAAGGTATTTGGAGCTCCATTATTCAGTTTGGATGTTTATTATTTTTTTTTGATGAATATAATTCTTCCTTTCTAATTGTTGTGCCACAATTTCTTGGAAGATGTGCCCCAAGGTTCTCATTCCCTCTCTCCACTTCCCCTCTTATCCCCTTCTCATTGCAGGTTATACTGTAGCTATGGAGAAGCCTCTTTGAGTGATTCATGATTTTCTAGAATCCTCCATCCATACATGAGTATGTATCATATTTCATTAACAGGTCCATAAGTTTCTAGTATCTAAGGGTTCAAACCTCCATGTCCTTCCTTGAATTTTGTCTTAAAACTATACTGTAATGATGCATAGTGTTGAAGAGAATTTTAAAGTTCATGGATGAGAGTAATTTAGACTTAATTGTATGTAATATGATATCATAAATTTTTCTACAAATTTTATTCCAATCTGATTCAATATCACTGATATTTCCTCTTTTTAAGTCAACCTAGTCTAGATTTGCATTGGGAAATGACTAGTTTTGTTGTAACTTTCATATTTCAACTTGTATGACTCCAAAAACCACCATTATTTTTCTGGTGACTCATTAATAGGAATATATAATTCCCCCAAGTCCAAAAAAAATAATTTGAATCACGCTTATCCTTTTTGGAAAAGCTTGAAGTTGGAGCTAGTGAGCTGCCCTCTGAGTTAGTCTCACCGTTACAACTTGTTGAATCATTTACTTTTCCTATGATATGTTATAAACCTTCATAAACCTCTTATTAATTTCCCATAACCTTATAACAGAACCTTATTCAGTTTATACAATCCTCTAGTTGTTGGATTTGACAAAGTCTTCTTAGTTGCACGGTTAGATGACCCAGAAGCGTGGGAGTAGGTTTCAGCGGAGCTGATTCAGAAACCAAAATGGTAACTGACATAAATGTGTTAGGGAATATACTTTATCAGTCCTAAAAATTTCCTTGGTTTCTTCCCTCATCCCACTTCCATGTTCATAAATTTCTTAGCAAAATACCTTTTTCTTCCTAGTCCAAAATTTGACTGATTGAGTGCAAGTTTTAATTCAGAATTTTAATTAAATTTTCATCAAGTTAATATTATGATATGTACACTAGATCATGGACATTACAGTGATATCAGAGCTCTTTCCTTGGCCCATCCTATGGAAAATAATCTCTCAAGTAGAATAAGAAACATTTTCAGCCATGTCATACTCTAAGCAAGACTTTGATCAGCAGTATGAAGAATATTACAGAAGGTATGAAGATGAAGAAGGCCCCCATGTTGATGGAGGTCTATTGAGTAATGAAAATTATTAATTTTATGATTCATCATATCAAGAATTCATGATCCCTATATCTATCCATGATGGGTTCCCTTGTAAAAGGGTGGCCAAAGGAATATGTTGTGTACCTTGCAGATTATTGTGGACTGAGTGATGGACTTATGAAGGTCCTCTCTTTTAAATAGTACTTCACTCTTGATATACAGAATATGTTCATAGATCCATACTGTGGGACAAACAAGGAAATATTGCACACATGTTTGATGAAGTGTGGAAGGATGTGGGTACTAGATGGCTGCCACCTGGAGCCAAACAGGGAGCCAAAAGGGAAGAGTCATCAAATCCATATGCTTGTCCAAGTAGTAGCAGAATGTTTAGTTTCTCTTCAATAAACAGAGGTTCTAAAATTTTTGAGTTTGGTACCACTTAAGATGAATAAGCCTCAAGTTCCTTGAAGAAAAAGGTAAATGAAGTAGAGGTAGTGCTTCCTAAGGTGGAGTGCAAGTCACTACAAGGTGACTGCATGGAAGAAGAGAAGGAAGGTGAATGCACTTCCAAAGTACTTGGGAGTGATATGTATATCACTGATAAGGATTTTGCCTCATGTATGGGTGGAGATACATCTTTTGGATCAGATCCAAAAGAATATTACAAATCAGATTTACAGGCACCACTTGAGCCACAAAATAAAAAACAAGACAAGGCCACACCACTTGGGTGTGAACCTGAGAATCTAGTGGAAGAGAATGCCACCATAGCATCCTTACATGAATATGAAATGCCAAGGTATGCTATACTTTCTTATTTTTGTAATGATTACATCTCGTTGCAACTTTCAGAGATACCCTCCACTTCACATCATGGAGGTGATTTTGCAGAAGATTCAAAAGCTGACCTGTATGTTGAGAATGAGTTTTATGTCATGGATCCATTCCACAAGAAAAATGATCTTATATGCCAGCTATTAGAAGAATAAATCTCGATGGAGGATATTCTTTGTGAGCCACATCACTTGATTGGATCACTAAAGGAGGATAGAGAGAATATTATGGAAGCCATGAACAACTTTGTTGACATCAATGCCTTGGTGGAAAGATGTTGTTGGAAATATTCTAGAGGAGAAATGGAAGGGGAATCCTTTCCAGAGGAGTGGATAGCATTGAAAGAAGGCATGGAAAAAATTAAGGAGAGCTAAATGAAATTATTGTCTGATAGAGATCATCTCCTCATGGTGTCTGAAATGTACCATTGTGCATTCAAGAAGGAAGAAGAAGAATCAGAAAGGCTCACTAATAAGTTGGAGATCACCAGTGACTTATTGAAGAGCACACAAATATCCCTTCAAGAGTCAAAGTTGTAGATCTGTCAACTTCAAAAGGAGTTGAAGGTGTCACACCTTTCATGTTGCATGGAAGGAAATGTTTTGGGCATAATGTAGGAACCTCATGTGGAGGAAAACTATGAGGAAGGAGCATATTTACTAGTATTGGTGAAAGGAGATGTCATAGAATATCTTGGCCAAACATTTGACTTGTTGAAGCAATACATTCAAGAAGACATACCATTCAGATATGCAAGTAAGGGTACTTATTTGTCCAGGGATTGGATAGACAAGTACATCACTAAGATGGAGGTCCAAGGATGCACGATTTTTTCCTACACTATAGGGAGTTGTATGACACACATTCTTGGAAAGAGACACCTTATGGAATACCCTTATGGATGGTAGAATCTGATCCAGAGGAGGTGGCTAATAACATTCCATATGGATCAACAAATAAAATTCATTTTTCATCCATTGAATGGGTGGATAGATACACCATTGGAATAAAGACTATGGGGGGTAAAGAGTTTAATTTATGCCATACTATAGGTATATGTTGAGAGCACCAACCCCTTCTTAGCAGCAACAAATTAATCCATTTCCTGTATTTGATTCTTCCATTCATGGTGGTGATTGCATGACTAGTGGCAGAGAGTTGATCCATTAGGATTGTGCACATGGGAAAGCAATAAAATTCCCATATGGATAGGATAGTTAGAGGATTTTTTCATCTATGATAGGAATGGGTAGGTACGTGTTGGAATTATGAACCTTGTAGGGTGTACCTTTTGCTTACACCATGGAATTTTCAGCAGCCACATCCTACATCTTCTGTAAGAAACATGGGCATGTATGGTTGTTGGAGGATGCCTATAATTGTCTTAGGACATGGGACTCACACCTATGTCATTGCGGAAACATAATTGTGAGATTCAGTGCTGGTACACATCAAGCACATAAATAATTTTATGCTAGGTGGGGAAGTCTCACAGATTTCCAACTTTGCATTGGGAGTTTTCATTTTTCAATGCAGGGGTATGATTTAGACATCATGATCTTCATATTCTATGATGATAAAATTCTGTTGTCGTTACTGATGTTTGGAAGGAGGTAGATAATACCATGGGACCTTGGAATTATTGGGAATGACATATTTCCAAAGGGAGAAACAACATTTGGATCCTTATAGAGGACACAATGGGATCAATGAATTCTACTCCATTATCTTAATTTGGATGACAATTTTGTTAAAATAAGTGGTCATTAAAGGAATGACTATGATCAAAGTGGTGCAGTAGAAACATGGTGGACAAATTTTACAACACTCTAAAGTGATTCTTCTTGAGGATAAGCATACTTGGGAGGGGAATACTTTCATGTCTCCAAAGTTTTAGCACCAAAAGTGTTGACCATGATAAACACCTAGGGGTTATAAGTGATATTATTTAAATTACCCTAGGGAAATTTGCTAAAATAATTATGAAAGAGGATTATACTAAGTTTGATTTCTTTTCATTTTTAATTATTACGCAATTAATCATGTGGAAAATAAGTTTCCATTAATAGGAGGTATACTTGGGCAAGCCAACTTTCCAAGGAGGAAATAGAAACTGTCATAGGACTGACAAAAGCCAAGAAAAATATGCCATAGACAAAAGAAGAAAATTTGGGCCAAAGGAGGGCACAATTTCCATTTTGGAGAGTCAGTCACAAAAGTAGGCAGTGTAGAAAAATTTGTCCTAGGGAAAATTAGCAACTTTGGGCCAAAGGAGGGTGCAATTTGCATTCTGGGGGTCAATGAAAAAAGAAAGCAATGCAGAAAAAGTTTCCATTGCGAAAATTAACAACCCTGGGAAAAAGGAGGGCGCAATTTCCAAATCAAACGAAGGTGGATGACAGGGGAACATATTTCTTGTCCCACACATGATAATTTCTCAAGGTGGGTGCATCATGTGGCTAGGGTTAGGGTTTTAGCAAGGGAAACTTGCTTAGCAGGTGATTGAATTGCCCAACAAGTCACCATAGGTTTCTCTAAAGTTAGTTTGAACTACATTTTTTAGTTTGGATGTTTATTATTTTTATGTTGATGAATCTAAGGATTCCTTTCTGAGTGTTGTGCCTCATTTTCTTGGGAGATGCCCCCACATGTTCTCATTCCCTCTCTCCTCTTCCCCTCTTCTCCCCTTCTCATTGGAGGTTATACTGGAGATATGGAGAAGCCTGTTTGAGTGATTCAATATTTTTTATAAGCCTCCTTCCATCCATGGATGTGTATCAGATTCCATTAATAGGTCCATAAGTTTCCAGTATCTAAGGGTTCAAACCTCCATGTCCTTCCTTGAATTTTGTCTTAAAACTACACTGTAATGATGCATAGTGTTGAAGCGAATGTTATAGTTAATGGATGAGATTAATTTTGAATTATTTGGATGTAATATGATATCATAAATATTCTCTACAAATTTTATTCCAATTTGATTCAATATGACTGATATTTCCTCGTTTTAAGTCAACCTAGTCTAGATTTGCATTGGAAAATGACTAGTTTTGTTGTAACTTTCATATTTCGACATGTATGACTTAAAAAACCACCATTATTTTTCTTATGAGTCATTAAAAGGAATATCTGAGTTCCACAATTCCAAAACAAATAATTTGAATTACCCTTACCATGTTTGGAAAAGATTGAAGTTGGAGCTAGTGAGCTTCCCTGTGAGCTAGTATCACCTTTACAACTTGATGAATCATTTAATTTCCCTATGATATGTTATAAACCTTCATAAATATATTATTACTGTCCCATAACCTTATTTAGTTTATACAAGCCTCTGGTTTTTGGATTTGACAAAGTCTTCCTTGTTGCACGGTTAGGTGACCCGGAAGCGAGGGAGTAGGTTTCAACAGAGCGGATTCCGAAACCTAAATGATCCCTGATATAAATGTGGTAGGAAAGATACTTTATAAGTCCTAAAATTTTCCTTGGTTTCTTCTCTTATCCCTCCTCCGTGTTCATAATTTTCTAAGCAAAATACCCTTATCTTCCTAGTCCAAAATTTGACTAATTCAGTGCAAGTTTTAATTCATAATTTTAATTAAATTTGAGGCAAGTTAATAATATGATATATACACCAGATCAGGGATATTTCAGCTAGCAATATTTTATAGACTTTTTTTTTGAAACTTTAGCAGTATTAAAGCACCCATAACAGATTGCACCAAAGGAACAACATTCAAGTGGATCAATGAAGCTGAAGAAATCTTTAAGTTTCTAAAGAAGAAGGTAACTAAGGCACCATATTTAGATAAAGTGTTCGAGGTAGATTGTGATTCCTCACATGTAGGAATTTGATTTGTACTTAGCCAAGCAGGTAAAGCAATTGCATTTTTTAGCGAAAAAATGAATGATGTAAGAAAACTTTACTTCACATATGATGTACAATTTTATGCAATTGTGCAAGAATTGCGACATTGGAGGCATTATTTAGTGCCAAAAGAGTTTGTGTTATTTATTGATCACATTTCTTTAAGATATATAAACACCCAAAATAAATTGAGTAGCAGACATGCAAAATTGGTTTCCTTTTAACAAGGATACAACTTTTTTTTTTGAAGCACAAATCGGGAAAGCAGATTAGGTTGCAGTTGCTTCGAGTCGTCACACTATTCTTTGGACCACCATGGAAAAATCAAATAATTAGTTTTGTTGTATTGAAAGATCTCTATGTGACATATAATAATTTTCAGAATACTATGGAACAGTTGAAGAATCCAATTGCTAGGAACATGGATTTTATTTAGAATGAATATTTTATGCAAGATGACTACCTCTCCAAAGGAAAAAAACTATGCATTCCAATTGGTTCTATGAGAGAAAATATTATCTGAGAAATTCGTAGTAAAGACTTGACAGGTAATTTTGGAAAGGATAAGATGTTATCCTTAATCAAACATAAGTATTACTGGCTCAAGAGGATAAAAGATATAACCAGGTATGTGGCATGATGTATGATTTATCAAATAGATAAAGGACACTCACAAAATACTGGGTTGTACATGCCATTACCAATTCCCACAGATCCATGGATAGATCTTAGCATGGACTTTATGTTGGGGTTCTCACACACAACGAGATAAAGACTCTATTTTTGTGATTATTGATAGGTTCTCTAAAACGACTCCTTTCATTGCTTGTAAGAAAACTAGTGATGCATCAAAGGTGGCAGGATTGTTTTTTTCATAAATTGTTAGATTGCATGGTGTTCCAAAAACTATTACCTATGATAGAGATACTCGGTTTTTGAGTAATTTTTTGGAGGAGTTTATGGAAGAAAATAGGGACTAAATTACAATTCGATAGCTCCTATCACCCCCAAACACATGGAAAATTGATGGAGTAAATTGGAATTTGGGAAACCTGTTACAAAGCATTGTCGGAGAGAATCCCAAGCAATGGAATTTGAATTTACCTCAAGCAAAATTTTCCTATAATTGTTCAGTAAATAGATCTACAGGTAAATCTCCATTTCAAGTTTTTTATGTTATAAATCCTATGGGTGTACCAGATTTGGTGCAGTTACCACTTGGGGATAGAACTAGTGATAATGGGGAAGCATTTGCATAACACATTCAATAGTTGCAACAACAAGTGAGAAAAAATATGCATGCTAGTAATGAGCATAACAAAATTATAAAAGATGGTCACCGATGACACCAGATATTCAATTAAGGTGATTTGGTGATGGTTTATTTATGAAAAGAGTAGTTTCCTAGTGGAACCTACCACAAATTGAAGTATAAGAAAATTTGTCCTTACAAGATTCTCAAGAAAATTAATGACAATGCTTAGAAGGTTGATTTACCAACTGATATTGATATTTCCCCTCTGTTTAATGTTTCTGACTTTTATATCTTCCATGGGGACAATGTGGGTGATGACAGGGAGGCGGGGGTGGATGGGAAACATGCTATTCTAAAAAACAAAAAGGAAAATATTGCTCATATCTTAGTGCTATCAGGAATATATCACCTTTTGCGGACAAAAGTTGTTCCTCTGATCTGAATGGTTCAAATCCAAAACAAATGAGTGAATAACTCAGTTGAAGACCTTCCCTGAATGTTAAAGACACCTAGAATGTAACTCTGATGAAGGACCTATATACCTGTGAAACATATCAAACATACAAAGACATCAACGCTACCAGAAAATCATCTACACATCCATATTAGTGACTAAGGAATCCAATAACACATATGTGAGATTAACGCAACAAACATGTGGGAAGGAAATCAACTTTGCATTAGAAAATAAATGAAAGAGCTTACAACCATGTGCCTTAGTGCTGATAAACTCCTTCATAAGACTAGGACCTTGTCCTCGATAGCTCCAACTTGCTCCACAATTGCTCTCTAATGGATCAAGCCAGAGTATCAATTCAACAGCATAACTCTGCTATTCTTCTCTCTCCCTCAACCATGGAGTATGAGCTTGTATTTACAGGGCTCAAATGGATAGGATGGTTGAGATATTGGTGGGTGAGGTGGCCACAAGATCCTACAAATAGGCATATCGACCTTAACCATCCCAAGTGAGTAGGGATAAGGTTAGACATGAGGCTCTTGTTCTAGAAGCCTCGAGAAAACTCCTTTTTTTCACTTTTTACCAAGGGCACTACTTGTACCCCTTTATGATAGAGCAGAGTTGGGAAGGAACCACGCCAAAAACATTGGTCAAAGGCAGAGGCTTCACCTAGTTCTCACACAACTAAAGCGGTGTTGAATAGGGTGCCGCTTATCTGCTTGAGGGTAGAAGCGGTGCTGCAATTTTATATGTTGGAGTCAACACCTAAAGCAATATTCTCTTCAAGTATGGGATTTGAGGGAAAATGTCTATGTCAGGGATCCTATCACATGACGGTGACAAATTTTGAGTGTAACAGAATGCCCCCAAAAGTGTGAGGCTAGAGGGATATGATAGGTGAGAGCTTTGATAGAACAAGTTATCACTTCGAGGTAAGAGCCAGCGTGAACGGAGAGTGTTATCGAGAAGGAATCTACAATACATCAATATTTTGACTCATGAATAGATATAACCTCATCATGGCTATAGACCAATACAAGACAGATCCATGAGAGGGATAAACAATCATGGCTACTAGAATATAGCATAGATCCATGTGATAGAAGACTCAAACTTGGACATAGCTACCAGATATAGAACGTATATCTATGTCATACAGACACAAATTTGAGCATATCCATGACCATACAAATGTGGATCCATGCTAGTACTTCATACAATATACTCCATCGCAACCTGGGGTGCAAACTATGAGCGCTTAACAAATACCCAAGGTCTTTGTCTCGTTTTCCACAAAGTACGATTCTATCCATGTGATTACAATGTTCTGAAGTCGAACATGGTAGAAACCACTTGATTACTAGTCAATGAGGTGAACCGTTAACAAGTGCGATGGAAATCACCATTGATGACAATGATTCCCAAGGTACCCTAGTACAATCTACTGAGTGTGAATATATATCTTGGTGTCGAACACCCAGCAAAGTCTTCCGATCAAAGGCCAATGATGTGAACCTTTGTCGATAGCGAGAGAATATATCATTGAGGCATATATATATCAGGGTACTAAATTTGTTTCTAAGAATATTTCCTGGATGATGAGCTGGTGTCGACAGGAATAGTCTCGTCGAAGGAGGGCCATGATGAATCCCACATCGACGACATGAAACTTGGAACAAAGTTTTGTAATATCATATATAATGTAACCATAGGACTGACTCAAAGTACTGACATAAAGGTTGTTTTAACTGCAGAGGTAAACTTATTTCTTCCTTTGAACATTGGGCGGCACGACAAAAGACTTGGCAGCATGACTAGACCAGGCAGACACACAATGCGACAATGGACAATGCATTATTTTGAAAGACTCAAAGGAGTGACATGACTTATGAAAGTGGATCAACATGTAAGTCAGCTGAATACCCAATTGACTGAATGATATGCAGACAAGTTCCATGTTCAAAGGTGACAAACAACTACCATTGGATTTGCAAAATGATTCCCTTCCCTTAATTCCCCCATCATGATTGATGAGTGCCTCTTTTCATTTTTACGAGTTCAAAGAGGGTAACAAACACTCGTTTGAGTTTATATGAAGACAAGTCCATTCCCATATATTTCATGAACCTGAGAAAGGAGGGGTTCATTCCCCCCAAAAAAAGGGTCTCTCAGTGTTTAATTTAACGAGTCCAATGATAGCAAGCTCGGCATTGTTCATATTTAGAGAGTATGAACAAAGACAAAATAAAACTCCAAAGGGTCATTTTTCATAAAATAGTCTATCTGAACCAAAAAAGACATAACCTACTGTTGGAGAGACGACTCTTCAAATACTTTTACGAGTATGAAGAACAGAAGTACTCAACAATCTTTTCATATTTAGGGAGTCCGAAAAGAGCTTATAGGAGAATCCATTAGGTCTCTTTTGAACGATGAACAGTTTTACGAGCCTAGAAAGAATAAAAAAAATTGACTCGAAACTTTGATACTAAGTTCTGAGAGCATGACCAAAGTATCGAAACGAACGCTTGAGGACATTTTCCATTTTAAGAAGGTACGAAAAAGTCAAAAACAAACTTCCCATAGATTTTTACTGTTTTCATTTCTACCCCTGCAAAACTCAATAGCAACGTTAATTTCTCAAAAATTTACTTTTAATGAGTCATATGGATGGATTTTATAATGATAATGATTAAAAAATATTAAAATGACATTAAAAACCCCTAAAATAGCTATAAAAGTCATTTCAAATAGTAAAAATCAAAACATTTCACTATTTGCCACTAGTCAAGAGCATTTTGGAGCAACTTTGAACCAGATCTTCAGCTGCTGATTCAAGGAGATCCAACCGTTCGATTTGACCTATGTTAGAGCCAAGTAAAAGACAAAACCCTAAGCTTTCACTTTTAAGCATTTATTTTTTATTTTAGGAGGGTTTTGGGCCATTTTAGGAAGGCCTTAAACTTAAAAAGCAGGCACCACTCCTTTTCCCTTACGGGACAGGCGGTGCACCGTGAGAACTACGCTTATAACACTACGCTCAGGCGATGCCACCACTCTATGGAAATAGAGCTTAGGAGGTGCCGGCCGTGAGTTGAGAAAAATGCATGGATAGGAAAAAACACAAGATTTTGATTGATTTTGATGGTTGGATATGTTTCTAACTAGTCCATTAATGGTTTTTCGCAAGTTTTCAGTGGTCGAAAATGGTGATATGGAAGGAACGACAGCATGATGATGATGATTCCCGTGCTGAAAGAAATGCGGGATGTATAACCGCATTAAGGAACTACGGCCTCCTCAAGTTCTTCCACACACCTAGTATGGTGTATCATGAGAGATTGCTAGAGTATATACTCCAAATGTGGAACCCAGAACAACAATGCTTCGAGGTGGAGGCACATGTGTTCACCATTGAGGTAGAAGACATCTACTTCTTGACTGGATTATCAAGATGGGGAGTCCCGATTTCATTGACTGGTTCTCATGGAGGGGACATCACTACTCAGGATCTAATTGACTGCCACTTCCTTCTGGGTACTAGAACTTCAGGGAAGAAGATTCATATCAAGGTGGTAGTGGATCTTCCTCTCCACACTCTTATTTTTAACATGCAGAGGCTGGCTGGAATCCAAGGGCCTCATCAGGATTATAAGGAACATATGTTGTATGTGATAGAGGCTATGGCAACTATAGTTTTCAACTGGGTGGAGGCATTGCTACCGGTCTTTAAATATCAGCTGACCAAGTGTCAGTAGGGAGAACTAAAATAGTTTGCCTATGGTTCTATCTTAGCCTGTTTCTTTTTTGAGTGGATCCCACAGTTGAGACCCCAAGTCTTTTTTACTGAGCTGAGGGCGAGGGACCCTCCTATGCTGAGGTGGGTCAGGATCATGGCCCGTACAGGAGCAGGCAGAGGTAAGGTGAAATTTGGATCTCCATTCTTTCGATGTATTAGTGACCAGATCCTCATGGTTGAGGATTATGCTTATGCAGGAACTGATTTCAGGGCTAACCCTAACCTACCACTTCCACCTAATAGGAAGTGGGGAGACATGGGTAAGAAACAAAACCCTAATATAGCTATTTTTTTTTTTGTCTTTCAATGTTTTTTACTTTTTATGTATATAGTAACGAGACCTGAAACTTTCATGCAGATGTAGGAGCTACAACACCTGGGGGATCATCCCCACTGGATAGACGAGCGAGAGCTCGATTTGTTCAATGAGGTGATGACCCTATGGGAAAGCTGGAGGAGAACCTAGAGAGGTTAACTTTGGACATACCCGATGCATCCATTGATGATCTCCCGATGCTCTATCAGTGGCACACAATAGGGGTTCCAGGCCACTTCACCCATTTGCTACGTAGATTAGTGCGGACTATTATGTGCTACCATGAGCATCACTAGATTTTACATGATGTATCACTAAAAGCTACTATAGCTTCATGTTTTTTTATGATTTTGTGCTTCCTAAAAGCTAGAGTGCTTCAGATGAGGTCTCGTGACCTATTTTTTGTAATTTTTTATACACTTATATATATATATATATATATATATATATATATATATACAAAATTTNTGTTTCAAATGGAAATTATATTTACATGAGTTTTATATGTTTTTAACTGTTTATTTATAATGTTATGAACCATGTTTAACTTTCACGCTATGAATGAGCAATATAGCAGTCTAGGATATAATTTGCCAATGAATCAACAACTGCATTGTCTGCCCTAAGGATATGCCTATAAGTAATGACTTCAAATGACCTTTCTAATAAATGTACCCTCCAATAGAGATGGATTAGTATAGGGTTTCTGATGGTGTAAACCTGGTTCAAATGACAAACCACCATTTGTGAGTCCATGAATACTACCAAGCCACGGATGTCCTAGGATGCAGCCTCAGTCAAGAGTCCTATGACTTCTTCATACTCAACAATATTGTTGGTAGCAGGACCAATACAAACTACTTTTGAACTCACTAGATCGTGTGCAGGGGAATACAGAACCCAAGCAGCTGAGGCAAGGTTCAGGGTGTGGCGGCAAGCACCATCGACGAAGCCAAAAAAAGCCATCTAATCTACATGACCAAAACATGGTATAAATAGTCTAGACATTAAACTCAAAATCATTTTGAAATTACCAAAACAAGCTGAAAATCCAAATACTGTACATATATACAAGGTACCATACATGAATGATCTAGGTATAGTACCTCTTCAAGTACAACCTATTGCGAGGTTTCTCGAAGGGGATTCCATCATAATCCACGAGATCGTAGGCCCCTTTTTCTAAAACCTTGGAAATGATAAAAGGACCATACACATTGATTCAAACTTCCCTTTTCCTAGCTTATCATGTCTCTGATCATAAGTCAGGACTAGATCACCTTCATTAAACACCCGAGGTTCGACAGATTTATCGTATTGCACATTGACGCGTTTTTTTATGTTCCTCATTAACCAAGGTAGCGTCTCATCTAGTTTCGTCAAGGTTGCTTAAATATAAAAACCTTTCTTCCTCAGTAGAAGTATTAGGGAGAAGTTTGACGGCAAGTTTCAAAGAAGGAATCTAACACTGAATAGGTAGGACAGCTTCTAGTCCATATACTAATTGAAAAGGTGTAAAACCAGTTGTTGTTTTCACTGAAGTTCTATAAGCCCAAAGAGTAGAGAAGAGAGTCTGGTGCCAGTTGGATTTGTGATATCCAACCATCCGAAGCATAGTTTTAAAACCTTGTTAATTGCCTCAACTTGACCATTAGCTTGCGAATAATAGGGGGTTGAGTTTTCATGGCAAAAACCAAACTTAGCACTTAACTCTACCATTATTTGATTCCAGAAATGTGATCTATGATTAGTGACAATAGACTGAGGAACTCCAATCCTAGCTATTAGATGGTTGAAAAGAAAGAGGGTGGCAGTCTGACCATCCTCTGCATATGCAGGCATAGCCTCATCCCACTTAGTGAAATAATCCACGGCTACTATGATGTAACCATGCCCCCCGACTGAGGCAAGATTACAATGCATGAAATCTATCCCCCATTTAGAGAAAGGGCCAATGACAATGATGGGGTGTAACAGAGCAGGGTGGGTGCGCTTTTTCAGGTAAAAGTGTTGACAGGGTGGACATTTCTTAACAGCCTCATGACAATATTTAAAAATAGAAGTCCAGAAATAGCCAACGCGTAGGATTTTCTAAGTTGTATCCATCCCAGAAAGATGACCGCCAAATTCTCCTGAATGGTAGTCATTAAGAACTTGTTCAGCCTCGTCATGGGTGAGGCATCGTCAGAGAGTGGTATCTATACCACGTCTATACAAGGTATCATTGAGGATAAGATGATACTTTGTGTGGTGACAAATGCGGTGACGATCTTCACATGATATAGTATGATGAAAATGCTATGTCTGGAGATAAATAATTAAATCTCCATAACATGGGTCAGTTGTGCTTATTAGGAATAGAAATTCATCCGGAATGAATCACTGGACTTAGAATCTGTTAAAGCACAAGGAAGATCACACATCAGCTCAGCAAAAACCAATGACTTCATTGAATTATCTTTGGCAAATTCAATATCAAACTCTTGTAGGATAACAATCCATCGAGAGTATTTTCCCCCTAGCACCTAACGAGTCAAGATGTAGTACATAGGGTTTTGGTCTGCGAGTATAGTAGTGGTGCGAAGGAGGATGTAGTGACAAAATTTTTGGATAGCAATGATCGTAGAGAATGCTAGCTTCTCCACATGCGAGTATCCAGTTTCAAAATCCAGAAGATTCTTACTGGCATAATAAATCACGTGTTCTAGGCCATTCTAATCCTCTTGAGCTAACACCATTTCGATAATAGTAGTAAAGGTAGCAAAATACAAGAGAAAATCCTTCGAGTAATCTAGGGGGTGTATGACGGGTGAATGAGTCAAATCATGTTTGAGATTACCGAAGGCTTGTTGGTCCTGGTCATCCTAGGAGAATGGAGTGTCCTTCTTAAAGAGACGCATATAACCATGCTTTTTCTCAGCGAAGTTACAAACAAAACGACGAAGAAAGTTTGCCTTCCCTTGCAAACTTTGGAGTTCAAGTAGTTGGTTGGGGTAGGTAAAGCGATTATTGCAACAATATTTAAGGGATCAATCCTAATACCATCCTTGGAAACTACAAAGCCTAAGAGATGTCCCATCTCAATGCAAAAAACATATTTGTGTGGGTTCAACCGTATCTTGTAATGGCAACATCTCAGGAAAATGTCTCTAATATGTTGAGGATGGTCTTCCCATAGTTGTGAGTGTGCAGGGAGATCATCGAGGTAAGGCTCCACAATATTCTTAATGTCATGAAATGCATAGGACATGGCACACTGGAATGTGGCTCCAGCGTTCTTAAGGCCAAAAGGTAACTTCTTGTAGGCAAAGGTTCCCCACAGGCATATAAACGTCGTCTTATGCTAATCGGTGGGAAATATCTCAATCTGATTGTAGCCGAAAAATCCATTCATAAATGAGAAGATGACACTCCTAGCACAGTTATCGATAATATGATCGATGTGTGGAGTCGAAAAGTTGTCCTTGGGACAAGCTTTATTCAAATATCTGAAATTGATGCACACTCGAATAGTACCCTGCTTTTTGTTCACATGAACAATACTTGATACGCATTCTGTCAAGGGTATAGGATAGATAAATCCTTCCCTTAGAAGTTTTTTGACTTCAGCTTTGATAGCCGCAGCCTTTTGCGGATGGACTTGTCTCAATTTCTACCTAACCGGTTTGGCCGTAGGATAGATTTTGATCTCGTGGACTACAACGGATGAATTTATCCCAGGCATTTCTTCATAGGACTAGGAAAAAATATCTCAAAATTCTTTAAAAAGTGCTTTATACTCTTCAATTTCATCTATTGAACAATTTTCCCCTATGTGAACGTGTTCAATAGTTCCATACTTGACTGATATGTCAATTGGAACCATTCTGGTAATGTTGCATAAATTGCCTTCAGAGTCAGAATCTTGCAACAAGACAGGCATTTGCGGATCGTTGACAATATCAGTACCCAAGTGTTACAACTAATTTTACCACACATGGTGGATCACACATTTATGGCCTTCCCTGTCCCTTTGCATACTCTTTGGACACCATGTACCATTTTTGTACCTTTGATGTTTCCAAGATCATCCCTAAAAACATGCATTATTTGCTATAAGCGACTTTTAAACCCATTCTCGCGTATATACGTAGATATGGCCCTTAAACCCGTGTACATCGGGATGTGTGCAAAAGGATAAATAGTTTTAGAGTTTTCCTTGATGTGGAGCCGAGTCACTTGTCTCTTGGCCTTCCATATGCCCTGAGATCGCTCGAATTCGACCTTCCATTACCCCATTGAAGCACTATATAAGGAACCCTTTGGATACATTGAAGAGGGGGAATTGAAGAGCAAGAAAACTATAGTCCATTCTTGCTGAAGCTTATACTTGAGTCTGCATCCCTTTGTCCCTTGGAGCAATTTGTGTTCTTCCCAAGATTTCATTTGCTTATGAACTTGCTATCGAGAGATGGAGTATTGAAGTGGCAGAGGCCCAGGTGGAGGACTCAGTTTCTCTAGTTCACAGACGTGCCGACAAAGCTTGTCATTCTTGTAATCTCTGATTTATATTAATAGAAATATATTTTCCTGTCCAATAATGTGTATTTAAATGAGTATTGAATCCATGGATGCTTTTAAATTCTTATATGTTATTGATTATATATGCTAGAGTAGGTCTAACACCATTATATAGCATGCTTGTCTTGTTTGTTGATTGTTGAGAGAGCAAATTGCTAACACAAGCGAGATTGGAAAACCTCAACGGGGATCTACGTCAACCATCCAGAATAAGGTATGTTTTGAGATCCTTTAGTGTCAGATGTTTATTTCTCTTGCATATTGGGAAGGGATTGATTTCTACGATTACTCTGTCTATTGTGGAACCCCAAGCCATAGGAAGTTTTCTCCATAACAGAATTGGCGACCATACTAGGGAGTTCCTAGTCATTTCCTTTGGGGGTTTTATCGGCATTCTATGTTCTTGAATTGCTCTGATTTCTCTGTTTTTGAGTCGGTTCTGGGGGCATGTTTTCCTAGTAGTGTCTGATAGGAGTAATTTTTGTCTCAACTTGTTTGTTTACCTTCTTTTTCATCTCTTTTTCTTCCTGTATGTGAGTTTTGTCTTCACAGTCGCGTGTACATGCGGTTTTTCCTAGAATAGCCATGTATATACATGGGTTTTCTGCACACGGTCGCGTATGCCCTAAGTTTTTCCTTTTGGGGGAAGATTAAGTGTTGCTGGGTGAGTTTGGATGATTGCTGAGTCTTGTTGGATGATTCTAGAGTCTTTATACACCTCTGTTTCTGACCAGAGATTCTTTTTAGTTTAAATTTTTGAAAATGTTCTTGTCATTTCATTTTCTATTTTTTGTTTTGGGATTAGTGCATCAGGTCTCTTTTACCTTAGTGCTTTGCTTGGGTGTTTTCTAGTATTGCTTGTAGATTCTGGGGGTTGTAGAGTCCTAATTTTGCTTTTTATCTCATTTTAATTCAAAAAATGCAAAAAAAAAAATCTTTTGCATCATTTTGCATTTTGCATGGTACTTGCATTAGGTTTTCTTGGAGAGTATTAATCATATTTTCATATAGGAATGATTGCATATTCATTTGAAGGAAAATTTTGTACTTCACGTAGTAGCATACCCCATTTTTCATTTAACACAGTGCATTTGCATTGGTTGTTAGGTGTGCATTTTACTTCTTGTTGCGTCATAACATCATTAGTTGCACGACCATTTTCCCTTTTCAGTAATAATCCAATTAAAATCAACGCATAATAAAATAAATTACACTCTTTTCTTTTATAGGGTGCACCAATAAGATTAGGTTTTAGGGTCTTGGAATAGTTCATTGAGAGTAAATTCTCCAAGACCACTAAATGAAACAGTTATGTGTCTGTCCAGGTGAGAGTGTGAAATTTCTTTATATAATTAGTGTTTCTTAGGATCCTCCTCTTACAAGGGAGTTAAGCACGAGGCAGTGTGAGCGGTTATTGATTGGGATGACCCCTGGTCATAAATGACTAGCACCGGAGATATTTCCAGGATTGTATTCATATCCGGGGGCTCTTTCGAGAGGTTCGGGCTTTGCTACCCTTCCCATATAGTCAATCCCACCTGCGACTATCCACCTGAGCATTGATTATATTGAGGTGACCTTAGTTTACTTACCCAGGTTATCGAGGGGGTACTTCGCAAAGGTTATTCTGCAAGTGTCCTGGCTAGGTAGGGGTCGAACAACACAGTCGCTATATGCGTTGAAGCTGAGGGCCACTATAATTGGTTACGAACCTCTGGTTGTTATGTATGGGAGTCTCAAGCCTCTCCTAGGAAAGACATACTTGCTTCATTCGGGAGCTCACATATCCTAACCTTGTTTGCTTGCAATTTGGCTTTACATTTTATAGGTGTATGATATGTGCACACTAGTCTGCCTAGGGTTTGCATAATTAGATAGAGTATTTTTCATTTTTGAGTCATTGTGGATTCGGGCATGGCACTTCGTCGTTCTCATCATTTAGCAGGACTTCCACATTCCATGTCTCCTCCTCCTTTGGGAGAGAGAAATAGACAGTTCGGGCGGACTACTTATCACTTTGATTCACACACGATGGGAGATCATGAGGATGAGATTCCTGAGATTTCTTCTCCACCTCACGAGGTTGGGGATGTAGATTCTACTCCCATATATGATCCTTCACTAGAAATAGCTTCACATTCTGGTTATGATCCCGGTATTGGTTTCCAGGTGATGAGACTCATCCTGAACCCACAAGCACTAGTCATGTTCATTATGGCATGTCTGATATCCCTGCACCTGATCTGGTACATCATTTCAAGTTAGAAGTTGAACCTAGCACTACACCTAGGGGCACTCCTATTCCTTTCCATGCGAAGATATTTGGGATCACTAGTCACATTTCACCTTCCATCCCAGTGGTGGAATCTACCTCACATGTCTATCCTAGACCTAGTGTTAGTAGTCATATGCGGATACTAGAACTGAGACAAGTGACCATAGGGAACACCACTTACATCCCTTCACATGTCCCTTCATCCTCGAACCCTACTCCTTCGAATGCATTTTTGACAACCCTTCCTCCCCATCATTCACGTGGTCCTTCAGGCCAGAATATCACTACTAGCCATGTTCTTACTACGACTGCTCGCACGGTAGTATCTCAAAGTCAAGTACCTCCCATTATGTCAGGAGGTCATATTCCTATTTCTATATTGTCTAATAGTCTATCGCAAGGAGTTCCCCATATCCCTAACTATGGAGCTTCTCATGGGACATCCCATGGGACAGCTTATGGAGCTTCTCATGGATAGTCTTATGGACCGCAGTATGGACAAAACTATCAACCCTATGGGTACAGGTATTAACAACCTACTTACTCCTCCAATTATGGCTTTGTAGCACCACATAGTCAGGGTACACCACATCATAATGCTTCCATGCAACCCTATACAGGTCAAATGGGGGGAGGATATTATGGCCAAGGCCATGGTATTTATAGCAATCAGCCTTACATGAACCAAAACTATCAGGGAGCATAGCATAGACTGGCTCAACCTAGGCTCCCTTTCCTCACAATGTTGAACTTACCTGACTTATCAAGACTTATGAATGATCCAGTATCTCATGAACCAGCTTGGCCTGCCATCCCTAACAATCTTCCTTCAGACATTCCCAAGTTCGAGGGAAAAGCTCAAGAAGATCCTAGTGAGCATGTCACTACTTTTCACCTTTGGTGCTCTTCCAATTCGTTACATGATGATTCAATCCATTTAAGGTTATTTCAATGCACCCCCATCGGGCCTACAGTGAAATGGTATATAGAGTTAACAAGGGGGGAATTCATTTTATTCGATGACCTTTCCATGACTTTCCTCAATCACTTTCAGCTACCCATGTGTTACGACGTTGGTACAGAACTCTTGTCAACATTTCAACAAGACAAAGCCACGCATATCTTGGATCATATTCAAGAGTGGTGTAGACGAAATCGGTTGATTAAAGCCTTTATACCCCAGATTTTCTCCTTGAGTGGTTCCTCAAGTCATTGTTACCTTACATCGCGAAGGATGTTTCTACATCCAGAGTCCAAAATGAGGAACAAGCAATCTTTAGGGTGCAAGAGTTGGATTTGATCTACGCTCAATCCGTAATTTTGTATGATATTATACCTAACGCTCCACGATCTAGTTTCGATCCCAATATCAAGCCTGGACCACATGCTGATGGCATTGTGGGTTGTACAAGTGCCAAACCTGTGGATTTTGTTGTGAAACAAGTGAGCCAATTTTCTAATAATAAATCTACGTTGGGACAAGCCACGACTTCATCTCAAACCACCCAAATGGTGAGTGTACTTTCCGTGCGATCGTCGGACCAAAAGGGAAACCTGCAGCCCAAAAGAAATAAGAAAAAGGGTAAAAATAATCGTAAGGGTGGGAACAAGAACAAAAATGCTAATTATAATGACAAGAACGCTCATAATGCTGGGGGGGACAAGCAGTCTAAACGTAAGGTAAAGTTTCATTTCAAGTTGTGTAAGGAGGACCACCTCACTCACTTGTGCCCTCATATGGAAGATGCCTCAAGATTCATAGCACAGGGCCCATCTATGCTAACTAATCCTTTACCCCATAATCAAAATATGAACTCAAGGACCATTGATCCTCATTGTGCATCAGGTGGAGATAAAAATCCACTAGAAGCCAATACTGGTCATGGTTGCATCAACATGGTATGTGCTACTAAGGTTGTGACTCGCACGAAGGATTATGGTTCGTCACAACCAGAACTTGGAAAAGAACCCACTCAACCCGAGAGCCCTTTGCGTATTGAAAACCCTATGGGTAAACTTGAAGTTGCACCTCACATTCCTAAGGGAGTCCTAAAGCGTTCTAGGCACAATCCTAATGCCCGAGCCACCCAGAACTATTCTGTTGTCGAGGATTTCAGCCAAACTCCTTATGCGATGTCCATGCTTGAAGTACTTTAGAGTTGTCCTCCATAAGGGAAAGCCTTGCTTTCTACTCTTGGGGTTAATTATGATAACTCTTCTTTCGTTATCAAATTTGAAACCATGGGACTGTGGCCTCTCTTGCCTTACTACGTGTCTCTTTTGATTCATGTAGAGTGTCTTAATATGACCATCAAACGCACTGTGATTGATGAAGGCATTGCTACTTCCATGATTTCTTTCTCATGTTCGAATGGTTTGGGTTCTCCCAAGTTGTGTCAATATGCTACTATGTTGACTTCCTTTGATGGTAGATCATTTCGGCCACATGGGATTCTTCCTTCTCTTAAGGTCCAATTAGGAGGGAAGACCATCGCGATCGAGGTCGAGGTGGTTGATGCACCCCTTGACTACAATATTTTGCTAGGTCGGAATTGGATATATAGTATGCAAGCCGTAGCCTCTTCTCTCTTTCGAGTGTTATTCTTTCCATTTAATGGGAATATCGTTACAATTGATCAGACATCATTCCGTAATCCAAGTATTAGTGCATCATCGGGAGCTTCTATCTCGATTATCAATCATTCTCAGCCAGAAACTGGGAGTGTGGGAGTGGGTATGTATCCATCTCTTATGGGAACCTTTAGCTATCCTACACCCATTCTTATGATCGGATCTAGTTTTGGTGGGGCTTTGTCCTCATTGAATTCAGTTTCTTTTCGCACTACCCATATGGGAGATCCTTGGATTCTTCCTTCATCGAGTCCTTCGAATGGGCCTATCAAAATAGATGTGCCATTGCCTGCAACGATGATAGCATATCAAGAAAATATTGATTATGTTGCAGAGCCTAGTCCTTCCTCTTTACAGATGGAGGAGGAAGACCCATATGTGCTTCCTGCATGTGTAGTTGATTCTTCTCATGCACATGATTTCCTCGACGGTGTTTTTCCATCTGATGAAGCCATTCTTGAGGCCATGTCTGGGGTTGATCCACCTTGGGAAGAGTTACATCATCGATCATATTTTCTTCCTGAGCTTAACCGTATGGAGCATGAGGACTTTAGGGAGATTCTTAGCGAGAAGATTGGTAGTCTCGTGGTTCCATTGAGCTCTCCTATTCAGATGGCTGATGGGAACATGGTGAATTTATCACCTACTATTCCTATCAATATTTCTTGCTATCTTGGCAAAGTTGAGAATGTCTACATTGGGGCATATTGTTCCCCTAATGAGATCAAGGAGTATACCGATCTATTTAAAGAGTTTCGTGACATCTTTGCTTGGTCATACGAAGAAATGCTAGGTATTGACCCTCGTATTGTTGAACATGAGATTAAGACCTATCCGAATGTGAAGCCGGTTAGACAAAGTTTGCATGTGGTGAATCCTAGAAAAGCACCCATTATTAAGGCTGAGATAGAAAATTTATTAGGAGCCAGTTTTATCTATCCCGATCCCCTGGCGGAGTGGGTTTCAAATCTCGTTCTGGTTGATAAGAAGCAGGGAGCAATCCATATATGCACTGATTTCCATGATTTAAATCGTGCTTGTCCTAAGGATAATTTTTCCACACCATTTATTGATTAGATTTTGGATGAGTGTGCGGGAAGCGAGGTATTCTCCTTCATAGATGATTTTTACGGATATAATCAGATTCAGATCAAACCCAAGGATCAACATAAAACTACATTTATTTGTCCTTGGGGTACTTTTTCATATCGAAACATTCCTTTCGGTCTTAAAAACGCCGGAGCTACATTTCAGCGGGCTATGACCTTAATTTTTCATGATCTCAAAACAATTATCGAAGTGTATTTGGATGACCTTGCTACTCATTCTCGTCTAAGAGTGCGTCATCCTTACCATTTGAGATTAGTATTCGAAAGATGCCACCATTACCAAGTTAGGTTAAATACTCAGTGCATATTTTGCATGACTGTTGGTCGATTGGTAGGGTTCATTGTATCCAAGGAGGGTATAAGAGTCGATCCCTTAAAGGTTGAGGCAATACTTCAATTGTCTCCCCCGCATAATATTAGACATCTTCAATTTTTGCAAGTCATGGAAAATTTCTTGCGGATATTCGTGGTTAATTTTTCTAATTTGACTAAAGGCTTTATGCGTCTTTTAAAGAAGGACACTAATTTTTGTTGGGATAAGCAAGCCCAAGAGCCCTTTGATGCTCTTAAGTGAGCCTTAGCATCGGTCCCTGTGCTTAGTCCACCTGACTATAGCTACGACTTTTTGATTTATGTGGCCACGTCCATGGAGACGGTTGGTATGTTTTTGGTTCAGGAGGATGAAGAGCTCCACGATCATGTCATATATTATTTGAGTTGAAACCTTTTTGATGCAAAATTCCGTTATTCCCATGTGGATAAAATTTCCTTGGCCACCGTTCATGCGGTTTAGAGATTGAGACATTACATTCTCCTTCGCCAGACCTTGGTGGTAGCTTATGTCAATCCATTTCAGTTCATCCTCACTAGAAGGATGATTGGGGGAAAATACAATAAATGGATTGTTATTTTGCAAGAGTTCAATCTTGAATTCGTTTCGGCGAAATCGAATAAATCGTTGATATTTGCGGAGCTCATATATTATTTTCCAAGTGTGGATCAGGAGGAAGTTTATGAGGATACATTTTTCGATGAGCATATTTTCCTTATCTCAACTTTGGACCCATGCTACGAGGATATCATTGTATATTTGCAAACGTTGAAGGTCCCTACTCACCTTTCATGGGATGAACGACAACGATTACGTCATGTAGCTAAGAACTACCTTATAGTGGATAACACTTTGTACTGTTGTGGGGTAGATTCCATTTTATGTCGTTGTGTAACCCATGATGAGGTTGAGGTTGTGCTGAATGATTGCCACAGAAGGGCGTGTGGTGGTCATTTATCTGGGCTTTATACAACCCAAAAAATCTTGAGAGCAGGATATTTTTGGCTGTCGATTTTCAAATATTGCGTTAATGTCCTCAATAAGTGTCACCCTTTCCAGGTTTTTGCACGCAATATGCGCTTGTGTCCTGCCCTGTTACATCCTATTATCATCGCCCGTCCCTTCACAAAGTGGGAACTTGACTTCATGTATTGCAACTCAGCTTCGGCTGGGGGGCATCATCACATTATAGTAGCTATCAATTATTTCACAAAATGGGTAGAGGCTATGCCCACGATTAAATTCGACGGTGAGACAGTCGCACATTTCATTTTCAACCAAATTATTACTCGGTTTGACATTCTGAAAGAGCTTGTCACTGACCATGGTAGGCACTTTCAGAACAAAATTATGGAAGAGTTGGCTTCAAAGTTAGGGTATAAGCAGGAGCACTCCTCTTCTTATTACCCTTAGGCGAATGGACAGGTTGAAGTAGTGAATAAATCACTTAAGTCTATTCTCCAATGAACCATCGCACAAAGTAAGAAGAATTGGCATATCATGTTATATCCTGTTTTGTGGGCCTATAGAACCACAGTTAATACTACCACTGGTTTCTCTCCATATCAGCTCGTACATGGAGTAGAGTATGTCTTATCGGTTGAATGCGAAATCCCTTCGTTGAAGCTAGCTACAGATATTTTACTAGACACTTTCACATTACAAGAACATTTGGTCCACTTAGAGCATCTTGATGAGCAACGCCGAGATGCCTTAGTGGCTCTATAAGTAAACAAGCATCGCGTTAAGGTCCAATATGATAAGTATATCCATCCAAGGAAGTTTAGTGAAGGTGATTTGGTCCTATTGTGGGATCAAGATAACTAACCCTTGGGGGCAGGGAAGTTTAATCCCATGTGGCATGGTCCTTACGTAGTCACATGTGTGTTAGAGAAGGGAGCCTATGAGCTAGTGGATTATGAAGGGACATCCTTGGCGAAACCTAGAAATGGGCTCTATCTTAAAAAATACTATGCATGATCTTCAGCCAGGGCTAATTGTTGTATTTTATTGTACAATTTTTGAATTGCATAGTTAGGTTTTCTTATGGTGATCGGGTTTGTTTATTAGCTTTCGTTTCTTACGGTAGATGTCGATGGAGTCTTCCGCTTACATAGGATTCACTAATGGTACTAGCCGTCACACTCAAAACTCAACGTCGGTTGCTTGGGTGATTTATACTCCTATGGGTCAAGTATTGTCTTCAAGAGGTGTATGTTTACGGCCTTCTTCGAACAATGTTGCTGAATATAGTGTCGTTATCAAGTTATTGCGGGATGCCATTTCACATGGTGTTCTCTCTTTTGAGGTACGTATTGATTTGTAGTTAGTGGTTTCACAGCTTAATGGCTCGTATCGTATTAGGGATCCGATATTATTACGAAGATTCTTACATGTGAGATTGCTAGAATGGTAATTTGAGAATATAACATACATACATGTTTCAAAAAATTTTAATCAAGTTGTTGACTCATATGCTAACTATGTGTTAGATTGGCATTTGTTTCATAGACCATAAGCATATCACAAACATACATTTTTACACACATGTAAATAAATAAAATTGATCATCATAAAAAAAATTCATTAAACATCCAAAATGTGACGTCATAATACATAAGTGTCATAATACAAAATTGGGGCTTCTAAGCCACCAAAATATAATACACGGTAGTACAAAAATAAATACTCTCGGGTCTCTAAGCTTGAGGAGGAGGAGGGGGGTTCTGATCATGGTAGCACACCATGACTCTAGCTAGCCGTCGAAATAATCGAACCCATGCCCGTGATACACCAATCATCTGGCACTGTATGGCCTCAGGTAAGTCCTCGACTTGCGCTGTGTGTACCCTGTGTGTCAAGCGTACATCTTCATACACATGGGAGATTGTCACTATGTGTCATCACACCAAAACATGTCTTTTGAGTCAATATATCAAAAAACACAAAAAAAATTATAATTCAAAAAAATTAAAAAGAGGGCTTGGGATTCATTACTTATGTCACCATATGTCGCTCCTGGTGGTAGGGGCATGTCCGAATATAACCAAAATTATATCCTTGCATATGGGTAGTCATCTATGGTAATGATCTGCCTCCGCCACCATGGAAATAAGTCTGTTGGGTAGGGGTTAGCCACCCTACCTTCGCCCAGTCTGCGCATAACATTTTCCCAATGTCGTTGGGACAAATATCGAACTCTGTTTGGAGGAATTTCCACTCTAGGGCTTAGCCCTAGTACACGCTCAAAGAATAATGTGCTTAGTATGCTGCCGAAACCAAATTTTCTCACCCTATCCATTTTGCAGTCACTGAGCTGTTGTTTCATGTTACTCAACAACACAGTGCTCTAGTCGTACACTGTGGGTCTCATACACTCCACCACATAGAACATCAATGGCCATGAGGCTTGGTGGAGTGAAGCTAAGCCAGCTATCCTACCGAGTGCCAATAGTATAGCCTTCAGTCCCAACACCTGGATCGAGTTTGTCGGGATTTGACTCCCAACCTTTTTCGTGTCCAGAAAGTAGTACACCACAATGTACTCATCAATAGCCAAGCCAACTCTTGGCCCGTGATATCAGATATTTACCACCTCTCCTCATCGGGATAGTCCAGTGATAAAGTATATGTCCTCAATCTCTATACTGAGCGACATCCTATCAATGTGAAAAGACTCAGAGTCTAGATCCCAGTAATGCACTAGCATTTGCAGGAGTCTTGGTTTGGCCCTCAAGCTTCCAAGACACCAAAACTTATACAAACCACATGCACGTAGAGCTTGTTGGGCCATTAAGTCACCTTGTACAGCCTCTTCTACATCACCATGTTCCCTCTCCCTCCATTCTAGAACCATCCTGCACAAAAAAACATGATTTTTGGTTATTATTTGCCTTAGAAATCCTCCTTTGCGGCTGTATATGCGACTATTTTCAAAATAGCCATGTATGTATGCGATTTTGGGTGGTTTTTCCACGTATGTCCAGCCCTATACGTGGAAAAAACCCTAATATCCACGTGGGCCAAAACACATACTTTAGATTGGCCTAGAAAATGAAATTGACCATGGAAACTTAAAAAAAATGCATGAAATGGGAAGAGGAGGACATGAGGAGTTACCTGTAACAAACGGTGTCGAATTTCTTTAGACGATGCTCCCGGAATTCGCGTTGGAAGTTTTGAGCTCAAATGGGTAAATTTTCAAATGATATGGAATTTTTAAATTTTTTACTATGTATAGAAATTTTTTACCCACTTTCTATAGTTTTGGACCATTTCTGACCATTTTGAACTATTTGGACTAATTTGATGATGTAGGAGTCCGTTTTGAGCACAGTTTGACCGTGGTTTTGACCCGTTCATGTCGATTTCAGGTATTATGTCTAAATTGGCATATAGGTTAGATTTCACATCTGTTTTCATTTTGCATGACCTTATGAACGTTTCATTATAACCTTAGATGCGAACCCATTCTATCTTGTCACGGAACCTTCTTGTTGCTTTTAGAAGTGACATGATGTGAATGGTAGAGCTTGACCATACAAGCAATACAACAAAAACTAGATTTAGCGTTAGATTTAGCGCCATATTTTAGTGTAATTTTTTCTTAATTGTGATGAATAATATGGCGCTAAAACAGGAACTATTGTACATTTTCGTAAAATGTTGTCTATTGTGTCTTTTGTTTTGTCTTTTTAAACATCCATTTTTGCTTCCTTTGTTGCACCCATTTTTTTGCGTCTTTTTTTACACCATTTTTTGTGCCCAATTTTGCATCTTGTATTGCATCTTTTTTGTACCCTTGGTTACGTCCTTGTTTGCACCCAGTTTGGTGCCCAATTTAGTATCCAATGTTGCATCTGATGTTGCTCCTAATTTGACGTCAAGTTTGGCACCCAATTTTGTATCTATTTTTACATCTACATTTGCATCTAGCTTTACGTCTAGTTTTACTTCTAATTTTGCCTCCCATTTTACATATTTTTTTGCGTCCATGTTTGTGCCCAAAATATCATCATATTTCATGTCCTCTTTTACGTCTAGGTTTGCACCTACTATTCCATCCCGGTTGATGTCTTTTTTTGCATCTAGGTTTGCACCCAGCTTGCACCTAATGTTGCACCTATGTTTGTGTGTAATATTGTGTCATGTTATACATCCAATATTGCATCTAGTTTTACATCCAATGTTTCAACCCATTTTACACCCAATATTGTATCTTGTTTTATGCCTTTCTTTGTGCCAAGTTTTGCTTACAGTTTTGCACCTAGTCTTGTGCTTGGCTTTACATCGAATGATGCGTCCAATTTTATGCCAACTTTAGCATCCAATTTTATGTCAAATTTAGCGTCCAATTTTGCGTCCAACCGAGAATCCACTTTTGCATCTACTATTGCTTCTAGTTTTTAGAATCACATCTTCTTTTGCGTCTAAGTTTGCACCTACTATTCCATATTGGTTGATGTCTTTTTTTGCATCTAAGTTTGCAACCATCGTTGCACCTAATGTTTCACCCATGTTTATGTCTAATGTTGTGTCATTTTTTACATCCAATATGGCATCTACTTTTATATCCAATGTTTCATCCCATTTTACATCCAATATTGTATCTTGTTTTAACTCTTTCTTTGTGTCAAGTGTTGCTCACAGTTTTACGTCTAGTGTTGTGCCTGGTTTTACATCAAATGATGTGCCCAATTTTATGCCAACTTTAGCGTCCAACGAAGAATCCACTTTTGCATATACTATTGCATATAGTTTTGGGCCTAATATTGAATATAGTTTTGAGCCTTTAATTGTGTCTAGTTTTTTCATCCATCTTTATGTTTACTGTGATTTCCATTTTTGTGTCCACATTGTCTTATGTGACGTCCACTTTTATATCCACGTTTGCATTTGGTGTGACGTCTACTTTCACGTCATGTTTTTCATCCATATTTGCAATTAGTATTGCATATAATGTTGCATCCATTTTGTGTTTTGTTTTGTATTTACTGTTAATTAAGAATTTAAAATTCAATTATTAATAGTGAAATATAACATTTTTTATTGTTTTTGAATCCATTTTATTAACTTCAATTAAATGTTGCAATATATCAAAATTATCAAATATAATTAAAAAATTCAAAATTAAAACATAACATTTCTGAAGAAGTTTACTGAAAATTCTCAACATCCATCCAAAAATAGTAATATCATCGTATATATAATGCTAATTATTCATCAAAATAACATTGGCAATTTCCAATATAAATAAAGAAACAGGACATTACTAATTATATCACCATCTTCTTTAATCAAATCAACTAAAATTCAAATGTTTGTTCAACGTATCAAAGCCTTTCATGGATATCACTAGGGTAAAGTAAAAAGAAGTCAAACATATATATGATTTAAATACCAAACTAACAAAAAAAAAATTCTATAATATACATAAGTCAAAATTATAAATTTATCATAGTTATATATCATCAATAATATATGTAAATATAATCCAAAATGTATTATGTTCTTTAATCAAATCAACTAAGATTCAAATATTTGATCAACATACCAAAACCTTTCATGGATATCATTATAGTAAAGTAAAGCGAAGTCAAATATATATGTGAATTAAATACCACTCTAACAAAAAAAAACATTGTATAATATCTATATATAAATATAAAAGTCAAAATTATAAATGTATCATAGTTATATATGTAAATATAATGCAAAATGTATCATGTTCTTGCATAGCATTAGTCTCTAACTAGCACCACCAACATCATCATCAAGATCATGTTCATGATCATCAAAATCGTCATCTTGATTAACCTCGTCGTCATTGTCGCCATCATCAGCATCAACATCATCATCTTCTTTTTCTTCTATATCCAATGTAGGCTCAACATAATTTGTGTCATTATCTATAGAGTCATTAATTGTTGTGATCTGGAAAGAAAAAAAAATCAATATCAGATGTTAGTATTAATTTCATACCACAATGCATATTTCTCAAATATTTTTAATATTACCTCATACCAAATTAAAATTAAGTATAGTACAATTGCAATTAATGTGTGTGTACTAATATAAGTACAAAAAAAAGCAGAAAATAGAACTAAATGACAACTTTATTAAAACGTTTGAAGCTTTATCCAAGATATTGGCAGTTCTTTGGCATTCTAGTGTATTGCCTCTCTACCACAATAAATCATTTGAAAATCTATCCTAGATATTGTAATCCCCTTTTTACTGAATCATAAGTGAAATGGCTTCACTGATGAATTTTTAAGTCTTCTAAAAATACATCCTACATTAGATGTCAACGTGTTTATGACATCTAAAGTCAATTGAATAGCCTAATGATGATTTACACAGATATGATAAAACTACCACCACTACATGAAAAACAAAAGTGAAACATAAAGCCACTTAGACCAGATTTCACACCAAACATATTGAAATGGACCCAACTAATGAAATTCAAATTTCTCACAATTCGTTCAAAAGTTCAATTCATGTCAATAAAAATCCATCAGACTAACTAGACCTATAACATTGACATGTGTTGCTCTATAAAGACTAGACATTGTAGTAGCTAAGCATGCTAGACTTACAATAGACTATCATTCATAGATATTGACAGCACATCAAATGAAGAGATCAATCCATCCCCTCGAGCTAGCCACAGTTCTAGAATGGAACATGTAAATCCCTTAAACAAAATTTCTAGATCCTGGATTTTGATGCACTTTCTAAGGCTCCCTAGGAGAGGACCACTGAGCATATTGTCAAATGGCATCATCTTCATTGATATATTCTCTTAATTCATATTTTCTTACCTTCTCCATTGTCCAAGACGTGATGAGAATTGGAAATCGATTCAACTCACCACATTCGACATGGCTTCTTCATAATTTATGTTAGTCAATGCATGTGCATTAATTGAAATTGAACATATAAAAAAAAATTGTCCATATTGAAAATGCTTAATTTAAGTAAAGATGTGAAAGATGAGTTATCAAACCAAATTCCTCTTCTCAACATTTCTAGGTGTGCCCCCTGCCAGAAATATATTGGAGGAAACTAGAAGCATGTCAAAACAGGGAGAAATGGAAGAGGGTTAATGACTAGTGAAGACCTAAAAAACGTGAAACTTGCATAAGATCTTGCAAAAGCTTGTTATGAGATATGTATGTGGCTACCATCGGCCTTGCACATAAAATAACCCATTTCCATACAAATCTTATTTTCAGCTGAGCCATCTGTGCAAATAAATTCAGCATCAAAGAAGCCTTAGTAGTTAGTACACGATATTAGAAGGTGGCAGGTCCTCTTGGCAGTGAGGAGAATTAGTTATTTAGGTTAACATATACAAAAAAAAAACTACTAAAAATGAGACCAGAGATGTAAAAGAATATCAGAGGGTCATAATGATATTAAAGATTTTCCTATAGATCTAATTTTCTGAGAAATTTTGAGTTTGGTAATAGCAAACAATGGACAAATTAATAGGTTCCAAAATTATTTCTTTCAACTGTCATGTTTCTCAAGGTTATTGATCTCTCTGGCACCTTAATAACAGCATTACCAACTTAACTGGGGTAATTAAAATATAAATCCTCTATCTTTTTCTGGAGCTGAGGTTTAGCTTCTTGGATAATGTACAAAGAAGGATAAGTCTTGATTTTATAACTTGAAAAAATATCTAGAAAGGTCCTTCTTCAACCCTAGCTTTTAGGGTGTTTACAAATAAAACATAAAATATAAAATTAGGTTGACATAAAGTAAAAAGAGAAAGGACCACAAATTTACCTCACCAAATTCATATATGCATTTATGCGCTTTGAGTGCCTTGATTCTGTGTTTTGTGTGCAACATCAGCTTATGAACCATTCAGCTCATAACAAAAATGTGTGCCTCTCTCACAATTGCCTCCAAAGATATGGTGTTTATTCATATGAAATATATTGTGGCAACTGTGGTTTCTATGTGCAGATTGCAGCTCCTGGTTGAATATTCGGCTATGGGAAATCCAAAGCTCATTCACAGCTTGACTATGCGCATGAAGGGTGGTTTTTCCATTGTGCTTGAAAATAAGAAGGCTGATTGATAGCCCTAGTATACCCATCATAACTTCGTTCGGTTCAGTCTTTTTCACTTATAAAAATACATTTACAAAATAAAGGAGATCCAAATACCATCAATTATACTTTAAGATTTTAACTCACATTTATTATTATCCTTGAAAAAATTAAAATATAAATCCTCTGTCTTTTTCTGGAAACAGAATTTCAATTAGGTTCTGAAAAAATTAAAATATAAATCCCCTATCTTCTTCTTGAAACAAAATTTCAATTAGGTAAGAACCCAGAGATTTAATAAAATGTTGGTTTACCTATAGTAAGAACCCAGAGAGGCTTCCAACTGCGACTAATGTTGGTTTACCTATAGTTGTTAGGTGACTTTTCATGTGCATATTTGCGTGATATCAAGCCCACTAGGTAATTTTCCCACAAAATGCCGCAACAAAGATTTTAACTAGAGTGCATTCTCCTTTGATATACATTTGCATGACTATGTTGGAGATCAATTGGCATGCAAATTTCACCTATTGGTTGTTAATTAAAGAAATTATTGTGCCCTTCCTCCCTCTCTTGGTACCATATCGGTCATAGAGGCTGGGATCATATTTGTTTTGGCCATGATTGATACCCCCTTTAAAATCTAATGAAACATACTAGCATTCCATGGACATGCCTATTAATGTATGGATATCATTTACCTTCATAGGATAGGATCTTCCTATCCAAAAGGAGTTTTTGTTGACCCTACTGATTATAAATTTAATGCACATCATAATCTCAATCTCTGCCAAGTAATCAGGAACAACTTCGATCTCTAACAGTTCTACATCAAGTAATTGGTCATCAACAGCATCTCATGACTCACCTAATTCTATTCTTGAAATATGGTCCAGTCATAATCCAACATGGTAAAGATCAAAAAGGTTGGTACCTTCTTCCTAAAGGATTTATAGGTTCCCCTATATAAACATGTTTCCTTTTATGTGTGCTGAACTTATGGCCGGGTAGGACTAGATCTTTTACGGAACTCTAGGAGGTTCCAGACAAGGAAATCCTTGGTGCGATATGGAGGCAGGTAAAGATCTATCTAGTCGAGGATAAGCCTATTACTAGGTCTCTAGTGATACCAAACATAAGTAGGTCTCTTAAAAATTCCAACATCAACTCGCATCAGGTTTGGTCGGGGACATGAAAAGCTTCTAGTATGAAGCCTAGACAAACAATACAGCTTGTGTATCAATGATGTTTAGAAGCAATAAGTAAATCTTTGGGTAGTAATTATTTATCTTCTAAGGCATCTCCCAAAACAAAAGAATCCATGTCAACAGACATCTGTGATCCAAGGTTAAAGGTTATGGGTTAATTTCATGGGAAAGTGTAGCTTACCAAACTAGTAGACAATGATTTCTTGGATGGAGACATGTTTCCTAACATGAGACTAGGCATGTATTTAGACTGCATACCATTAGATACATCGAAGTTTGTTATAGTTTGGAATCCATTTTTTGAACCTTTTTGAGAGTTGATGCTGGAATTTGCATAGATTTTCTCTAGTGATACCAAACATAAGTAGGTCTCTTAAAAATTCCAACATCAACTCGCATAGATTTTCTATTCTCTGATATTTGCATAGATTTTGACCTTTTAGGGATGTTACAATGCCCAGAACTGATTATTTAACAAAAACTCATTATATTAGCATACATACCTGAGTCTCCATCCACAAAATGAAATCAATCCATTTATTTTGATGCATCACTTCTTTCTCTAGGTTATTTGGACATCTTCCATATTTTTGTTCCTGCCAATTTGTACATATGGAGAAATTAGATAAGATTGAAATTATGTTACTACAACTTCTATAAGAAGAAATATCATAGATTTAATATACTTACAAAAGTTGTTATCAGTGCTTTTAAACCTTTTTGGCCACGACGATGAGTGGCCTTTGCCTTTGCTACCCTCGCCTTGGAGGCCTTGTCCTTATAAATAAACCAATTGAATTCAATTTCACAAAATAAAATTATAACTGTTTAATATGTATTAATACATTTGAAATATCATATTGAACAAAAAATTCAATACCTTAGTGATCTCCTCGCCGGCCTTTCTTTGTGCTTCCAACTTCTCATGGGCTTTTACCAATTCCTTCCATACCTTCATAGGTATGTCAAATGGCCTTTGTTTTAGCCTTTGATCCTGAGGAATTTTTTTATTTTTCTGGTTTGGTTGCAACGAAACCTTTTACAGTTTTCAGTCATTTGCGATTTTACCTTCGTCATTGACCAACCAGCCCCAAATTCACTCTCCATGTCCTGTATCACCATCTTTTTCAAGTGAAGTGGAATTTTAGAGAAGGTGAGATGAATATGGTCTCTAAATATCTGAAGGCAAGATTCCCTTAGCCTATTCATGAAGTTTTTTCCTGCATCTCTTCTTCGTATCTCCCCTGAAACACGGTAATGCTCTATTTTAGTACCTAAAGTACCGACACATTATACATAAGTCGAGATTGAACAAGAATTTGAGGTGCCAAGTGTTGCTAGGAAATTAGCAAATGCATCAACACACTATTCTTCATTATTGGCTGCTACTGTTGATGATCTTTTCTTGGATCTTTTACTCGCCCTCGACTGGATGGGGAATTTATTGATTCAAGTAGAACTTGTTGATTAGATGGATCAGGTTGATGAATTTGAGATGATTTTGTTCTCAGGAAACTGATTAAGGATTCATGATCTAAATATTGGAGTTCTTGTATTACTTCTATCCCAATCACATCTGTTATCAAAGCCTCTGTTACTGGATTCTTTCCCTATCCAAAAAAAGTACAGAGATGCAATAACACACACTTAGATTGATACATATTTGAAACAAAATTTGTAAAAATCAAGGTCCTAATTGCCTCCAATATCCAAATAACATCTACAACAAATAACTACACATCAACAAAAACCTCCCCTATAATGGGATCCTCATCATTAGTAGCCCCATATGCATCCTCATCTAGCCTCTACTTGAATCCTCAAGGGAAATCAATGCTAGTGCTTGGTGCTACTAGGTGATCTAAACCCATCCACCTGATCTTTTATCAATTCAACAACCTCCAGCTTTGGTAAAATAGGCTAACCACATTTAAAATGAGGCAGAAAGCTTAAGTTGCATGATACCCCTAAAATTGGGTCAAATATTTGGGTCAAGAGTTCTTTTGTTTCTGGAAGCAAAGAAACACCATATCATGATTGATTTATGTGCACATTTACAAGACAAATGATAGAAAGTCACTGAAGTTACTCCAGAGTCCATAATCAGCCTTATCAACAAAACAAGCAGGTGGACAGATATGACTAAGTTATAACTAGCAATTGTACTTAGGGGTGCAATAAAAGAATGTCGTGTTGTAAGTTAAGCAAGGAGATGTGGACATATACAACAAGAAATACTATTTGAAGTGTTGAATAACAGTAATAAAGAATTGGCTCATCGTCCAGCAAGCAATTCCAACTATGGAAAGACTCCCTAACGATTGGCTAGCAGCTGACAGATGTTGAGAAGCAAAGGAAATGGCAAGAAGGCTAAGGTGATAGCCTACGTGGCTGAAGGGGACAAATCAGAAAGTAATAACCCAAACCATCAGTTAACAAGAGACATTTATAGCAGCATGATGAATTTTCACATTTGCCTTTCATTGGCTTGAGTATGCTTGGCCATTTATAGACCAACGTTAATGAACCATAGCCTTGCTCTTGGAAACAAGGGCCCCTGCTAGATGGGTACAAACAACAAACCACTTTTAAGAAATTTTGGGCCTGTTCCAATAGAGAATAATGAAAAACCTGCAAAGAAGACCTATCAAATGCTCTATACAAGGGAGAGAGAGGTTGGCCAGGGTAGATAGCTTGAGACTTTAACTAACTGCGCATCAATATGAAATGAACTCCTGGAAAATATGCTAGTAGACTCTGGATCTCAAAGCCTAAACTTCTGGAAAGCTCTAAAACTCTAGCCTAAGCAAACTGAGTAACATTTTTTAATGTAGTTCCAGTAAAAGGTTAATTGTGCAAATGCATTTAGCTACATTCAAAATCATAAAACCACCAGTAATTTCGCCACTGACAAAACAAAACAAGTGGCACCTTATATAACTGTAACTAGAAAACGTAGCACTTTTGATCTCATACTCATACCCATGATTAAAAATATGCCATCTCTGTAGCTCACATGTTACATGAGTACAAGAGAGACTCTAATGTCTAGAGGAACAAGTTATTTGCAAGACAAGAGCAAAGAATCAGAAGTACATAATCTAGTCAATTTACATTACCTAACTGAGCCTTCCCCAAAGCTGATTTGCTTTGTTTGGGGGAAGACATTTCCAAAGTACTTTTAGTCCCAAGCTATAGTGTCAAGTCTACAGCCCACATGATCACAAGAGTATCAAATTTTGATGAGTTGCAAAGACCTCGGATGTGATCGGCATAGTACCAGACTCCCAAGGCTTTCTATTGTCTGCCAGGTTATATAATATAAGAACTAGAACAGTAATAAAGAATTGACTCATCGTCCAAGATTACAAAGTTAGGCAAGCAAGTATAACTATGGGAAGACTCCCTAACGATTGGCTAGTAGCTGACAGACGTTGAGAAGCAAAGGAAATGGAAAGAAGGCTAAAGTGATAGACTACATGGTTGAAGGGGACAAAACAGAAAGCAATAACCCAAACTATCAGTTAACAAGAGAGATTTATAGCAGCACAATAATTAATAACTAAACTTAACGAATAATATAATATACTTTTGGTATATTACATCAGGGACATATTCACTACAACCTCTTTCTTCAACAGTTGGGTTGATCTGATACAGGCTAGAAACCTTATGGAAGAAGCCACAAAGGAAGAGTTTCTTGAGGTTCTCAAATCCTTCCAGCATGGAAAATCTCTTGGCCCAAATGGATGGGCCATTATGTTTTACCTTGGATTTTGGTACCTAATCAGTGACAATATTGTTGTTGTAATTGAAGAATCAAAATATTCAGGTATGGTTCACCCCCCATTTAACTCTAGTTTCATTTCTAATATCCCAAAATATGATTTTCCCTCAGGGTTCGACCATTATAGACCCATATCCCTATCCAATTGTATATATAAGGTCGTCTCCAAGTTCATACCAGTCTATATCAATCCTATCCTCTCCAACTACATCCCCTAAGCCAATTTGTACTCTTAGACCAAATAAACGTACATGATGTTGTAGGTTTGGCTTATAAAACCAGCCACTCCATCAAATCCTTTGTTCCCCCTCCTTTCATGTTGAACATAGACCTAACCAAAGATTTAGACAAGGTTAAGTGGTTATCCTTGCACCTTATCATTACACAATTGGGACTCCCCCGTCTGTCCATAAACTAGAGAGAAGCATGTACAAAATGTGTCTCCTATATTGCATAAATAAATGTATTTGCTTCATCATTATTCCACTCTTCTAGAGAAATGCTCCAAGGTTTCCCATTATCGGCCCCTTTCATTTTCCTTTTTATTATTAAAGCCTTGAGTAGGAACATCTCATTTGAAATAAATCTTGGGAATCTTCATGGGGTAAACATCACAAAGGACTTTTCTATATCACAAATTACATTTGTTGATGTTATCCTCATCTTTGGAAGGGTATCTATCATGGAATACAAAGTACTACAACACATATTGATCCTTTTCTCTTCATCAACAAGTATGAAGGTAAACACGGGGAATCCTACCATATTGTTCTTTAATATACCTAATCTCCTTAAGAAAAATATTCTCAATCATCTCCCTTACATAGAAGAAGACTCCAATTCTTTCTTCAAGTACTTAAGGTAAGCTAGTTTCTTCTTTGATCTTGTGCTATTCCTTTAAGTTTGATGATATTAAGCAGGTTGAATCTCTTTAGAGGTGGACGAACTAATTATTTCAAATTTCTGAGAAGCCAATGTTGTATTTTAAAATAGCAATAGTCTTTTAATTCAGCCGTAGTGGTTTTCTGGAGAATCTCCATTTTCAAATGTGTAGACTTTATTTTTGTTTTAATGCTAATGCTGTTAAGGACAGTTTGATGAAATGACATGTTAAATCCATTTTTTTTTTGTTCTCTTCCTTTTCTGTTGGCTAGGAAATAGTGCACCTCATTAACTCTCAGTGATTTATTCTTGTTGTTATGAGGTTCTTAGACTTGCTTACTAATCATGTTTTCAACATGTATAGATGGACATGAGGGCTCCCACACACCCAGGGATATGGTGGCCAGTTCCAGCAGATGTAGAAAGCCTTGCATGGTATCCCTATACCGATCACTCATTTATGGTAAGAAAATGCTAGATGTATCTTGATTGTGTTTTTTCTTCAAGGGTTGATTTGATCTTTTGTTGTGGAGAGCCATTGTAGTTCTTGAATAAGTGAATGTGATGCACAATAATTGCTTCCTAACTAAATAAATTAGTCATCAATCCAAATCATATTCACTTGAGTAAATATATTTGGCATCGTTTTTTATGTGATTACAGGTTAGCGCTGAAGATGGCACTGTTCGAGGTTTTGATATTCATGCAGCAACATCTACTACAGATTTTGATGGAAAGCCAATGTTCACACTTCATGCACATGACAAGACCGTCTGCACAATTTCACACAACCCTGTTGCCCCAATTGTATGCTTCCTTTTCCTAGACAAACCTGATCTACCCTACATTTATCTAACCTTGTTACAAATGTGTTTTTCCATGACTCTACAGGCATGTGTATGGACATGTTCTGGTTGGAGATGTCGAGCTTATCATTGCATCTAAGTGTCCTACACCAGCAAAACATTTAGGAATCTTTAATATACCATAGGCTAAACTTGTATCAAATGTTGACCAGCTTGAACTAGAGGCCTATTATGCCATCTTTCATCCTCAATGCTTATGATTTTTTACAGTTTATATCATGAACCTTTTACAATATCCCAAGTATCAATATTATAATAACCAGCTACCTGTATCACCCAGACTGATCCCATGGGGAAATCAATCCCAGTGTGATAATATTTATACTTTTTCCCCATCACCAATAACTGATGTCCACCTCAGAGTTAGGGTATTCCTCAGATTTTTCAAATCTGTGAATTGATCTTAAACATTAGCAAACAAATTGTCATAAAACTTAACCATTAAATCTGATTTGAACCAGTGTCGAGTCCAAATGGGCAATGTTGAAAAATGGAAAAAGGAAAATCAGCAAGGCATTCTTTAATAGAATCTTGGTTATTAAAAGGCCCTAGAATCTGAATAAAGCAAGCAAAGCGAGCATTATTCTTTCAACGATTTCTCAACAATCAAGATTCTTCTTAAACTAGAAAAACTTTCTTCTGTTAATTAGAAATATCAACTTTACATATTACAGATACAACTTTGGATCAATCCTACCCAAAGGTATCGGATGGGCCTTAGCTAGAGTTTAAATACTCAAGACCTTGTTGACCTATGAAAGTGGGTTAACAGCAGCTCTGCAGGCTTAGAATTTAGACAAGAGGAGAAGATATAAGCTTGAAGCAGAATATGTCACCCTCAATCTTAGACAAAGTTTTCATTTGGAATATAGCAAAACAACAATAAATAATCTTGTTTTTACAATAAACAGTCATAAAAAGAGGTCTCTCACAACGGTCTGAGGCGTGGGATTAGTCACAAAAGAAAACCCCTGTAGCAACTAGCATTATAATCTAGGCAGATTTCCAATAGGTAAGGATGTTGCAAACCTATATCTTTCAAGTAAACCAAAATCCACAGTGGCTTCGGGACTAAGGGATTATCTCTATTTTCACAAGCTATGGAAGCTAAAAGGTATTGGAGTCTCATCTCCTCAAAGGGTCTTTGGTAGACTTGTATATAAAAAAAAGTATTTCCAACCTCTTACAATTATCAACTGGATTCATAATGGTACTATGAGAACAGTGGGTGGCTTACTCTTTTGGAGGGTGTTGATTAGATCATGTATTTTGATAAGCTATCAGCTAGCCTACAAACCTGGGAATGGGGAAAACATTAAATTTGGAGTATACTCAATAGTAGGGTTGGAAAGGTCAAATTTACTCTCAAATTGAAATGGAAATTTTGATGACTTCCAGGAATCTACAAGTGCTTGCATATGTATACTCAGAACTAGACTTGCATGACAAGAATGACTAGTGTGCTGTAGAAGACTTGGGTCTAGATGGTGATCATCAGGAAGAATGGGAAACTTATACTTCCAAATTGGTCAATGCTTCAATATTACACTTAGAGACTAGCCAAATGAATTGATATGGATTAAAAATAGGGATGGAGGGAAGTACGGGGTTAAATTGGGTTCTATTGCATCATCCACTAACTTGTTGGTTGATATTTCAAGCGGCTGGTGTTTCATTTGGAAACTCCCATCGCAACCCAAAGAAATATATTTTTGGATGGTTTTGCATCTATAACAAGATCCAAACTTGGGACAACCTTTAGAGGAGAGGAAAAATAGGTCCAATTTTTTCCATACCTATAGAGAATAGGAAAATATTCTCAATAACTTATTTGTGCACTAGAGATTCACTTAGGTTGTTTGGTCAACAACGTATGCTTTGGGTCAAAGGCCAGTATGAGAAGAAGACTCTCTTAATGAAGCCTAGGACAATTACTTTAAAATCCCTATAAACTCAATGTATTTAGCTCTTCCTCTTACCAATATGTGGGATACTTGGATATCTAAGAATGAGGCTATTTTTAAAAACAAGTATCCCTTGATCTCAATGAATTTACATAGATCCAAATATTTATTGAAGGACCCGAGGTGACAGGAAAAACAAACAAGCAAGAAAATTGGACCCACCTAGTATTGATCCAAATCAACCAACTATTTTTGCAATGGGGAATCAAGTGGAAACCCTAGAAAGTGTGGATTAGTAGGTTTCATTACTGACAAATATAGGAACATCCCTTTTCAATGGGAACTATACATTAAAACAAACAATTTTGCAGAATTACAGGGAATGCATATAGTTAAAAATGGCACAGATCTACTCTCTCCCTAACGTGGTGATCTTCTTGGACTCAAAACTCATAACCAATTGGATAAACCAAAGCTCAATATGCTCCAACATCTATTTGTATCCTCTGTTGGAAACGATCAAAGGATAACTGCCAAATGTAAGTATTGCTCACAATTATCAAGAATTCAATAAGAAGGTTGATTCTTTGGAAGACTCAGCTTGCCAGTTAGATATGGGTTAGATAAGAATACAAATTAAGTACCCATATGGGAAGGTCATAGTATTGGAGACATTTTCCATGAGATAGTATTAGGAGATGTTTGCCATGCCTTCGGGTCAAATTGTTGCCATCCTAAGATGGAGGGTCTTTTACAATAATCTATTTTAGGTGCTTCTATTAAAACATGTGCATACTCTTAAGAAGTAATTATCCCCATTTGAGCAAAGTCATCTCCTCTGCACTTTCATGCTCCTATAAAATAGGATTTGCAGTATTAGGATTGGGAAATCAACTTTATGTGATTGGTGGGGTCATTGGACCAGGTCGACAGAATCTTGATATACAACAGCTTTCTGATGTGGATATTTTAAGCGTTAAAATGAATGACCAATATGGCATATAGCAACACCTATGACATGTTGCCGAGGCACTATAGTTGGTTGTACTATACTAAGAATTTAGTTTGTGGCAATTGAATGTTACCTTAAATTTGTGAGTATTTCCAAGATACTAAATTTAATTCCAGTGTCCAAGCTACTGATTCTGTTGATATAATACAAGTGGTGTAATTATTTTTTAATATCTTTTCCACTCAACATGCAAATAACAGGCATGCAACAAAATGTAGCAAAACACAACTAAATTGGATTCAGATAGGAAACTCAATCAAGTCTAATTGAACTTGCAAATTATATAATTATTGTATGTAACTCTAATTTATTGTATGTAAGTGATCGTTATTCACACCTTGCATTTCTTTAGGTATTATTAAAATATTGTGGAAAGGCTAAAGATGTCATCCTTCTTGCTAAGTTGACTTCTTTGTTTCCTAAACTTGCCTCAACTTGCAGTAGCAAGCCATTTGATTCCTCACCTTTTTTTATTGTGGCCTGGTGTAATTAGAGTGTCTGGAATCCAACTAAATACATCATTCAAGTCTTGCATGAAAATCCAGAGGCCCAGCAATTGGCCATATAAAATTTGTATATAATTTTTTCCTGGATATTGATATATGGAAGATCTTGGAATGCTATATCTAACTGTCTTCGTATCTAGCCATGTATATGTCTAGCTTTGTGGTATACACAATGCTTATTTCATGTAAGTGCAATTTATACTTGGAAGCTGAAGTCACAGGTTGGTTCACAGAATTAGGTAAGGATGTTGTGACTATTAAGTGGATGACTTTTTATCTCAACCTAGGAAGAAAATAACCTTTGCCAGATTTGGAATGGCATCTTGTCAAGTGCTTTTCAAGGATATAATTGTCCTAATCAACTGGAGTTCCCTGCCAACCTTCTGCAATCTAATGATGATCTTGTCAAATAGTGAATGTATTTAGGCAGTGCCTAAAGACATTCACTATTTGATATTCAAAGAGCATAGTTGGTGGGTTTTACATTTTTTATAACCATATTTGTGGACTCGAGGAGGAAGGCTAGAAGGGGTTTTCTCTACCTCTAAATAGTTTAATGGTTTTCATGGATGCTGACTTGGCAATATGCAAACCCCAACATTTAATTTCTCTGTATCATTAATTTCACATTTAATGATTTGTAACTTGTTCCAGTAAGTTCATCACAAAACAAATTATCCTTTCGAGGTTGTAGGTACCAGTTATGATTAGGAGTTTGGTCTGATCAAATGGCAGCCTGCAGGAACTGTCTTGACATTCAGAGAGCATAGTTTGTGGGTTTTACATTTTTTATAACCATATTTGTGGACTCAGGGAGGAAGGCTAGAAGCGGTTTTCTCTACCTCTGAATAGTTCAATGGTTTTCATGGATGCTGACTTGGCGGTATGCAAACCCCAATACGACTACTAGATGACCAATGTAAAGAAACAACAGAAAAGGAGGTGGGTTCAATCCTTGAAGAGAACAATTCTTATGAAGAAAACAACAAATATAAAAAAGCACAAGTAACAGGCTGGTATAAAAAAAAAAAATACATGTTCTGCTCTAAAAAAACCAAATACCAAATAAATAAATAAATCAAATACCTGTTCTGCTCCATATGCGCTTCCTCCTCCACTTTCCATTGCTGCAAAGCACAAGTAACAGCCTGGTGCGGTGCTTTTGCTTAATCTTCTCAACCTCCAAGGGTGCTTTTCAACCTACAAGGGTGAAATATGCATTCAACCTTAAAGAACCCGTGCTTTTTAAGTTTCATCCTTCCACACTAGCCACCACTATGTCCACCTATGTGCTTCCCATGGGTTTGAGTCCAAGATTGCATCTAGTGTTCTAATCTCACAGATCACATAAGGTTCCCAATAATACATACTAAACATACATAACTATAAATCAGAGACAAGAGACAAGAACATATAGGAAAACAGATTATATTATTGCAATGAGTTCATACAAGGCAGAGAACTGAACTGAGTTCTCGTTTGGCTCAACAACCTAATATATACAATATACAGACAGTTACAAAATAACTACCTGTCGGTTCGGTGAACCGACATGACTTTTAGTTAACCGACTAATCTTCTAGTTTAGTCAGCCGACCGACTTAGTCGGCTGATCGACTAAGTCAGCCCATCAACTTAGTCGGCTGATCAACTAAGTCGGTCTTCGTTCAAGTCAACTTCTTCGACTTGCTCCTTCTACATCTCCCCCATGAACAAAACATTTCTTCGTCCTGAAGAAACAGGGAGGTACAAAATTTGAAGTTTTGTCGAACCGTTCAAAAATACTATTGCTGTGGACTGTGCAGACAGATGGTTGGTCTCTTTTGGACGCAGAATTTGACAATGGTCAGAGCTGTGATGGCAAGGTGATGTTGAAATTCCATCCAACTCTGTAAAGCTTTCTGGATGTCGATCGTCAATGTCGTTAAACTTGACAGTACCGACATCTTTTCTGAAATGGGAATTTCTGCGATTTTCTCCATGTTGGGGCCTAATGACTGGTTCTGCTCTTCTGCGGTGTCGATCAGTCGTTTCATCTAGGGGCAGATGATAACGACCTTTTCTAGGTTTGGCAGAGCCTGTTGCACCCATTGGTGTGCTTCCCATTCTAGCTTCTGCAGCTTGTTGTTCTCCAGCACTATCTGATCTTCTATCATCTGTCTGAGTGCTGCTTCTGTCGTTTTCCTGCTCTCCAAGGCCTGAATGCCTTGACGAGTCTGTCGTGTCTGTTGGTAGACCTTCCCATAGTGAGTAGGCCAGTTGCGTAAAACGTCTTCTATGATGACAGACTCCTCCATGTGGTCCTGGAGCACCTTTTAGGCCTCTGAGAAGGCAGTGTGTTGTGCTAGGAGCAGTCGAGCAGTCTCCTCCTTTTGTTCTTCCTTAGTCTCTTGCATCCGGGCCTGGACGGTCGATACCATAGTCTCGAAGAGCTGGTATGCTCTTTCAAGTGGTCGATCTGTGTCAACTTCGACAGGGCCTGGTATCATGGTCTGTGCTAGAGCTCTGCATTTTCCGAGAAACTCGACTTCTTCTGCATTTTTGGCTGTAAGCTCTTTACTTTTCCGAACCGTCCTTAGCTTTACTTCTTTGGCCACGATTTTGAGGAGTTGGCTGACCTCTGTGGCAGTCAAGGAACTTGCATCCCTTAAGCTGATCTGGAGGTTGGAAGTTTTGGTCTGATGTGCTTTCTTCTTCTTGTGTTTGTCGGCCTCCGGCTCCTGGGTGCCTTCGGTAGTTGAGGTTGGGTTTGTGGTCAGGGGAACGGAATTTGATGGATTTTCTGGTTGGGGGGTTGGTATGACTACATCCGGCTAGGAAGATGTATGTGGTTGTGATAGGTCTGGTTGTAAATCTGGTGGTGGTGGGGGGGGTGGTGATGTTGGTGGTGGTGGAGGCGATGGGGTCGGAGAAGGAACTGGAGTGGATGGGTTGGCTAGAGTGTGTTGTGGGCTTCCGTTGGAAGAGATACCTGCTTTCGAAGGTGTAGTGGGTAGGTCATCCTGGGCTTCGGGGTTGATTGTCTCCATGACAGACTGTGATGCTCCAATTACGTCGCCTTGTTGGTTTTAGGTGAATGTCGTCGTAATGTTTGCATAGGGAATTTTGCTTGCATAGAGAGGAGTTGTTGTTTGTATTTTGTGGGCTGACTAAAACAGTGCAGGCAGCGTCGCAAAGAAAGCTTTAAGCTCAGCATCCTAGTCAACCTTGGCTTTGACTGTCTCCGGGATTGCTCTTTGATATACGCTGTGGGGACTGACCGACTGTTGTACTGATGCTTGCTCCTCGACTACGGGTGTCGGGGATGGGGGTGGAGGGTTTGACACAAGGTTGACAAAATTTTCAGGCGTCGGTGTCGTTTTTGCTTTCTTTGGCCAACCCTCCAGAGCTCCTGCTTCCAGATACCATTGAAACTGAGTTTCAACTGATACTTTATTTGCAGCGGCATCCTCGACAATGTCGACGGCCGCGGCTACTAGCTCCTCCTCATCGTCGAACGAGTCAGCAAGAAGAAGCTTGCGCTTACCCTTGCTTTGTTGTAGTTTTTGGGTCTTGATTCTCTTTCTAGCGATTGCTATCTCCTTGGCCAGCTTCTTAATGATGCTGTTAGATAAAGCATATTCTGGGTTGGCATCCTCGACTTCACCTATCGGTATTTGAATTGGGTCGACAGTTGCTGGAGCCGAAGAGATTTTTTGTTGCTGTGGTTGTACTGTTGGTTGTTGTTCTTCTGTCAGCTGTGGGTCGACTAACTTTGTATTCGGAGGTTTGACAATGATGTGTACCCAACTGGTGGGCTCGGCCGCGGTGTCCTCCGACACAAATGTGCTGATGTAGAGGTTGAGCTCGTAGTCTTCCTCTTTTTCCTGGTCGGTAAGTGGCTCTGTGATGGAGAAGTCGACCTATTTGGCAGCCTCGAGTATTTTTATTCTTCTCTGAGCCTGTCGGGTTAACTCCCAGAAAATTTGATCGACCGTCGGATAGTAGTCGAGGTCCTGGGATTTGGGGTCCTGACCTTGCATGTACCAGACCGACGTATGGTCAAGCTCTAACTTTATATGAGAGTCCGCAAGGAGGTTTCGTCGGATGATCTGGGGTACCCTCCACCTCGTCTTGCGAACCTTAAACTGCTAAAACTAGTTTTCCAAGAAGACTTTCCCCTGTCCCAGCTCATGCAGGATTCCTTTTTGTGAGAAGGGTTTAAATCGGTTCATCTTGAACTTGGTTGGCTCCCGGAATACTGGACTTCCTTCTGGACAGATATGATACATGACAATCCAGAGAATAAGAGAGGGGAACTTGATTATACCTCCCGTCTCTTGGCATATTTCGCAGATGATTTTGACCATGTCGGCAACATAGTCTCCCCATCGGTAGATCCGACCGTCAGTTGCAATTGTGTCGATAGCCTCCAGCATCTCCAGTTTGAGGTCGCTACCTCGACCGGCTAATGTAAGGGTGATTGCAATGATTTTAGCCACAATTTGTGGCATCCGTGTCGTAATCTGTCCAATCATCAACCCCTTGGAATTATTTCCTGACGGCAAGCCCGTAAGCTCTTGGACTATCCCTTCTTTAATCCCAATTGGTACAGGGCTGCCTTGGTTGGACAGACCAGTAATTCATGAGATAACATCCTTGGTAATGTCGATCGGCTTGTCGAAGTAGAATCAACCGTTGTGGTAACGGCTGATAATGAATTTGACCGCTACTTCTTTCGTCCCACCAAAGCTTGCCATCAGTGGTGCGTTAGGGTAGTTGAAGATGGTGCTCTTCCGGATTTTCTCAACTGCCTGGGTCATCTTTTTGTCGACATAGGCCCATTATTGGATTTCTTTCCAAAGTTTCTGCCATTGGCCGTCTTGGACTTTAGCATTTTTTATGTTCTTTAATCGGCGGACCAAGGGTGTGTCCTCTGCATGCAGCTCTCTTGCCTTAGTCACTGCTCGGGTCAGTTTGGGTGCCATTGTGTCGGGTTGGTCGAAGGTGTTACAGGGTTCTTGGTCTTTAGTCAACTGAGGTTGCGGGTGCTCTGTGGGTAAATGGTGTGGTGGATGAACCTTCGACTGTCTTGTATTTATAAGCGCGGGTTTTTTTGCGTGCGGGGATGGACGTATTAATGGCGGACTGGACGGTCCGGCTGTAATACTCGAATGGGACTTAATGGTGGAATGTGTGCAGCGCTTGAGGCCATCAATGCGTTATGGGACTCTTGAGGTCATCGGTCGGTGTCGATGGTGAGAATGGTCGGCCGGACTGTTCAATGAGGATGGTCGAAGATGATGATGTCGGTTAGCGAAGTAGTTAGTTGTTGTCATGTTTGTTGTGTTTTGATTTTATTTTTTTGTTTTGGAATTTTTAGCTTTTTATGGGTTTTGATTGACGGTTAAGGTCGTTATTTGATTTATTTTTTTTTATTTTTTTTTTCAGTTTCTGTAACGTTTGAGTCGGGCTCCATTAACGAGCTTCCGAAATACTAGGCCCTGTAATGTCTTTAGTCGGACCGAGCCATTGGGGTGTATTTCTTCAACAATGTAAGGTCCCATCCATTCTGTATGTAGTTTCTTGGGTTTTCCTTTGACTCGACTGTTATAAAGTAAAGCAAAGTCATCGACTGACAGGTTTTTGTTTTTGATGTTACGGTCGTGCCATGCTTTCTGTTGTTGTTTGTGAATTTCCTGGTGTTGGATAGCCATGAGTCTATGTTCTTCTAGCTTACTGAGTTGGAATAGTCGGTCCTTTATTTCCTGTTCGACATCGACATGTAGTAGTTGTGCAATAATAGTTGTCTGTTGTCGGAAATGTAGGGGGACGACTACTTCTTGCCCATCGAAAAGGGGTTTGATCGGTCGACCGTTTATATGCTGTCCTATATTCCCAGAGAACCGTAGGGATTTTCTCATCCCAGCCATCTTTTTCGGTACTGCATATTTTGGTTAACCCTTTTGTCAATGTTTTGTTGAAAGCTTCAATAGCGTCGTTCGACTAAGGGTGATATGCGGTGCTTCGTCGGTGGTCGATGTGAAATTGGTTGGTCAAATTTTTGATGGTTTTGTTGATCAAATGTGATCATTGGTCTCTAATCAATGTGAGTGGGCATCCAAATCTAGTGATAATTTTTTCGTAGATAAACTTAGCAGCTACCTTACTTGAACATGTATCGACGGGTTTAACTTCTGCCCATTTAGTGACATATTCCACTGCAGTGATAATATATCTTGCACCTGATCGTTTGGCTGGGATAGGAAACGGTCCTATGAAGTCTATAGCCCAAATTTCGAATGTGAGACTAGGGTTTATAGATATCAAGGGCATTTCTGTGCTTGGCAGAGGTCGACCAAGTCGTTGACATCTGTCACATCGACTAACGAAATTTTTGCAATCTTTGTGGATTGTCGGCCACCATAATCCTGACTATTGGATTTTCTTGGCAGTTGTGTCTGCTTGAAAGTGTCCTCCTATAGGTCCATAGTGTGCTTCATGCATAATTTTTTCTCTCTCATGGTTGAGTACACACCTTCTGAGAATGTCATCTAACCCCATTTTGTACAAAAATCCATTGATGGGGCTGTAGGGTGCAGCCTTCATAGCTAAGATTTGTTTTTTCTTGGTGTTCAGACCTTCTAGTGCCTAACCTATCTCTAAGAACTGAGCTATTTCTTCTAGTTATTCAAGTATTGCTTCTATGCGAAATAGATGTGCATCCGGCAAGTCGTCGTCGAATCCGGTTGGTTCCTCTCATGTGTCTATACGTGATAGATGGTCAGGCCCGACATTTAGTTTCCCTGGTCAGAAAATGACTTCGAACTCAAATTCTTGAAAAAGAAGTAGCCAGCAGCAAATTCTCCCATGATGAAGGGGTTTATTGACGAGGTATTTCAAAGCTTGATGGTCGGTGTAAAATGTGAAGGGGTTGGCCAAGAGGTAATGTCGATACTTTTGGAGGGAAAAGACCATACATAGGGCTTCTCTTTCAGTGGCCAAATAGTTCCTTTTAGCCTTATTTAATTTTTGACTGCTGTAGAATATAGGGTAATCCATCCCGTCATCCCCTGGTTGAGTTAGGATTGCTCCGATTGCTATTCCTGAGGCATCAATATGCACATGAAATTTGGTTGACCAGTTTGGAAATTTGATTATGGGAGCTTCGACCAGTTTTCTTTTCAGTTTGTTGAAGGAGATCTGGCATTCCTCTGTCCATTTAAATTCTTGGTCTTCCTTTAGTAATTCTTCTAGAGGGTAGGTCATGTCTGAATAGTGTCTTATGAATTTCCTATAATATCCTGTATGGCCCAGTAACACCCGAACTTGTTTAGGGTTGATTGGTGGCTTCAGGTCAAGGATGATTTTAATCTTGGCAAAATCGACATTGATACCATCTTTACAGACAATATACCCTAAGAGTATCCCTATAGGGGTCATAAAGATACACTTCTTAATGTTCATGGAGAGTTGAATCTGTCGACATCTCTCCAGCATGAGTCGGAGCCATGTGCAATGATCTTTTAAGGTGAAGTATATAGTCCAATCGTCGAAGTATACTGCCATGGTTTTATAGATATATTCTTGGAAAGTCTTGACAACAATTCAGGAAAACACTGCGGGTGCATTCTTTATCCCAAAAGGCATAACTCTGTAAGCAAAAGAGCCAAATTCACAGACAAATGTTGTCTTCTTTTGATCTTCTTTTGCTATGGGCACTTGGTTATACCTTGAGAAGCCATCTGTGAATGAATAACATTCATGGCCTGCAACTTCATTCAAGATCTCATCAGCATAGGGGGTTGGGAATGGATCTGTTAATGTTACTTTGTTAAGCTCCCTAAAGTCGACACAAATTCTCAACCTTGTCGGCTCATGTTTCTTTGGCTGTACGACCATGGGACTTTCCCTTTCGGACTCATCGATGAGGTAAATGATCCCTGCTGCTAACATGTTGTTGATTTTCTTTTTAACCATTTCTTTGTACTTATGAGCTAGTTTATAAGGTCTTTTCTTGACAGGTCGGACATCAGGTTTAGTGTCTATTTTCATTTCTCCCATCTCTTGTACTAAGCCTTTTAAGTCTTTATAGTCCCTTGCAAAGACATCCTGGAACTCTCTAAGTAAGTTCACTATTTCAGTGGTCTGTTGTTCATTCCAGTAGTCACCAATCTTGGCTATTTTTGGTCGATCGTCATTTGAAATGTCAACCTCCTTAGTTTTCACTTTGGCATATAGCCACTCTGGTGCTTTAGCTTCATTGATCGGCCAACTTCCTTCTGTGAACTGTGAGAATGTGGCAGGGAATTCGGCTGCAGTCATTCTGTCAAGATCTGGTTTGTCAGTGGTTTCAACTTTCAAGATTGAGTAGATGGGCTTTGTTGTTTCCATGTGGTCGGTCTTCCATCAGAATCTTTTACCTTCTGTGTGTTCATTTTCAAAGTGTAAACATGTCGGCTGTGATTTTGATTCAGTTTGTATCTTGTTACAGTCCTTGATTTGTCGATGGTCTTGGGAGGGTTGTTTTTCTTTCGGTTGGAGAAACTGTTTGATTTGGTGTGCTGTCCTAGCCAATTTTTCATTTTGAGGTATGAACTGGAAGTACTTAATAAAATTTTCTTTAAGTTCATGCCAAAAGAAGGTTTCTCCTCTAGCTTCCTCCATCTTATACCATTTATTAGGTAAGTCGGCTAGGGTTGAAGGAAACAAATGTGGCCAGGCTCGCTCATCTTTGTATCCAAGCCTTCTCCATTCCTTTTCACAAAGCTTGATGTGTTCTTCTGGGTTTTGACCTTGGATAAAGATAGGGATTTGAGCTTCCTGGGCTAACTTTTTTCCACCAAACCATTCGACAAAGAAATTTGAAGTAGTTGTCCAGGTCTGAAGTTTTGTCTGATGGGTATCCCACCCTCTAGCTGCTTGACCTGTAAATGTTTCCACTAAGCTTTGAAGTCTGCCATGTTCTCCAATATTTTTAGATACTTGTTCGACATGCATGATTGGGGATTCTCTCTCCTTATACCTGGCCAGTTGAGTAGTATGTAAGCTGGTTGGGTGTAAGGCGGTTAGTTCCCTAACTTTCTTTTCAAATACTTTGGGGATAATTGATACAATGAAGCACTATCGGGTGGGTTTTTTCTGTACTTTTTGTATAGTCCAGCAACCTCTTGCTTTTGTTTCATAATTTTCCATTTCCCAATCATATAATTCAGCATCTGAATTATAACCAATTGATTCTTGGTTACCTAAGTGAAGTTCTCCATGGATGTTGGGCTCTGTGTAGTCCGTATTGTTTTGGATCTGATATAGTTGTCTGACATCAACTTCCTCATCAATCAGTTCGGTCCAAGGTGCTCCTTGGGAAGGATTAATGGGTACAATGACTTTGTGACCATTTCCTTTTAACTTAATTCGTTCTTTGTCTAAGGATATGGAGGCTTTCATCTTCCGTCCCCAAGGTCAACCGACTAGTGCTGGGAAGGAACTAGATCCTTCCTTTGAGTCAATAATTTTGAAATCAACCTTAGTTGATATTCCTTTGATGGTCGTGTCGACATTTTTCCAAACCCCAATGGGTTCAATGAGACCTTGGTCGGCGAGTTTTAGGTAGATGCCTGACTCATAGAGTCGAGGTCGGCCCATATTTTCCCATGTATCCCGAGTCATGATATTTACCTAAGATCCAAAATTGAGCACTACTTGTTGGACGTGGAACCCTTCGATTTCCAGGTAAACAAGTGGGTCGACGTCATTTTTGTCTTTTTGGTTTAGGCTGCATATGTTCTTAGTTTATTTTTTGGGATTAGTACTTTTTAGTTGATGCAATAAATCAATGAATTGGGCTACAGATTTGTCTATTTGAGTGAGATAGATTAGATGCTGTATTGTGTTAGGTTGACTGCTAACGAGGTCTTCTTTTTGTGCAATGTCTTGAAATATGTGTGTTGCTTCTTGATATGTGTGTTTTTGCGTTATAGGGTCAGGATAAGAATTTGTGTCTTTAATCTTGCTAATTTGGGGGTTATCAGGCCCTGTTTTTGTGCCTTGTCATGTGACAATATGTAAATTCTTAGTAGTTAGCACATCATGTTTTTATACAAAAGACAAGACATTAACATTCTTCTTTGTATTGATTTTCTCTAGCATAGTAGGACAATCCTCCAACGAGTGATCGCCTACTCCACAATATGTACAGAATTTAAGATCAATTCTGTCCTTGTATGGATAGTCTGTGTATCGGTGCCCTTCTTTATAACATATGAAACACTGGGTGGGTCGACGAGTTCGTATGTCATGATTCCCGGGGAATCGACCTCTTCCTCTGAACCCTTGTCGTCGATTGTCGTACCGGCGCTCATATTGTCGACCATCGTACCTTTGTCCATTCTAGTTGTTTGTATTGTTTTGCTCGTTGTTTTGCGCTACTGCATTCGTTTGGTAGACCGCCTGATAGTTCTATCGGTTTTTCAAGTTTAACTGACAGTCGGTTGTGTTGTGACTTTTAGTCTCACAGATGGCGCACCATGCAACTTTTTCGTTTTTCCTGTTAAACGGACAATATTTCGTAGAATGATCTCCGTGCTCCTGGTAAATGTCGCAAAATGCTTTAGTTTGCACAAAGCAGACGTCTTATCGACTGTATTCATGTCGACAATTATCTTTCGTGTGTCCAGCCATGGAACATTTAGTACACCAGATTTCTTGATTCTTGAGGGTTAGTTCTTTCAAAGACTTTTGTACATTCTCGAGCTGTTCCTCTAACCTGTGGTCCGTCGGATAAGCAGGTATGTCTTCGTCCATTTCCACCTGCAGAGCTTTGGTCAGCGTATCTTTATATGTCTTGAACGTTTCCAGACTGATATGTCGGCGTACTTTATGTGATAATCCTGCAAGGAACCATTGAATTAGTAGTTGTTCATAAATAACATAATCTAATTGGCTTAATAGGTCCTTCCAACGTTTGTCGTAGTCGCGGATTGTCTCCCCTGGATTTTGCTGTGTTGTTTTAAGCTTTTTGGCAGCCAGGTTCTTAGCGTTTGGGGTTTTGAAGAATGATAAGAACTGCGACTTAATCTCAGCTTTCGTTGCTCTGTGTTTCCTTTCCGAAAAGGTCATGTACCATGTCAAGGCCCTTTTCCGTAAGGCTCCCGTGAACTGAGCCATCTGTCGGTCTTCATTCGCCACCTGGTTTGCTTCCCAGGTCAACTCGCAGATGAACCAATGTCGTCTGGGGTCTTCATCCCCCTCGTAAAGAGGAATGTGAGCTGATCCATGACCCATGTCTGAATCACTTTCACTGCTCTCAGAATTTAGCGGAGGTGGAGGTGGGGGTGGGGGTGAAAGTGGTGGGTTTATTGATATAGTCGGGCCTGCAGGGTTTTGGTCGACGAAACTTGTGCTCCCGTCAGTGGTCGATTTATCTTCGACGTACAGTGGGTTGTTGTGGATTTCTACTGTCGATGGTCCACTGTAAATTTGTGTGCACAGGTCTGCTTGTTCAATTTCTTCAAAAGCTGTACTTGGCGGGGGGGCGCTCCTTCTTGTGTCGGTAAGAGCAAGTGGATACTTCGGAGGGAGGGTGCTGCCTAAAACATCACCCAGTTTCCCTCTAGCGATCAACGTATGATAAGGTGTCGACTCATGTATGTTTCGTCACCTAGTAGACTCCATATGCTATAGTCACCAGCTCGTAGTCGTATATCATCTTCGATAATAGTCTGGATTCTAGTATGTGGATTTGTCGGGGAAAGAGTTATTCCGTCGTTGGGAGCTCTTACTTGGAGATCTTATGGCTGCTCTATATACACTTCTTCCTCCATAGGGGACACCTCTTGTTCTACTCCCTCTTCCTGTCGGTCATGACCCGACTCTGGTGGATTATTTTCACGGTCGTTATCCCTAGGTTTTTTCTCTATACGCAGCTCTGCGGCTCTTTCGCGTCTTTCTTCCCTACTCTTATGTCTTTCATCCCTTTCTTGTTTCTGAATGTCCGACATACTTTCGTACAGTACTATTTTCTTCAGGTCCTCTACGGTCGACTTTTCATTACTGGTGACGGCTCCTCTTTTAGGCCGACTAGGATCCACTATACTCTACCTCCGACACATGACCAGCTACCCCCCCATAGCCTACCTGACACTTTTAGAAAGCCCAGATAGTTCAAATCACTTGCTCAGGAAGTATTCCCACTCCCTTTCTGCAATAAATTTCTCCCACTTCCTCTACTTCTCCACCCAGTTGGTGTTTGGTGGCTATTCGCACAGTGGTGGTCTAGGTTCGACGATGTGGCCTGCTCCATTCTCTATCAAGAATTTGAACAGCATGTTCGGTAGGGAGCACAAGAATTGTTCAGTGAAATCTGTGTAAAATTTTGCTTTGACAGTTTCCACCGACGTTCAGTCTTCGACTGCTTGCTCCTCACAGAATTCGTCGGCAATTTGCTCGAACCACTCCGACAAATTTGTTCGACCTCCTCAGAACAGTTTATCTAGCAACTGTTGTTCTTTAGTCGCATCTAGATTTCTCATCCAGAAGCTGCTTCAACAGTTGTGGCACTAATTTGACGAATTTTTCATGTGTCTCTGTGAAAAATCTTGCTTTGGCTTCAGCGACTGTTAATCTGTTTCTTCTTGCGTAATTTTGCAAGTAGTTCGCAACTTTACGGTCCCACCAGTCCTTGATCTCCTGCTCTGGTATCATATGTGAGCATATATTTTAGACATGTACTACCGACAATGGAACTAATGTTGTAATCTCACAGAACACATAAGGTTACCAATAATACATACTAAACATACATAACTATAAATCAGAGACAAGAGACAAGAACAGATAGGAAAACAGATTATATTATTGCAATGAGTTCATACAAGGAAGAGAACTGAACTGAGTTCTCATTTGGCTCAACAGCCTAATATATACAATGTATAGACAGTTACAAAATAACTACCTGTCGGTTCGGTGAACCGACATGACTTTTAGTTAACCGACTAATCTTCTAGTTTAGTCGGTCGACCTACTTAGTCGACTGATCGACTAATTCAGCCCATTGACTTAGTCGGCTGATCGACTAAGTCGGTCTTTGTTCAAGTCAACTTCGTCGACTTGCTCCTTCTACACCTAGGAATGCGCCGAGCCCTTCCTACGATTTGGCATTGATTTGGGGTGCTTTCTTGGGAACCGCTATGTCCACCTGCTTGCTGCCCGAGGATTTGAGTCCAGGATTGCACCTAGGAATGTGCCTAGCCCTTCTTGCTATTTGACATTGATTTGGGGCGCTTTCCTGGGTGCCAATCAAACCTGGGATAGCGCCAACCTTGGGAAATCATGTAAATATATCCCAGGATTTGGCTAAGCCCTCATCTTTTAGTAGAGGTAGTCTACGGCTCTATTCGCTGGTTCATCAAATCACTGTTGACTGAGGGGGTTGCAGGTAGCATTATCTTTCCCTCCACCTATCGAACCAATGAAAATCCCAAGGACTGTAGCAATCTTCTGCATGGGGTTTAGTGGAAGGTAGGCACGGTAGCTTTTGAGTGGGGTTTACTTGAAGGTAGGCACGGTAGCTTCTGATCGGGCTTTAGTGGTAGGTAGGCACCCTTAACTTCAATGTAAATATCTCAATTTCCAAATTTCCAGTTACATGTTCCATCTCTGAAAGGGGTTAGAAGGATTTGTTTCTCTCTTTCCTCGTGCTACCCCTTGGTTGGATAACACCTAGTATGATCCCTCACTATCGTTTGGTCAAAGTAAAACCCTCCTTTTGGCCGGCATGAACCCATATCCATTCAAAAAGAAGGATTTGAGGCCGCCATTTATTTATAGACAGACTGGTGGCTTCAATTCTCATGCCCATCGGACAGCTTTGCTATTGCTAGTGGTTCTGGATTTCGATCTATAAATTAATTTCTTCATCTGCCTTTATGTGTGAGAATTTTCCAATATTCGCTTCACCCAATACATAAAATGGATGGAAAGAGCTAAGCACCTTGTTAAATAGCTTCATCTTTTTGGCTTCTTCGACTATGCTTCACTGTTCGCTATGCTGTGATGATTCATTTAATCATTCTGTATTGCAGTTGTGTTGTTCTTTTCATCCCCTTCCCTAGGTGGGGGTAACCACACTAATTTTTTTGTTGCTTCAGCTTTCTCTCTCTAGCAGTACCTCATAGGTTGGTTCCCCACATTGCCTCTAACCCCCACACACTACAGAGCAAGTATCGTTGCATTTTGAAGTGTTTTTCCCCTGAGGTCGTTACCATTCAACTAATTACCAAACTCAAATGCATGTAAATCATAGTATTTACTCAAACCCTAAACAATTAACTTAAATGGAGCCACAACAACACTAGTTTGTCTTTTATTAGTTAGTATACACATTTTTTATTCACTTCTATAACCAAAGTCTTCAAGTTTTTTCATTATTCCAAGTAATTATAAGTTGTTTCATTGTTTTGAAAAGTTGTTTTTTTATGATAGTTTATTTGGTAGTATACAAGTTTGGTCTATAGATACACATCAAGTACACAATAACACAACTATTAGCCAACAAATTTGGGTTTTTGGGACATCTTGAAGCTCTAGTATTAGACTTACTATATCTTGTTTTTTTATTAACATGCTCTATAACATGATCGCAACTAATTTTCAATATAAGAAAGATATTATTTTCTATTAGAAAAATACATATTCTTTTTCTATGGTACTTTAATGCTAGAACACAAGGTAAGTAAGTTGTAATCCTAAGAAACATATAAAACTCTAATATTTTTTTTGTTATAAGACCATTTCATTAAATTTGGATTCACTTTAGTCTAAGCCTCTTCGAAGATAGGTCAAATCAATTTTTCCAAAGTGTGATATTGGGGTTTCCAAAGTGAAAAATATAATTCCAAATGTGCCAATATCATACTGAAAAATAGAAAAATGGATTTAGAAGTGATAAACCCCATGAAAAAAATCCCCCATACTACCTCTCGACTGCTTCAAGCGATACTACTATTGCTCCTTTAACAATTCTCCTTTGTTTGTCAATAAACTAACGATTGAAATTCCTCTTAGTTTATTTTTCTTTCAAGAAAACATTCAAATCCCTCTAATTTTCTCCTCATTGTATGATATATTTCAATATTATTACCATTTAATAAAATTTGTTATCATTATTGTTTATTACAGGAGCCAGAGGAGGCCATGGACACAAATCAAGACATTTTTTAGCAGGAAAGAAGACCTCACTATTAAAGCACACCACATGTGAAAGTGGGTGGAAGAGGATATGACAATAGAGTCTACAGATACAATAGAAATTGACCATAATGAACGAGGGTTTAGTCATGATGATAATACATGGGATGAATACTTACGATTGTTGTTTTTAGTTGTTCAATATCAATTCAATTAGATAATTGTACAATACAATAACATTATATAGTCTATGATCCAATCTTGGAAAAAATTAATGCATGTGTTGCTTATTTTAGGTTGATAATGCAATCAAAGCAAATGAGGATTTGATGCATTATGTTAGACCAATACAACGATCTATCCTTAGACATGGGCCTCCTACTATTAAATCACGCAGAAAACAATGGGTGGAAGAAGATATGATAATGGAATCTGCAAATCCAACAGCAAATGAGCACAATGAACAAGAGGTTAGTCATGACAATACTACATGGAATTAATACTTTGAGATGATTGTTGATTGTGGATGTTCTACATGTTGTGGAAATAAAAAATTCAAATGTGAAATTGTACAAAGACATTACATAAATGGTTACAATATTTTAACCAATAATTGTTATGATCTAATATTAAATCATGGTTGCATTTCATTATAGGTTGATGCTGATGATACGGCTACTAATGGTCAAGGTCCAACTAGGTCGTTAAGAATTCAATGTGATGATCCAATTCATCCTTTAAACCATACTAGGAGAAGAAGAGAAGCATTGAAGAGAGAACTACCACCTGCAAAATTTGAAGAATTAATGAATTTAGCAAGAATTGATGGCATGCCTCATCATGTTCATAGTGAACATGATGACGAAAATGAAATGCTCACAAGTTTCTTTGGGGATGGAAACAGTGATGAGGGTGATGATCCTATGCATAAAATTAATGATGATATAGAGGGAAATTGCCACCATAAAAAAATTGACGATATTAACATTCATGAATCAATCAAGCAAGAAGCAAAGACAATCATGTTCAAGTCGGGTGCAAGTAGAACATCAAAGCTTTCATGCACATTAATATTATTGGAAATCAAGTCATTATTTGGTTGGTCAGATAAGAGCTTCACTACTTTGCTAAAGTACGTTGAATTATATTTATAGATTTGCATTGTTAATTGGTTTACACAATTAGTAGATAAGTATTAAATTCAATCGAATTTATTTAAGTGGACTTTAAATGGATATATGTTATATAAACAATGATATTAAATGACATTTCTAACATGTTTCTCTAAAAACAGTATTACAGGGCACTAAAGGATAAAATATTCCCTGAAGATAATGTGTTTCCATCAACTTGTAGAGAAGCATGTCAATTGTTGGTTGAGTTGGGGGTAGAATATAAGCAAATTCATGCATGTCAAAATGATTGCATCTTATATAGAGGTGAATATCAAAATAAACAAGAATGTCCTGTATGAAAGAGAAGAGATATCGTACAGATGTACAAAGTCCTACTGTTCCAAATAAGGTTTTACGCCCACTAGTAGAAAATGAGAAATTAATGACTTAAAAAATGACTAAAATCAAGCTATAAACGACTATTTTTGAGTCGGTGACTAATAGTAGCAAATTACTACTATCTTATAGCTAGTCGTATTTCACTAGTCATTAATAGCTTGACTTAGTAGTCACTGATTTAGTCATTGATTTAGTCATTGATTTGGTCATTGATAGACAATGATTTAGTCATTGATAGACAATGATTTAGTCATTGATAGACAATGCTTTAGTCATTGATAGTCAATGATTTAATCATTGTTTTAGTCATTGATTTAGTCACAGATTTAGTCATTGATTTAGTCACAGATTTAGTCATTGATTTAGTCACTGAGTTAATAATTGATTTAGTCGTTGATTTAGTCACTGATTGAAACCATTAATGACCAAATATATGATTAAATAAACTACTAAATGTTAACATATTAATGACTAAGCTAAATACGACTAAGATACGAGAAATTAGCTACTAATAGTCGTATATATGTGAATTTAGTCGTTTTTGTAGTCACAAATTTATGATAGGGCACGGAGGAATTGAACCACCAACCTCCTGCCTATAATTAGGCAGGCGCTCTACCATTGAGCTAGCACCCTTTAAGAAGTTGTTATTGCTTGACAATGATGATATTCAAACAAATTTATGATAGATATCAATCTACAAACTACATAATTATTACTATTACAACTTACCAGTAACTAGTATTTATGAAAGTAGTCATTTACACAGTGGAGAATTGTAAATAAAAAGGAGTTGCGTTGGATTATTTCACAAATATCGACATTTCGATCCCTACTATGGGAAGGGTAAGGAAGCTTCTGTGTCCCCATTACACCAATCACAGCAGGCACGCCTCGCTCCAAAGAAAACTGCACTTGGGCTTCATGTGAATCCCTTGGTGCAAATGACATGGTCAAAACATTTCTCTTCAAAATTTATGCACCTCAGCTTGCCACCTAAGCATGCCATAAGGATTTCAGATAAGGGCATATCCTCAAACTCCATAAATCATTGCAAAAACAAAATACAGGACTTATCACCAAACTTTGCCACCTGTGCATATATATAGTTGTCATTAATAATCTTAACCAGCTCAGGGAGGTATTTCACAATTAATATTCACCATTATCCTTTGTAAACTTGCTAGAGAAGCCAAGTTTGTTCACCTGCTATCTTGTTTCTCAAAGTCCATTTGTTTTAGCTCAAAACTTGAGGTAGACTTGATTTATGTTCATAACTCACCTATTGACATAATTATGTCTACAAGATTTAATATTTGTATTTTCGTTTTTTATTGTAGGATATTTATTATTTAAAATGTCAAAAGAACAAGGAATAGGGAAGCTACCTTAAAATGGGAAGTTGAAGAAAGTCCCAACCCTTGGAAAGATGCAGAACCAATGTTGCTCATGGATACAAATCATTTAATTGGATTCCAAGATGACCTTGAGTGCCCAAATACATGTATAAAATGTTTTTCAATGAAGACTTCCACAAGTACCATGATGACTTAGAGGTTTTTTGAAGTATCAGAAAGCACATCCTTTACTTGATTGCCGCCAAACCAATAATATTACCATATAACGATGTTGTCAAATCGATATTCAGACACATTAATCTTGGAAT
>LPNX010041406.1:244264-256120 GCA_001517045.1 Pseudotsuga menziesii
CATTTTCTTCTTGGCTTCCTGGATACAGATTAGCATATGCTGTAAGCATGTCTATAGTTCAATAGTTTAAAGTGATCTGCAGTCCAAGATTGAAAAAAAGTATGAAATATATATAAAATGAAATAGATACATACAGCTGCATCCTCATCTTCAGATTCACTCTTCATTGAGAAATGTTTTCTAATTCATCTTTATCAATATTGTCAATAACCTCATTTACAGCATCTATTACCTGGCATGAATACAAAATTATAAATAGAAAAGACTGAATTAGCAAAAGGTATTACATATATAGCTAAGCTATGCTGATAACAATCTTCCTACAAATCCTTCAAAGGTTTATAAACATGATAGAAAATACCTCTTTTTCATGCCTTTTCTTATCTTCATTGCTACTCATTGCGACAAGTCCCTCAAGAATTTGTGCTAATAAAGGTATGTGTTTTGGATATTCTGACTACAACAAAACATCAAACATTGTTATGGAAAAATAGAAAACTATGTTTCAGGTTTCCAGAACATAAACTCAGTTTTTTCTTTTAATATTTGAAACTGTTTGGGACCTATTTCATTTGCTTTCAAGTTGTAGGAACTTCTCGGAACAAGACAATACAAAATAAACATATTTTACTCTCAGATGGGAGACTTTGTGAGGATCAAGAGGAAATTAGAAGGCAAGCAGAATTCCATTTGAAGGCCTGGTTTAGGAAGAAGAAATTGATAAGTAAGAAAACAAATATGCACTCCTATCTCATTATACCCCACTGAGAGATTTGATCAGGAAGAAACCAAGTTGCACTCATGTCTCGTATTCCCTCGCTGGTTAGAGAGGACAACAACCTGCTTCTTGATTCAGTTTCAAAAGTTCAATTAGCTCATTTATTGATGAAGAAGGACAAAGGTCCTAGATCAGATGGCTTCCTAACTGATTTCTTCCAAAAAAATCGTGAGATCATCAAGGAGGATCTGATCAAAGTGGTAGAAGAATCAAGAAGTCCTAAGAGAGTTTTCAAAGATCTTAATAATACCTTTTTATTTCTAACTCCAATATAATAAAATGCTAACTCCTTAGCTACCTTTTAAGTGAATTTTGCTCTATAAAACGTTCTATAAGGTGATTTCTAGGGTGATGGCATAAAATAAAACACATTCTACCTAAAATCATTTTAGAAACCCTGCAATTTTCCTCTGTAAAATGGTCTATAAGGTGATTTCTGGGGTGATGGCAATAAAATAAAACACATTCTACCTAAAATCATTTTAGAAACACTGCAAGACTTCAAGTAGGAGATTTTGGAATGATCTTATTCATTCATTGCTTTCCAGGAAAAGGGAAGGAATGATATGGCCGAAGCTAAGTTGCACAAAACATGTACTGGTTTCAGAAACAGGAATGTGTAGAAATGCAGTTACACAACCCCATATATATAAAATTTAAAACGCATTATCTTGCAATAAAAGAAGAATGATAAGTTAATTTGTAGGAGGTTTAGAAACGATATGGATATTAAACTGTCTTCATTTACTATAAATTAGGGATTTTTAAACTTCCTATCAGTACCACACCCTTCATGGGCACTTGGGGATTTCCGAGAAGTTTTTGAGGTGTTTCCAAGTTTCCACAAGTTTCCAGTACTAGTACATGGGAAATTTAGGATTTTCATGCAATATAGGACCAAAGTCTATAATAGGGTTATTGGACTTCCCTCAAAAGGGTGCTTCAAAATTTCAATTTCTCAATGTACTAGAGGCTTTGGATGAAAGTTTGTTACTCTCCTCACATGGATTTTCCATAAATATCAATAGTTCAATGGCTCTCCAGCTATCTTATTTAAATCCCAAAGGGATCTTCATCAAGGAGACCTGCCATAAGAGGTTAACTGGATTGGTGAAAGCAGGGGATTGTCTTAGCCCCCACCAGGGCTCAGATTTCACAAAAGTGGCCAGATTTCCCTCACAATGGTTGAATTAAAGGCAGTATAACCATCATGGCCATTTAGTCAGGTCAGCTGGCCTGAAAGTAGGGGATTGTCTTAGGCCCCACCTGGTTCATATTTTACAAATGTTACCAGGTGATGACCATAGGTTTTCAGGATTAAGAATTTTATATGATTCCTCTAGAATAATTCTCAACCTTTCAAGGAGACCATTCTCCCTATCTCTCTATAATTATATCCAAGGATCATGGCAGAGCATTAGAGGATGTTTAAAACAGAGGGGAGCTTCACAAGTTGATAGTGTCCTCACTTTCTCCACCAATATCCCATCTGCAAAATGCAGATGATACCAGGTTTGGCCAAGAAACCTCTCCATCATGAAGCCTATGAAATAAAGGAAATCGTCTTATACTATAAAAGAGCATCCAGTGAAAGGATTAATGCTAAAAAATATGAGATATATTTCTTCAATTATAATGGTAAAAAACAAAGAATTTCATAACTGTTGGGATGCAACAAAGAACCTCTTATAGGGAAAGAACAAAAAGAATTTATGGAAACAAATGCTTGATAGAATCACAAAAGGTTGTCAAGCTGGAAAGGAAAGTATCTATCATGCATTATACTATTTTTGTTTTTTGGGATCTACGGCTGAAATGACTCACTCAAATTCCCATTTGTATTACTGTATTGCTTTAATAACTTTAACATGCACAATACTCTATCACGCTGACTCTTGTTACTCTTTTTTTTCTCTCATGTGCATCACCATCTTAACTTGCGTACCAAGCGAATTCTATTAATAGAAGTGTGAGATGTTCTATCATCGACTGGTGTATTACTTCATTATCCACCCATGCTTTATTTATGTGCTTTGACCAGTAACTCACAATGATTCTAGGTAGTAAGATAGTTTTATTTCAATTGGAAATTCTATGTGTCACCCTCAACACAACTGAATTGCAAACTCTAGCAATCTATATTAATATTGGTCCAACTATGGATCTAGGTATAACCCTTTTAACCTTTCCTTAATCTACAATTTTTCATTGATCGGTAGTCGAGTTGTCATTCTTAACCTTCTTGCTTTAACTTGATTCTAGGAATAAACTGGTTTTCAAAATCAATGTCTATTCACCAAGATCAGACATTGGATAACTGGACTATAGATGAGACAGAAAATAGGGCACCTCTCACACTCAACTCAAGCTACACTCACATCTCTTGCCCACCTCTCACACTAATAGCGATGCCTGCCTTTATTCATGATTCATCCACTTTCCCAGCTGTCCCAAGAACTTTTATGTAGATTGTGAAGGTGTAAACATTGGGCTTCAAGACCAATATTTGCATTTCTATAAAATAAATTATGTAAGATCAAAGGTTATTTGAATCTTGAATACAATATATTCTCTTGGAAAGAGTTCTTGATGCCAAGACAAGAGAACTTCCTATAGTTTGTGCAATTATAGGGGCCATCCTTGGTTAGGAAGTCATTACAGAAATACCATTGTAGACTCTACCTAGACAGGCCAACCTTGGAACAAACAATGATTCCCTCTTTAAGCAATTAATCATATGATGTGACATGATACTGTTTACTCTTTGTGGATATATCAACTAACCCAACTTAATGACTTTCATGGCTCAACTATGAAGCAAACAATGACCCGATATATTGTCCATAATGGGCCAGTCGTAGAACACAGAATGCCCCCTTACAGGGTGTGTCAACCCTACATACCCTTTAACAAAACAAATGCACTACTCAACAGTGTAATAAATGTTATATATGCTGAGATATACATCCATTGGATCTTAAATCTAATGATGTAGGTTCCAGCCTATAGAACATTAATTATTCTGCTATGAAGTACATATTGACAAAAAAATAACAAGACGAACCACCTGATATAAGAGAATGTTGTTTACACTTTGATTTAAAGGCCTTGATGCCCAACCAAGGATCAAAAAATGACCCAAAATAACTGCCTTCATGGGCCAACCATGGAACAAAAAATGGCTCTCTTTATTATTTCTTTCTTTCCCGTCATTCTTTCTTTCTTTTCCTCTTACATTCCCATGATAAAGTTAAATTCTCAATAGCATAAGGTTTCAAATAAATCATCCAGTTTGGTTTTGTTGCACCCGCCTCAAGGTTCTTAAGCACTATTGTTCCTGTTGATGGCCAATTGTGACTTAGCCTTGAAGAATCAATCAACAATGGTGCTCCACTTGGTATATTAGAATACTGCATTATCCTCTTCACAGAAATCATTTTGTTTTCCATGTTGCATAGGTTTCATATGACCCAAGCCTGTACTATATTCAAATTCAATCCATATGTTACTGCCAAGCCAACAAGACCTGCACACAATGAAGGAGGAGAAACTTTCTGAGAACACTGCCGTACCCTCATTGGCATATGCAACAACTAGGTGTGGATTAAGCTTTCCAGGAATAGTCCTTACTTGGATCAATTGTGCCATTTTCCAAGCTCACTAGGATTATTAAAGAAGCATGAAATACAAGATTGGATAGAAAATTCAAGCAAAGACAGAGCCACTCCATATGACTACATGGTATTTTTAATGAGGTACTGCTTGGCAGCGTTACTACATTTCATCTGATAGGGAGATGGCTAGATTGGTGGGAATTAGAAAGGCTCCCATCATACACAATTTTGCCGAGTCTCTCATAGGAGCAACCATAATAAGAATTTCCAATCAAGAAACTCGCTTCATGGAGCAAAGTTACTTACTTGATACCAGAGGTAAATTGCAGTGACCGGTATAAAAACAACGAAGACCTGCCAAGAAATCTGATACATGATTGTTACAATTCCTAATAGTTGAATTACTGCAAATGATAACCCTCCCAATCTGTAAGGAATGTCCGTGTCTACAGTACTCTGATCTGTTAATGCCTATGGATAGAGAAGGCTGATTTCACTCGACAGGAAATATCAGTTTTACAAGCTATTTCTTCACATCAATTAGACTACCAGTCTCCATTATTGACTTGAAGTGGAATCAATCTAAAAATATTAAAACCTCTAATCTATATCAATTCTATATAGATGCTGATGTTTATAGTTTGCATTCACAATTGTTGTTTAAATGGGCAATACAAAAGCATCACAAACAAACTATTTTTTCCTAAGTTATCTTTTGCTTATCAAACAATTTCAAGCTTGTTGAATACAAACATGTACTGACCCGATTCAAGATGCATCCAGTTGGGGTTGAATCAAAGAAGGACATTGGTGCATGGAAGATGCATGTAAGCATGGTTGTGAAAAGTCTTTGTGCAATCTCAATTGCTGCAGGTGCTAGAAGCAAAGACCTCTTATCAATACACATATGGAACTCCCTATTGCAAGTAATATGTACACAAGAATGAGAACTCTACTGCTGACTGTGGACTTCTGGTATTGGGTTGGAGGGGAATCCCAAGCCATCCAGTAATTGCTACTGATTTGCAGCACCTGTAATAGTATGTGTGCTTCCAATATGATAGGAACCAAGGCACCTTTATATGCTGCAATTATAAAAGAAGAGTAGACTTGCATTTTGACCTTCCCAGTTTCTCTTTGTTCTTCCTTTACAATCTTTTCAAATCTAAATTCATTTATTCATGTCACTCGGTCCTCTGCATCCTCATTTGATATGGTTTATCAGATTCAGAGTCCATGGTATTGCAGAATCTACTTCTGCTATTGCCTGTTTGTGGCACTATCCCCTTAGCTGAAATTTGTGCTGCATCAATTGCATTCAAAGTCTGCTGGTGTGCACCAACTAGATTTAATAAATACGCACCACCCAGTATATCTTCATTCCTCCCAACTTGAACTATGTCTCCATCTTGCATAACCTGCAAAGTTTCCCTAACACTTTTTCATGACTTGACACTAGCAATTTCCTATTCAAAGAGTAAACTGTTCTGTACATAAAGGTTACAAATTTGCAAGTGTAGAAAGTGGGCTCATCATATGCAGATAAAAATTATGCTTAATGTGTCACATATACCACTGTCTACGATCCCAGAACTCCAAGAAGGAACTCATGTTAGATTATTTCGTAAACTAAATCCGCTGCTGGTTCTACTTATTATTCAATACCAACTTAGTTTATTTCTCCTGCAATTGAAATGGGCAGCTGACGTGATTACTAATGACGGGCTGTACATTGTTCGCATACGAAGACATGAAGACTCTAGTGTAATGGATCTCCTCTGGTAGGTTGTTTAGAGCAAACCAGGGTATATATCCCAATTTCCCTTGGTCTTGAAGTGATAAGATCTAGTTGGGTTTGGTAGAGTAACCTGTCGTGCGCTGATGGTGAGGCATTGGACTATACATTCAAATAAAAGTGTACTTTGACAATCTACTCTACAAATGCATTCAATCCTTCTAATTGGAGATGGAGAGCAGTACTTTAAAGAGATGAGCTCCTGTATGAGCATCAACAACACTAAAAGGGTCATCGAGAATATAGAAATCTGCATCCTGGTAGATTGCACAAGCAAGTTGTATTCTTTGCTTTTTTCTGCTACTCAAATTGATCCCTCTTTCTCCAATCTCTTTCTGATCCCCATGAGAAAACAATTCTATGTCTTTCTTTAGAGCACATACTTCAAGTACATTTTTGTACTTGTTTATATTCATCTTCTTCCCAAATAAGATTTTCTCTTCAATTTCCCCGCTTTGAATCCATGGATACTCTGGAACATAAGCTATGGTACCATTGACCTTCACAATCCCTGATAGCTTGGGTATTTCTCCTAGAATATTGGACAACAAGCTTGAATTTCCAAAACCAACTGATCCACAGATTGCAACTTTCATGCCTTTTCTTAGCTGCAAATTTATTCTCCTTAACGTCAGATCATTGGAGGTTGGATCCCATGAAAATTCTCCATGTTTGATCTCAACTACCAGGTTGGTTGAATCCCTGGGTAGATTCTCTACTGCATTGCATTGCAGCTCTTCTTCCTATACAAAAGTGGGTATTCGGTTTAACAACATGTTGCATTGAGAAATCATAGAAACCAATTCAGGCAGATTATATATAGGCACCTGAAGGATTTGGAAAGTTGTTAAGGCAGAAAGCACTTTACCTGCTGTCAATGAAACCCCTATTAGAAAGCAGGTACCAAATGTAATAGCAGACATGAAGGTTGGTGCCTCCTAGAAGAGAAAAGTGACTGCAGAGGAGGTATACAGATATGTTCGTAGATAGCCTTATTCAACCCTTCTCAGCTCTTGGAGCCTATGTAGATATAAGGTTTCCCAAGCTTGCAGTTTCAGTATCCTCATGCTCTTTAAGATCTCTGAGGTAGCCTTCATACGTCTATCCTTTGCCTCCATTATCTTACCCTGATATATCTCTTGTAGTTTAGAGAAAGGGGTATTGCCAACCATGATTCCAACTGTGGCTACCAACCCTGCAATAGACGCCATGTCAATATTCTTGTATAGAATTACTAAATCCAAGAGTACCTGTAGAGGGAGAAGCCAGATATCATGCATGTACCAGGAAAAATTTCCAATGTGTTCCACATCTACACTCATATAAATTATAATTTCACCAACAGTATGCTTCTGTCTAGACCTGTTAGACAGACACAAGCCTTTTCTGTATACAATAGATGTTAGTCCTGATCTAACCCGCATCCTGAGCTGCTGGGCTCCAAAATACCATTGTTCATAGCATACCCTACATTCATATTGCTCCGCAAAACCACATTCCATTCAGGAATATTGTAAAACACTTTCCTTGCATCCTCAAGAACAAGAGGAACAGAAAAGAAAAAAAACATGTCATCCCTGCATCCTTTGAGGACTGCAATGAGCAACAATAACACTGTGAAGTGATCAATTATCCCCAAAGGTAAAATGACAACAATAAAATACAGGCATGAACACTCACACACAAACGACTTCAATACCTGCTCTGAAACACACTATCCAGTGAGTTTGGTTATTCGAAAACGAGGCATTCTACTGGAGGATTTGTAGGAACCTTCTGTAGATGCTAAGAAGGATATGCTTCATGTTTATCATATCAGGGATAAGGATTGCAAGTTTTTTACAGTCCTCAGTTTCACAGCTTATTTATACTGGGAGCTTTCTATCGTTATGGAGTGTTCCCCTTATTGTATCGATGTTCCAATATATTTTACCATTGTATTTCCTTTGCATAGATGCATGTCGGTCACGATGACAACGAAAATATAGGTTCATCGCAATATTATTTAGTATTTGTATAAATGCAAATATTAGTTGTGTGAAATATTTATTGGGGTTGTGGATAGAACGCAAATTAGTTATTGATTACGCGATGGATGAGATTCATTATGCATGGAGACTATTCCCTATAGCACATGAAAACACTATAAGAATCCATGATGATTCAGTCATTCAAACAGCTTCTTATATATTCAGTCATAAAACACCAAGTATTATTTAGAAATCTATACTAATATAAGACTATATTATACAATATATACTATAATAAAATACTAACTATACATACTAGAAAGAAAAGAAACACTTATAACTTTTTATTACATATTTAATAAATAATACTAAAAAAATAATATACTATACTAATAGATAGTAATCTAATATATATAATATATAATTGAAGCTAATGGAATAATACTAACTGTACTAAACATATTTGGGTTTTTCTCTATTTATGCCACCAACCCTGCTGCTAATAGGTTTATTGTTTGGGAATGGATGGCTTCTTCACTCCCAACTACGAAATGGACCATTGGTGGGGATTTGAATATGGTGGAGTGGGCGAGCGATAGAGATGGTGGTGTTCGCAATGTTATTTCAAGTTTGGAGAAGCAGGCATGGTCTTGATGCAAAGTTTATTGACATATGTTTGACCCTATTCGCAGAAAGAGGGATTTCAATTATGGGGTTGGTTTAGATGGTGCAACTTTCGTAAAGGAAAATATAAGGTTTAGGGGTGATTGGATCACTTGTATGGGATTTAGGATGGGAGTATATTCTATGGAAATATCCAACCAATTTCATTCCAATGGGATAATTAGTTATATAATCAGGCATAAAATAGGTGAATTTCCATAATTTACCAACCTTGCAATTGTCCGGCGAGAAAATCATTATTGAGGGTTTGTCAACCAGCGTGTTACCTATTGCTCTTTACTGCAAGAAATTACAGGGTTCTCACTCTTCTTAGCATTCTCACAGTAACTTTCTTGCAAGGTTCTCACTCTCTTAGCATTCCCAGCGCCATCTTTCCAGGGTTTTCCAGAGTCTGTGTTCCCAACTTTCCACTTTTTCATACCACTCACAGCTAGCGTGCTAGGGTTCTCCAAACTCTATCTTCCCATCTTTATTCTCAGTCCTACAAGTCCTATGAGGAGTAAGAGGACTTACGAATCTACACACAAAGCCTATGCTATGCTATTCTACTCTGCTGTGCTGAGCTAATTCATGTAGGTTTAGGTCTGTTATGAGGGAGTAAGCTATCTACCCGACCATTTGCACCGAGGTCCATCTGACGCCATCACCGTCAGGTGATAGCTTACTTTGTTACCTTTTAGTGAGACCAAGAACAACCGATTCCAACACCTACTTTCAAACCAAGTGCGCTCTCAAATTCATCCATCCATAAATTTATCCATGAAAATTCTTGTTTTTTAAGTGCAAGTTTAAAATTGTAAGTTTTGATTGGAATTTTTATAAAAATTGCAAATGTATGTTTAAAACTATATAATTTTAGTCAACTCCATAAAAATAACTGGAAAGATCTAAAACTTGGAACTTGGAACGTTTTACCAACTTCCTTGTAACAATTAATCAACTCCTTTGTTTGTTTTATGGAACCTGATCCAGGTTTCAACCTTGGATTCTTTATCCTTCATGATCACGGAGGTTAAAGTTTTAAACTAGCATACACACAGAACATTGGCGTTATCAAATCCATAACAATTGAATTTCAAATTACAAGTTTTTAGAACACAATTTCAGACTAGGTGAGTTCATTATGTAGATTCAATTTGATTTGGTAAATTAGTATTCTTCATTATTGCATTATACCGGAGTGTAGTAATAGTTTGTTGTAGAATTGATCTGCAATGAAAATGCAAGAAAATAAGCATCTGTTGTTCTTTTTCTCACTGTCATAGAAAGTTAATGGAGTAATATATTACCGAATGGAGTCAAGTGGGCCCCGGTGCAAATGGTCGGGTAGATATCTTACTCCTGTTATGAGTGGGAGTTATCGGGAAGCGATGTATTATGTGTTCTGCAATATTTATTCTACTCTTATTCTATAGTTGTGCCTGAATTTTTATTTTTTTTAAAGTCGGGAAAGAAACCAGTAGCTTACTAGAGTCCTAAAAGACCGAACGCTTTTTCCAAGCAAAAGCATTGACGAGTCCTTGACTTCGTCTGGGAGTAAAGAGATGATTTTTTATACAAGCATTGGTCAAACCCTGTCCCTGCAGGGCATGCATCAGGAGCATAATTTTGTTGTTATTGGCCTCTATGTTCAGATGGATCGCTCATTAATTTTGTTCCACCTCATTGTGGGAACATCGATGAGCGGATGCATAACCAACATAATCATATCGTCGCCTGCTTACCTGCATCAAAATTGAACCACCCTAACTAGGGATAATATTTTTCGCTTTTCTTCTAAGAACCACCCAAAATTCTAGGTATAGGGGAGGGTTCTAGCCCCTCCCAAAAATGTAAAGTTAAAATTGCCTTTCAAAAAAAGTTTAAATCTGAACTTTACCCTTCCAATTAAGAAATTCATAAATTATATTAACATTTCAAAAGAAGCGCAATATTTGAAACTACCCATCTATATAAATTTTTCAATATATTGAAATTCCTATTCTATAAAGTTCAACTCGTCATTCAACATATTGGAAATATGATAAATTGTAATCACTCACTCACTCATGTCATGCACTCACTGCTTACTTGTGCAATATGACCAGTAATCATTGATGACTACAAGGCACTAGCCAACCTAAAGTGTGACAATGTGTCAACAACTACAACTATAACAAAAAAGAACAACTAGTAGTCTACTACTAGGCCTAAAACGAGCTCAAAACTTTGTGCCTACTACCTATGTGAACCTCGCTACCAATGTCCACTATTTTTTCGTCAAAATGAAATTCAAAACACCAGTTTAAGGAGTCCTCCTCTACAATAATTCATTTATTACATGAATATCATGGACTCGGGACAATTATAAACAACACTCGATGTCATGCAAATACAAATAATGGCATGTAGCTAGGATCACAAACTGTGCAGAGGTCGATTTATGCATTGCTATAGAGAGGTGTCGTTGGGAACAAGATATGGAGAAACAATGGTTATTAATAAAATTAAAAAAACAATTGTTGGCTCAAGAATAGTCTTCAATTTGATGGGTGGCATGATCGTGATGTAAACTCCCTCCATCCTTCCAAACATTGTGGCTTCTCACAACATTTGTCCTGAGCGCCACCAAAATACATATAAAAATTACTTGTGTTTACATCCTCTTCCCTTTAAATCCTCATCTCATAGTCATAACTAATGATTATTAGATATGCACATCCTCACCTTATAATACGAAATGGGTCAAGGTGTAGAGACAACCATAAAATATTAAACTTGTCAAGAGTCAAGACACAAAGAGTAAGATACAACTATAAGTAAGTATCAAATTAAAATTTACCATATATGTCTTTAATTAACACTATCAACTGAGATTTTGACACGTTGGATTGTTGTGATCTTCTTATCACTCCTTACCAATGTGATTGCAAATCATTATTTGAAGGTGAAGTCCATAATTTTAGGTCTTCTTCCTCATTATCATGCCTTTTGGTAAGACAATAAAGAGGGTAGTGGCCTGCTTAAGCATGGAAA
>LPNX010041406.1:260864-308590 GCA_001517045.1 Pseudotsuga menziesii
ACGCGCAGGTATTTTTCTATGAAGATATTTTGGATCCAAAATGGATATTTGTCATTCATTATGATCCAAGATTAAGACATGTTTTCGAAGATGCTTCAATCGATACTGAGAAAACCAATGATGACCAACCAAATATAGTTGAGTGAGAACAAATTGGAATCCATGATGATGTTCAAGTTGAAGAAGATCTAGTAGAAGAATGTGAAGATGATAATGATGACAATATTCCTTTAGCAATATGGAGAAGCAGGGTCATAGGTGCATCTTCAGAAGATGCTATCATGGAGGAAGATGATATTATGGAGGAAGATAATATGGATGATATTGAAAGCAATGATGAAAATAGATCTAGTGACATTCATGTAACCAATCTGGAAACAAATTTTATTGATACAGAATATGATGAAATTGAAGATGAGGATGATTACAATACCACTTTAGCTGGATGGTGTAGCAAGAATAATATTAGGTACTTGCAAGAACATATGAACATTAACAAAGAAACATTGGAAGACCTAGATGTAGATTATAATGTGAATAAAGACTTCTAAATTTACGGTCGGATATGTAATTCATATTTAAATAATAATGGTTTTTATGTCCCATTTTAAAATGCTTCGTTATTATTTGGATGCAATAGTCATTCAATTACTATGTTTAGAACTCATAGTCTAAATTAATGTGTTGATTCTTGTCTCTAAACTCGTTACCTAGTGCAATGTCCTTAAAATGTTTATAAGTTAATATGACTTGGTAGCCAAAAATAACAATAATTAGTTGGATAATAGGTATTGTGGTTAGTTTCATCTATTGGTTGATAATGGTTAGAAGTGATATGCAGTTATTCGTTGAGAATTAAAAAATGTTATATATGTATATTGTAGAAGTTGTCATATGCATGTACATACAAATATAACTTGTGCAGTTGAAGGAATTGGTTAACACAAATGTACGTAAACTACACTATAGAAAAAACCTTTGATTAGTTTATGTATAAGCTCACCTTTAAAACAAATATGATTCACTTAAACATATATATAATCCATGTAGTATTCATATAGATGTTCAAATGGGATTTCAATTAGATTATGTGATTCAAAACTACCCTCCAAATCAAAATACTTTTGATTAACTATAATAGGAAATGAAAAGTAAGATGCCAAATCGAGGAAACCTCATATTTTGATTTTGTTGTCGCCTTTATTCATCAAATCATATTTTTTCCACTTTAGCAACATCTTTATATATTGTGCCTATTTTTTCACCTAAACAAGAATCTAGCACAAGTAGAATTTAAATGTAATTTATTTTGGATGTTAAAGTGGATGCAATTTTTGTCCATTTTAGCATCATCATGATATAGACCACCTAGTTGTGTACCTATACAACCTAGCATAAGGAGAATATAAATGTAATTGATTTGTGGTGCTAAAGTGGACACAATAAATGTAATTGATTTGATGATCATTACATTCACAATTATGTGATTATAAGATAATGATGATGGCAATGCTGTTGTTGATGATGACAATGATGATGATGACGATGAGATGAATGATGATGAAAACGATGGAAATGATGATGAAATTGAAAATATTATATGGTGACGATGATGATGATAATAATGGTGATGATGAAAATTGTGATGACAATGAGAATGACATGAGAAATGATGATGATGATGATGATGATCCTTATAAGAAAGTGTTGGTAGAGGTAAATAAACCCAGTTTCACTACAAGCTCCAAGATTAAAATGTGCTCAATCATAGTTATAATTTATGCATGCTTAATATTGTAATTGTATCCCACTTGTTATGCATGCTTTAAATGGTAAACATATCCCATATGCTTTAAATGATGATGATGATGAACTAGATGTCAATGACAGTGATGATGTTTTTGATGATTACAATGATGGAAATGATGATGATCGTCGTCGTCGTCGTCGTCTTTGTCATTGTCACCATGATTATCACAATAGTCATCATCATCAGCATAATCATCATTCATGTCATCATCATCACCATTGTACTTGACACCATCATCATCACCATTTTCCTTGACATCATCATCATCATGATTATTGTCATCTTCATCAGTTATTTATCATTACCTTTGGCATAAGAAATAACATCTACCCAAAATATGTGATTAGTAAAATGGTCATGGAGGACACATACAATTTATGCATGACAAATAACAACTTATTTTTTTAAGATGATCAACATCATCATTCTCATTGTATTCATCACCATTCTCATTGTCATCATCACCATCATAATCATTGCCAATGTTGTCATTGTCATTATCCTCATCATCATCATTGTCATCGTTCTCCTCATTATCAATAACATTATCATCATCATCGTAGCCATCCTCAATATCATAATCACTATCCTCATTGTTATCTTCAACATCTGGGTGTAAAATTGGATGCAAAAGTGGATAAAAACATGGATGCAAAAAAGGATGCAAACATCGATGCAACAAAAGTAGGTGCAAAAGTGGGCGCATAATGGGGTGCACCAAAAATGGATGCAAAAGGTGATGCAAAAGTGGATACAAAAAATGATGCAAACGTGGAAGCAAAACATGATGAAAAAAGTGGTGCAAAAGTGGATACAACCATGGATGCGAAAGTGGATGCAACAAAAGTAGATGAAAAAGTAGTTGTAACACCCAATGAAAAACCCGATGCAAAAATGGATGCATAAAGGGATGCAATAACTGATGTAAATTTGGATACAAAAAAAGATGCAAACGTGGATGCAAAAGTTGAAGCAAAAGTGGGTGTAAAAGTAGGTGCAAAAATGGGTGTGAATTGGGACACAACAAAAGTGGATGCAATAGTAGATGCAAAAAAAGACATAAACATGGATGCAAAATGGGATGCAAAAAGGGATGAAAATGTGGGTGCAAAAGTGGACGAAAAAGTGGATGCAAAAGCTGATGCAAAAATGGCTGAAACAAGACGAGATGCAAAAATAGACTCAAAACAGGATGTAAACTTTGATGCCAAACTTGGCGTATGAAGGGATGCAAAGAAAGAAGCAGAAGTCGATGCAAAAGTGGATGTAAAAACAGATACAAAAGTGGATGAAAACAAGGGCATAAAATTTGAGGAAAACATGGACATAAAAGGGGGCACAACAAGAGTAAAATGTAAAAACTAGGCACAAAATTAGGTGCAAAACTGGGCTCAAAACCTGTCACAAAACCTGATGCAAAACCTGGTGCATAACCAGGTGCAAATTACGCCACAATTTGTGCCAGATTTAGAAAAAGGATGCAAAAAACGCCTAAAATAGCACCAACCCGTGAAATTGCACCATTTTGTCCAAAAAATGAAGAAAAATACACTGAAAGATAGTCTAGATGCAAAAAAGGATGCAAAAAGAGACGCTAAATACAGTTTTTGTTTTAGTGATGGGTACCCTAGTTAGCTCCTGTTTTGCATTTGGTGCCCATGCCAACATTTTTTCCTTTAGGGTGTGGGAGTCCTTTGTATAGTATCGCCATGACTTTGCGCAAGAGCCTCATACTCCTCTTGATCTTTTTGTTGGCCTTTTTCCCTAGGACACCCTTATATCAAGTTGTAACTGCATTATCATGAGTTTTTCTTTCCTTATTGAGCCTTATGCCGACTTCCCTGACTTTGATTATCAGCCATATAGCCTGATCCTATCTCATGTCTAACCAAGCGGAGCCATTTTACATATCCTTTGCAGCTTGATTCCCCATTTTTACTGGGAGGGGACTTTCCCCTGAGTGTCGTTATCCTACACATGTGTCCTTGCATTGAACGTAGGTATGTTCCACTGCTTGGAACTAGTTTGTTTTCCCCTTAACACTCATCTCCTCCTAGTCCGTAACTATAAAGCACTTTTATTCTTTTTCAAGCTTTTCAAAATATTTGAAAAGGTCCAAAAAATTCAAAAAATCAAAAAGACGAACAGGAAAAGATGTTATCTTTGGCAGCAGCCGAGTCGTGTCGCCTTCGAATAGAGCACTATATATCACATCCGTTGGTTGGGTTAATAGTTTGACTTTAGGAGCTATACTCATTTCTCTGATTTTATCTCCACCGACTGGTTAAGATTCTAGTCCCTATGGAGCCTCTGTCGATGCCTCCTGTGTCACGGAGATGTCCCAGTTTTGTATATTGAGTCTATGCTTCCTACATCCAATCACCATTTTCCTTTATGCTCTTGTTTGAAGGAATTTGAAACCTGAGTCGGCCATTCCTCAATTCTCTTGACTTTGCATGTCGGCCATTCCTGGTACTAGTACTGGTTCATGCACATTATGATTGAGTCCTTCCACATTATATAGCTTTGCTGAGTACCTCATGTTGGATGATGGGGGATGCCTTAATTCCCTCCTTCCAGTGGATTTCATCCCATCAACTTCAGATCATTTATTCTGGGATAGGAGTCTAGGGTCATTTAGAGTTCCTTGAGACTTGCAATCATCAGTGGCAGGTTCTCTCGCCATCGACATTTTTGGGGATACATCAATGTCCCCTGATCGATGGATTCTTTCAAGTGTTCAACCTCAACTCATTTATCCACACTTGTTAGTTTTCACTATAGTACCTTGATTCCCATTTTCATTATCGGTGGGTGATATCGCGTCTATTAACAATATACATCAATGACTGGTAATCAGACGGTCGACTACTATGTTTGACCTCGACACCTCTATTCACATAGTAGGACATGTACTCCTAGCGGATTGTGTAGAAGACCTTCCATATTGGTGGAATTTCATATATGCTACCTCCTTGATTGTGCCAGTTTTCATGAGATTTCAGCTCTCGTGACTTGATTCCAGTGTATGTCAGATATCTTCAGCCATTATGGAGATCTTGATCCATTATATATCTTTAGCTTTCATGGAGATCATGATCCTTTGTATATCTTCATCATGGATATTCTGATCTATCTATATTGTATGTGGTGATGACCACACATGTCATATTTTGTATCATGCCTATTCATGGCCATTGTACTCTTATGTATCCGGTACTGATGTATGTACTTGCAGTCATATGCAGAGATATTTGTACTGTATTGTTGGATGGCTGGTTCTTCCACCTGGTTCTTCATCACTCCACTTCTGGGATGGACTTATAATGTATTTTTGCCATCGTATCACCCCTCTGACCTTACACATTAAGGGGCATCTGTTACAGCTGATTTTACCACACATGGTGGAAGACACATTTATGGCCTTCCCTATCCCTCTGTATACTCTTTGGACCCCATGGACCATTTTTGTACCTTTGATGTTTCCAATATCATCCCTAAAAACATGCATTATTTGCTATATGTGAATTTTAAACCCATTCTCGCGTATATACGCGGATATGACCCTTAAACCCACTTACATCGGGATGTGTTCAAAAGGCCAAATAGTTTCGGATTTTTCCTTGATGCGGAGCCAAGTCACTTGTCTCTTGGCCTTCCATATGCCTTGAGATCGCTCGGATTCGACCTTCCATTACCCCATTGAAGCACTATATAAGGAACCCTTTGGATACATTGAAGAGGGGGAATTGAAGAGCAAGAAAACTATAGTCCATTGTTGCCGAAGATTATACTTGAGTCTGCATCCCTTTGTCCCTTGGAGCACTTTGTGTTCTTCACAATATTTCCTTTGCTTGTGAGCTTGCTATCAAGAGATGGAGGATTGAAGTGGTGGAGGCCTAGGTGGAGGACTCAATTTCTCTGGTTTGCAGACGTGCCGACAGAGGTGGTCATTCTTGTAATCTCTAATTTATATTAATAGAAATATCTTTTCCTGTCCAATAATGTGTATTTAAATGAATATTGAATCCATGGATGCTTTTAAATGCTTATATATTATTGATTATATATGCTAGAGTAGGTTTAACACCATTATATAGCATGCTTTTCTTGTTTGCTGATTGTTGAGAGAGCAAATTGCTAACACAAGCGAGATTGGAAAAGCTCAACGGGGATCTACATCAACCATCCAGAATAAGGTATGTTTTGAGATCCATTAGTGTTAGATGTTTATTTCTCTTTCATATTGGGTAGGGATTGATTTCTGCGGTAACTCTGTGTATTGTGGTACCCCAGGCCATAGGAAGTTTTCTCTGTAACACCAAGAGAGATACAAAATCATTATCTGTTGAACTAGTATTGGGGAGGAATGAAGATCTATGATGGTGATCCTCCCATATGGATGTACTTGTATTCATAATATATATAATAGACTCGTCTGATGGAAAAGTCTATGAGAGATAATCCAGAGTAGGAAGCAAAGGTTTAACCAGTAGGGCAGGTGGTAAGGATCCGAGGCCACCAGATGAATATCATCTGTAGGAACATCGGAAATAGATTGGATGGCATCATAAATTGCTTCATGCGGGCTGAGGGAGGATGTCTCAACAACTTGTTTACCCTTAGTATCATAATTAAATGAAGAGATCATATTGACTGTTTCTGTTTCTGTGCTAGAAGGGGTTGACGGAAACACTCCCATGAAGGCGGAGTCCTTCAACGTCCCTACCCCAATCGACTGGTAAGGAGGAGGGGACTGACCTACCAATGGGATATTATTCATCATAGGAGTGGTAACATCTGACGTACAGAAATCAAGTTGATCAATTGTAACAATTCTTCCCAAATGCAAAAACTGGAGAGTTCTAAATACCGTCGAAGCGACAGCGGTCATAGCATAAAACCAATTTTTTCCTAAGAGAATATTGTAGTCTAACGCAACATCCACTACTTCCACCTGAATGGAAACAGTTTTTCCCCCTAGCTCAACTGAAAGGGTTGCAATGATACCATAGGGCTGGTAACCTCTTCCATCAAAGGCTTTTACTGTTGTCAGTGATTTTACAAGCTCGGGAGAGCTAATGGATTTCCAACAGGACAAAGACAAAACAGAGGTTGAAGCACCTTCATCTAGAACAATCCTAAAGACCTTTTTTCCAACTACTCTAGGTATGAATTGAAAATATAGTTGGTGGGGTAATCTAGGTTTAAGGTTCTCCAGATTGAAATGAATCAAATTCATGTCACTCGGATCCGTGGCTCCCAAAGTGGTTAATAAGTTTTTGCATTGTGTGGGACAGCTTTGGAGCACCTCTAAGGTAGACATTGGACATGGTGCATGAGCTAGGTCTTCTACAACATTATAAAACTGTGCAGCTCAGGCATTAGGGTTAAAAACAACCTTCCTAAGAGTACTCTTTGGCAGACGCAAAACCATGTCGACCGTTAGGGGACCATTAGACGAGGATGCGGGAGAACCAGTAGAAGGAGCTTTATCAGGAGAAGGTTTCTCAATTTTCTTCTCCTCTGGTTTTTCATATGAATGACTTCGAGTTGTTAGATTAATAGTATCCGATGACATCATTCGAATTTCCTCTGTGGAACTAGAATTTCCTTGGTTAGACATGTGGTCTACCATTTGTTTCTAAGAAGGAAAAGGATCACTGAGAACTGTCGGTGCGGGGTTACTTTTTAAAAAATTATTAATTTCATCACGTCAAGGACACTCTTTTGTGAAATGATCGCCACCACACAATAGGCAGGGATACTTAGCTTTCCTTTTTCCTTTATTGTCATTCTCCGGGGCCGTAGGTTTGGGGTTTTCCTGTTGGTTTATGGGTTTCTTGGTTTTACCTTTTCCTTTCTTCTTGTTACCGAATGATTGCGTACTTTGAATAGAATTCGCCTCAACGGAAACCATAGGGTTGGAAGGAGCATGAGTGGAAGGATTGGGTTGTTTGGTATCTTTAACCGTTGACGAGGGCTGGATTGAACCAATAACCCCATCAACAGGAGTTTCTATAGGTGGCTTAGCCAGGTCAGTATTGGGTCAAGGAGCTTGAGGAATGAGGTTGTACAAATTTCCATACTGGGAATAGACCAAGTCTAGATACTGCACGCGACTAATGGCTTTCTCTTCAGTAACAACACCCCCCATAGCCACATCTCAGGAAATGGGTGGAAACAACGATTTCATGAACCAATCGGCCAAGAGTTGGTCCAGGATAGGGGCTTTAATGAGCCTTCTTCGCCTTCTCCATTCATGAATATGATCTAAAATGTGTGTGGAGGTGTTTTGACGCAGAGAGGTTAAAAGTTCCGTACCCATTTCGTATCGAATGGGTAGTTGAAAGTGTGTGAGGAAAATAGTTGCCAAAGCACTAAAATCCACAAACGAGTGTCGTGGAAGTTTGATGTACCACTTCACGACCGTTCCAGTCAAAGTGTGTTGGAAGAGTCTTAATCAAGTAGAATCATCCATCAAGGAATTAGATGAACACCATAGATGGAAATTCATAATGTGATTTTTGGGATCATCTCCCTGCTTACCATCAATATTTGGAATATCCGATGGTAACTTGACCGGAATGGGAGGCCATGAAGCATTTTGTTGGATGGGTTCATTGATCAATTTGGACAAATCAGGCAAGTCCAAATTTTCTAGGAAAGGTAACTAACGATTTGGTTCAACATACTAGTAATATTAATAAGGCATGTAACCACCAGTAGGACCATAAGTGGACTGATACACATGCTGCTGAAAAGGATGATGGGATGATGAACCTCTGTAAGATGGACCTCGAGGACCACCAGGGCCTCCAGGGTCACTGAGACCTCTAGGACCACCAAGACCTCTAGGACCACTAGGGCCTCCAGGACCACCAGGGCCTCTAGGACCACCAGGACCTCTAGGACCACCAGGAGGAGGGCCATTAGGACCCTCGGGACCACTAGGAGGAGAACCACTAGTACCCCCGGAATCACCAGGAGGAGGACCACCAAGACCCCGGGGACCACCAGGACCCCCAGGACCACCAGGAGGAGGACCACCATAAGGTGGCCCTCTGGGGGCTATGGGGGGAGGACCTCCATAAGATGACCCTCCGACACCTCCAGCCATATGAATAGGTATTCCTCCTAATGCTGGCATGTAGGACCATTTGGGTTGCCCCCATGGAATAAAACTATTTCCAAGATATGGAATTCCAGTGTATGAAATGCCTGTAGGGGTAGGTTGCTAATTAATATTTCCTATGGGTACTTCATTTTCTGGGTAACCATACCCCCAGGAAGCTTGACTAACAATAGATTGTGCCCCTAAGGGTTGACCTGAACTCAATGGAGGGTTAACTATATTCATAGGAGGAACGTAAACCATGGATGTGCCCGCATCAGAGGCCTATCTATTATGAGTAAAAACTCCACCAGAAGGTAACGTACATCATTCCGAGGGTTTCCCCCCCAGCCCTAGAAGACCTAGGAAGACTAGAAATAGACCTAACATTTGAAACCATGGGGTCAGAAGTTTGACCTGGGTGGGGTGGAGTCTCAACAGGATCAATAGGCTTCATAGAATCAGCCGGCGAATGATAATCGTCTCACCAAGGGTTTATATTATGGGGAAGAAGAGCCGACATAGGTTCTTTATGAGGGATTGGAGTTGCTAAGATAGCATCTAGTCTTTGCATTCTCTCTTGAAAATATTGTGCACGTTGAATAGCTAATTGAATTTTTCTATATTCCTCTTCATTGTATGAAGGATGTTCAGGAGAGGGCCTACGTACTCCAAATGAAGCACTGTCCTGTACCATAGAAGTTCCCCAAAATGGAGCATCTGGACCATAATCTAGATGAACAGGACTATCAACACGACCTTCCACAGGATCATGGAAAGAAGTGTCACCGATAGGAGGTTGTTGAGACAAGGGATTTGTATATGAAGTGAATTGGTCTCCACTTTCTACAACTATATTCTCTTCCACATGGGAAGTAGTTGCAGCTCCTTGGACAGTAGCTTCCATTGGACCTTCTCCTGAAATAGGAGGAAATTCGGGTGGTAAGCCCTGTGTTTTTCTGCACTGTCTCAAACGAAACTTAGCCAGATTGCATAGTTCCTATTCTAACCTAGGGTTTAAAAGCTAAGAAAAAACACACCAAAACTTTCTCCTACTCAAGCTACAGGCCAACAAGCAAATTCAAATGATAAGATGAGCTCAAATGGTTGGTCTCTCACCAGGATTGTCAAGTAGGTGCAACTCGTGATATACCACAAGGGTACATGCATAGTGATCTCCCTGAATGTTGTTTTCGGTGTATTGCTCCACACAAGATGGAAAAAGGGATTTTCTTAGATATATAGGGTATCCTAGTGGGGTCTCCCAATATACGCAAGGTACGTGGGAGCTCAAATCGGTAGTAGTGTTGTCTAATGCACAACCATTCACAAGGGTCTTTTTGATATACAATCGAGTACGTGAAGTACCTTTCTATATACCTCAAGGGTACATGAAAAGTTGTTCGATATACCGACGGTACGTGGAAGAACCGCACGAGTCCCAGGATGTAGTGCGGACAAGTAACGACGGCTCTTACGCTTAATGACACCCAAACACGTCTCTAACCTAGCACTCAATTTTTTATACAAATTTTAAGCCTATAGCTACCATTAATTTTAAAGTGGACGGTTAGGTGAATGCATGAGGTTTTGACAGAAAAGTAAAACCATGCAGATATGACATGCAATTTCATTCACTTTACCATTCAGTATGCCTAATTACGGGAAGGAGAGAGGTTGTTTTTCTTTTCAATTTTGCTTTAAAACCAAAAAATTTCCCAAACAACTATAAAAAATCGTTTTTTCCGAGCATACAATCAAACAACACTTTTATTCAAATCAACTCTTTTTGAAAGCACATAGGTAGGGTAAGATCTCTTTTTAAATGAAAAGGAAAGACAAACATCACTCAAATATGCATATGCAAGCTATATTTTCAATTTTTCTGAAGCATGGAAAGATCTAACTTAAACTATTGATACTTTTTCCTTTTGATGACATAATCATTGAAAAAGAGACAAAAGAACAAAGGAGTCCTGAAAACTTGTGAGGATAATCAGAGATCCAATGCCTTAGGCTCAATGAAATAATAAACTAATCTCAACAAATTTTCTTTTTAAAGTTAAAAGAATTCTTTCTCACACTTAACGAGAAATTGAAACAAGCAAACTGATCTAAGGGATTCTTTCTTTTCAGTGATAGTCTATAACAAGCAGATATCTATCTGACCTATAGTTTCCAACTAACTCCTTTCAAGGAAAAACAAACTTACAAGCAGTAATGAATGATGAATCTAACCTAGCTTTTGATTTGAACAAACAAGCAATTTCCACATAAAAATTCCAGATTTCAATCACTCAAGCAAGGTCAAACAAGTCTGGATAAGACCAATTAAACACATGAAATCCTAAAAATCATAGTTTTTTTACAGAAACTTGAAAAAATCAAAGTCGGGGATAGGCCTACCTGGCACCGTGCATATGAAGTTTCTCACATGCGGTTTTTAGGAAGAACCATTTCTTGCTCACTGGATTCAGGTGGTGGCACTGCCTATTGCTAACTAGACTCAGGCGGTGGCACCACTCCTTGCCAAAGGCACATGTGTAGTTGTCTATAATAACCCAGAACAGTAGGAGAGCAAAAAATCAAGTTAGAAATGCCAAAAATATTACAAAAACTGATGAATCAACCACAATACAGAGCACAAAAATCTAAGGTGGCTCAGATCTGAAGAGATCTGGAGATTTCAAACCAAAACTTTCAGTAGATCAGATGTATATCTGACTGCAAATATAGGAGGCTTGAGCTTGGATTCGGACAAGAGTATTTCAGAAACTAAGGAAGAACAAGACGGAACTTTTCCCTAGCAGAGTCGCCAAATTTTCTATGAGGAATATATCACCTTCTGCGGACATAAGTTGTTCCTCTGATCTGAATGGTTCAAATCCAGAACAAATGAGTGAATAACTCGATTGAAGACCTTCCCTGAATGTTAAAGACACCTGGAATGTAACTCTGATGAAGGACCTATATACCTGTAAAACATATCAAACATACAAAGACATCAAAGCTACCAGAAAATCATCTACACATCCATATTAGTGACTAAGGAATCCAATAACATATTTGTGAGATTAACGCAACAAACATGTGGGAAGGAAATCAACTTTGCATTAGAAAATAAATGAAAGACCTTACAACCATGTGCCTTAGTGTCGTTACACTCCTTCACAAGACTAGCACCTTGTCCCCGATAGCTCCAACTTGCTCCACAATTGCTCTCTGATGGATCAGGACAGGTATCAATTCAGTAGCATAACTCTACTATTCTTCTCTCTCCCTCAACCATGGAGTATGAGCTTGTATTTAGAGGGCTCAAATGGATAGGATGGTTGATAGATTGGTGGGTGAGGTGGCCACAAGATCCTACAAAGAGGTATCTCGACCTTAACTAACCCAAGTGAGTAGGGATAAGTTTAGACATGAGGCTCTTGCTCTAGAAGCCTTGAGAAAACTCCTTTTTTAACTTTTTACCAAGGCCACCGCTTATACCCCTTTATGACAGAGCGGTGATGGGTAGGAACCATGCCAACAACATGGGTCAAAGGTGGTGGCACCGCCTGGTTCTCACACAACTAAAGCGGTGATGAACAGGGTGCCACTTATTTGCTTGAGGGTAGAAGCGGTGTTGCAATTTTATATGTTGGAATCAACACCTAAAGCAGGATTCTCTTCAAGTTTGGGATTTGAGAGAAAATGTTTGTGTTAGGGATCCTATCACATGCTGGTGATATATTTTGAGTGTAACACTTAGATACGGAGACCCTTCATACTCAGTAAGGTCATTACAACCGATATCTAGTCCAGTGGGAAGGCTTAACACCAATAAAGAGTACATGGATTACAAAGGGGGACTTACTGAATCTAGATCTTGTTAAGTGTTCACAATTTGAAGACAGCTTGCAGGAGTTGTGTTCTTCTCAACCAGAGGAGAATGATGTAGTGATTTTTGAAGGCTAGAAAAAAGAGAAAAAAAAAGGAATCAATGCAAGGATTTCTGGGGGTCATAACTTTTGACTCTGTTATCCGTTTGGGTTCAAATATAACAAGAATTTGTGTTTCATAGTGTTCAATGCAGTGGATGTTCAGATCCTTTTGATCAAAGTTTTTTTGACACTTTTTTTAGGCCAAATTCCTTCATATAAGGCCTCAAATTGAGGTTTTAGTGTTTTGCAAGATTTTTTTCAATTTGTAATTAACATATTTCTCTTAGTTTATAAACCTAATTAGAAAAACAAGTTGAAAACTAGTTTTTCTCTAGTTATCTTATAGTTAGTGTTCAGTTTCATTGTCATTCAGGAATTTTCTAAAATTAGCAATTTTCAAAAATCTCATATTTTGAAAAGCTCAAATAGTAGTTATAAAGGGTGGGACCTTCATTGTAATAGTGAGGAAGGAGAATGAATAAAAAGATAGTTATTTTTTCCACTCATGTGTTTTCATGGTTTTTATATCTTGTGAATTGAATCAAAGCTTATTGGATGCATCATTAGTACAGACATTTCCTATTTTAACTATGAAGCTCTTCACCAGGAGACCTATTGGTTGTTTCCATCTCAAGGCCACCTCTAATTGGTCAAATTCACTTTTAGTTTGGATTGCCAGCCCACATCTCTACCTACTAATTGCATTACTGTAGCTTGGTGCTCTACTTGGTGATGGTTGATTGCTGCATGAATTCGATGTTGTCCCTGTGGCTAGCTGACTTATTTCCCTCTCTGGTCTACAGATAAATATCACTAGAAGTGGAGATCCTAACATGTAAAACATATTATCCAAAGTGGGTTGGAGTGACAGTCTATCCACGACCACCATGACCTCGACCATGGTCACCTTCCTGATGATGTCGTGATCCCAATATAGAACCTATCATTCTAAGGTAGAACTGATGGAATAGAAGGAGATGAAGTTGTCATGTTGGTCATCCTAGGTGTTCCAAAGTGTCCCCCCCTATACCCGAATCTCCTTCCTCCGATTTGAAGGGTTCCCACTGGCTTGAAGTTCCCCTTAGGTACCTAACCTTGGGTACAAACTTGTTCCTGCAATCCCTTATCATTCTTTTTCTTTACCTACTTGGAAATATTTATCGTTTCTTCCATGGTGGTGGGTTTCCACATGGATATTTCTGAGTGGATATCCTCATACAACCAATACAAAAAACTTTCCACCTTCCTAGAATCATCATCCATGTACTCGAAATGATCCAACAAAGCATAAAATTCACCCTCATATTCCTCTATCGGCCTACCCATTTGTTGCATCGGATGGAAGAATTCCTTCCGTTGATTCTTGTATTCGTCAAACAAATATTTGCTTCTAAAATGCTCCTCAAATAACTCCCACGACACCTCTAAGGGTCTAATGTGGAACTTTTTCTCTATGTGTATGCACCACATTTGAGCCTTTTCTTTCATTAGGCTCATTGCTATATGATATTGTTGAAATATTGTAGCTTCAAAGAATAATCTAAATGTATTTTACTAATTTATCCCAAGGGATATGTCTTATTCCTTCGTCAGGATGTTCCTATTGTAATTGGCCATCATAGAGACATGAGGTATAACCTCCATTGTAAATCGGGTCAATAGTACCCTAATGAATATAATATAATATTGTTCTGAGTCTTCATAGGTGAAGTCGTCCCGGTTATTTTAGTGGGGTCGACTTGTTATGTTAAAAGTCAAGTGACAGAAAGAGTATAAATAGAGGAGTTGTGTTCCTTATTTGGACACACACACTCACTTGTGTATAACGCATAGGAGATAGAGAGAGAGAGAGTCGTACCAGCAAGGAGGAGGATCACTTATTTTTGGGTTTTGTCTTATACATCTATGTAGAGGAAGTTTTGATGGGTTTTCTTCCCCTTAAGGGTTTCCCAGGATAAATTTGTGTCTATCTTGTGATTGTGTTTCTTTCAGTGCTTATGCATATGCTACTTTTGTGAATTTGGATTAAACACTAATGATATCTACCTAAGAATATGAAATCTTAATAGATATCGTTATCTATGGTGTATTCCTTGAAACTAAGGGCCCTTGTAACTGACACCATTAGTGATTCTTCCACCAACCCCTCTTTTCTCCCTGTGAATTCTGGAAGGTTATACTTACGCACCTCCTTCATAACGTCCAAGGGTTCCCTTACACCCTTCAAGGAGGATGGTTTCTCCTGATCCTGCTTTTGTTGTTGTTTGAGTTCCCTATCCTTGCTTGGATCGGGATTCTAACCCTCATTCTAAGTTTGCTTTTTCCCAGCCATCTAATCCTTAATTATGTCGATCATTTCTTGTAAAGAACACAAGATGGCTTGTTTCACCTGTGGACTTTCTTCTGTATTGGAGGAAGGTCATCATCGACGTTTTGGCACCATGACCCTCTGTGATTACTGAGAGGGGTAGTTAAATTATTTTTGGTTTCTACTAAAGGTCGATACATAGAGGTCAACTTGGAGTAAATGAATAACACATAATAATACCATATTCCATCAATCACTAATTCTCTTGAAATAGAAGACAATCAGGAACACGAGAATGTGGTTTTTTTAACTTATATTGATTATTGTTAGCCATGAACAATGTTTAAAGACAAGGAAACATGTTCCATATAGTCATTGTTAAGGGAAATATGCATATGCGGACAGAGTTCTTTGCGGTTGTGTGAAGTTTTCCTATGTAGGAATGTTTTGTAAAACTATTATTTATTTATTTGTAGTCTATGTGTGTGTATAATGTCTCTCAAGGTTCTATTTGGAGTTGATGTTTTTTTGAACAAAATCATACACAAGTTTAAAAAAGATAAAGAAAAACACATATACTTCTTTTAAATTCCAAAATTATGGATTTGTCCCACAAGTCAGTAAGTACATTCATCTAATAATCGGAAGTCCTCTTTTTTCTTAATCCAAAATTAGGGCGTAAGTAACCCTAGTCATAGACACATGAATATTGCTGATATCGACAACACCACATAAATTCTATTCTCTAAGCCAGACGTTCCCATTGGGTCAATCAGTCTGCTCGCGACATCCTCGTGGTGTCTCTCTCTTTTATATGAATAAGTTTTTCCAGCAATGTCCTTAAGTTTTGCGGCAATGTTGTGGTTGGGTGCATAAGGTATATGGGATGGTTGAATCACGTAAGAAACTGACTCTCTATGTCTCTCAGAGATTCTATGTTCTCGGTTATCTACCAATAATAGTCATACATGATAGAAATATAGTGCATTGCTTTGTTGTTGTCACATAAAGGAAAAAATGTTTTTGCAAAGAAGCAAGTGGAGGAACCATACAACAACAATGAAACATCAATTATACCTTTTAAGAAATAATTAATTTGTTTCACAGTTGTTTGGAATGGGAAAAAAACCAATAGTTTGCACTTCTTATGATACTCAATACTAAACCACTCATGTCTAAAGCATTTAAAAACGCTTTCTATTTAAAAAGTATTAAAGATGCTAAACATGTTTAACATGGGTGTTAAAATCAAAGCGTCAATACTGATATAATGATAATATTAAATAATTTAATTATTAATCTCTTAGATTTATTTCATAATAATATGAAATAATCACTCATATTACAATATATAGTAAATAATATTTTTAACTACCCATATTCATTACCCAAATAAAATTATAGAATTAACAACTTCTACATTATCAACAACAACAAAAACATTATTATTATTATATATCAATTTAATTAAATCAATCAATTAATTAATAGTCCTTTTTCTAACTTACTTTTATGCTTCTTTAATTAAGTACTACAACTCTTGCTTGTAATAAGATATATCTAATTCTCAAGCTTGACTGGTCAAAGGCTTTTGACAGGGTGAAATAGTCTTTTCTCAGACTCATCCTACTTCAAATTGGGGTCCCCTTGGTTGGTGTCAATTGGATTATGGGTTCTTTATCCTCTACAAACTTTGCCTTGCTTGTAAACAGTACCTCTTCCAGTTTTTTTCTTGTTTCTAGGGGTATTATGCAGGGCTTCCCGCTATCTCCTCTGCTGTTTACAGGGATGATTTTAAGGAACCATACTTATTTAAAAGTGTATAAATGTTGGCGAATATTACCAATTCTTAAAACGACGACTATAAAATGATTGGCGATATTTTTCAAAAAATATTTTAATTTCCAGGGATTTGATATCGTTTATATAATAATTTGGCGATTTTTAGGGTGAAAAAAGTTTACCGCATCAAAATTGGGTGAAACAGGGCTTCAAAAATTGCTAAATGGCGAATCTTTTTTGGGAGAAAAACATGGAAAAATAGCCCACTGGGCTAAACTTTGCCCCTAAAATTATCCCTGGCTGTTTATTCTTGTTATTGAGGGGCTTAGTCTTTTAATTGAAGATGCTCGGACCAATGGCAGTATCAAGGGTATCAGCATTTCACCTCAGTTGTCACTCACTCATATGTTATTTGTTGACGATGTGATTCTCTTCGGTACAGGAACTTTTGAATAATGGGTTGCTTTCAAAGTCATTTTGGATACTTTTTGTGCAACCTCAGGTATGTGTATCAATATGGACAAATCTTGTTTTCTTTTCAATAATGTTGAAGAGGGAATCTTAATCAGGATTTCACTTTCTCTATCTTTCAAGTATGACCACATCTCTCTGGGTTTCAAGTATTTGGGCTATGTCATAAAGCCTCTTGGTTATTTGGTGAAGGACTGGCACTGGCTTTTTAAAAAAATTGAGAAGAGAATTAAGCATTGGACCCATCTACTTCTCTCCTTGGGGCGAAGACTTGTCTTGATCAGGGCTTTTCTCACTAGTATGCATGTTTACTAGATGGATCTTGTCCCTACTCCTAAGTCGATTCTAGATAAGCTCAGAAAGTTGATTTTTTCTTTTTTATGGGGTTCTTCTGCAGAGAAGAGAAAGTACCACTTGGTGGACTGGTTGTCTCTTTCTCGATCTACCTCCTTCGGAGGTTGGGCTATTAAGCATTTGGGCTAGTTTAGTCTCTCTCTGCGTCTGGAAAACTTTTGGCTGGTCCTCAAAGGGTCTGCGATATGGCATCAAATTATCTCCACAAAATATTTAAAAAAACACTCTGTGGTGTCTTGGATTCATCAAAAGTCTTTTTATGCTATTTGAGTTTCAGTTATTTGGAATGGCTTTCTACTTTCGTTCACCTGGGCTGGTAGATGTCTCTCATGGCAAGTGGGAAATGGGGTCGACACTCTCATTGGCTCGGATCTGATTGTGGGCATAGACACCTTGACCTTATTCCCTCTAGATATTCGTGAATATCTTGAAGATTATGGCATCACCTCCTTGGCACATGCCCGTAATCTTTCTCCTGAGGCTCGGGGATACTATCTCGCTGCAAAGGATTTGGAACTGGGGGGAGAGTGGAAATTATTATGGGACAAGTATATCTCGGGGCTTGAACACGGCAGAATTAGACTCAATCATACGCAAGACACTCTGATCTAGACTCATAATCAACAGAATGGGAAAATCACTGCTGCTCTGGGTTATGATCTTATTTCAAACTACTTTCTTGAGCCCTCCTTGTATCAGAATCATTTTCGGAACTCCTTTGGTCCTTCAACATCACTTTAAAGATCAGGTGCTTCATTTGGCTCAGTGTTGGAAATCACATCTTAACATGGGAAAATCTCATGAAACGTGGATGGTTGGGACTTGGCGTGTGTGCCCTCTGCAGGAATGGTGAAGACTCGCTTTGACACCTTTTTATCGATTGTATCATTACCAAGAGGGTTTTCTTCATTTTTTGTGAGCAGTTCTGTGTTTCTCCCTTATTAAATTGCTCTGCCAGTTCTATTTTAGAACTCTGGTTTAATAAAGTCTCAGCTCACTCTAATTTCATCTATCCACCTCTTTTTATTTATTAGAGTGTATGGAAAATGCGAAACATTTGTATTTTTTATGATAAAAAGGTTTCAGTGTCTAGCATTATCCACCAGGTTGAGTATCTCTATCACATGTACCCTGTCCCAAAGCTAAAGAAGAAGATCAGATGTATTGGAATCAGACCGCAGATCTTTTATCCTTGTGGATTCTTTGATGAGGCCGCTGCGGGGAACATTGGTGGTGATGGTTTTGTACTGCTACTAAGTGACTCTCACACTCTAGGATTCTCTTTGGGTTGCAACACGAGCACCAATACCAGGACAAAACTTCTTTCTCTTTGGGCTCTTCTTACTGTTACAAAGCATTTGGGGATCCCTCTCCTCACTATCTTTGGAGACTCCTTAGACATTATTAACTAGGAAAACAGGATTGCATCTCTGGATTCTCCTAGCTTGGACCATTGGTGCAAAGACATAAGGTCCCTTATGTATAATTTCTCTTCCTTGACAATCAAGCATATCTTTCGTGAGCACAATCAGCAGGCTGATTGTCTTTCAAAGAAGGATTTGGTTTTATATCCTAGCTTCGTATTTTTCACTGAGTATCTGGATGGTATGATCGTTGATCATGGGAATTTTCAGCTATATTAGAGCATGGTGCCGGGACTCAGTCCCTTCTTTTTTCTTTTTTGGCACATGATACTTCTTCTTCTTTTTGATGGACTAGATCAGGTTTTTTTTGTGAGACTTTTAGCCTTCTCATTGTGCTCAGGATGGATAAGCTTGATTGTCATCACTGCTCTTAAAGATAGGACCGATCTCTCTGGATTAAAGGATCGCCTTTCTCTTGTTGATATGGAGATTTGTTTGCATGAAGGTTCTTGTGTTTTTCTTTTGCTCTCGAAGCAAGGATTGATGGATGTACTTGTATCTTTTAGTGAATAGAGAGATTCCCAATATGTGGCTTGTCATGCAAGATAGAATCTTGGCTTGAAGGTTGTATGTATATGATGTCCTTTGATTCATAATATGAATATCAAGGTCTAGTATTTTTTCCTCTTGAAAAAAAAAGATATATCTAATACATTATTGACATATCAAATATCAAATTATATATATTTTTTAAAGTTTAATTATATGAGAAATTAATGTATTGGTTATGCTTATCATATCAAATTATAACTTTTTTAACAGTTTAATTTTATGAAAAAATCATGTATATTAATTGAAAAATATCAAATTATAAAAAAAAAATTAAGTTTAATTGTATGAGAAATTGATGTATTGGTTATGTTTATCATATCAAATTATAATATTTTTACCATTTAATTTTATTAGACATTCATGTATTGGTTATGTTTATTAATATATAAGTTTGTGTATAATTTTATTAGAAATTCATGTATTGGTTATGTTTATTAATATATAAGTTTGTGATGATATTGTTGATTTTTTTATCATTTACACTTGTATGGATATATTAATTAAATATATTTAATTGTCTCAAATATTCATTAGGGGATATTCACTATCTTTCACGGTATATTATTATTATGTTTCTGACAAGGGGATATATATGATTCGGTTAACTGTATTAATTCTGAGATTAGAAAAAAAATTGCCCTTAAACTAAGGTTTTTCTATAGTGCAGAGCAATTTTTATTTAAGGATTTTTTTAAATTTTCATTGGTTCTATCAAGGTGACGTTGGCTTGGATTTCCGTGCCCCAAGAACCAGCGGCGAAGTGATGTCAAAAATTTGTTGAGGCTCGGGAATTCGCAGGCAACAACAGTAAAGGATTCTCCCCAGTCAACATTCCCAACTAGCCCGTGACTGTTTGGAATGGGGAATCCATCTGGTTTGCGGTCCGGCTACCGTAGGTCAAAGTAACAAAAACAAAAGGCTTTACCGGTTGCGGCCCGATCCACCGTGTATTTTTGTATTTTTTTACTTAATGTATGATATGCAAGTGCCTAATTAACCATGCAGGGCGATAAGATGCAAGGATCAGTCACAACGTGATGCGCAGGTTCTTACCTCTCGTCTTAGCATTCACAAGCATCTAAATCACATACAACAAGAAATTAAAACTAACTACCTAAACTATCCCTAGGGAGCAGGATTATCATTCATTGGTGAGTAATATATTTTGTATATGCATAATGAAAAGTTACAGATAGCTGACACTTCTTTCAAGACACATGAACAATTGCAGATTTTTTTGAACAACCAGGTAGCCAATTGTTTTATGAACAACATTTATTACTCACAGTGGAAAAACATCACAAAATATACTAAAAAGCATTCAACAAGAACATAGGTTCAGGAAGTTAAACACTCTCACAGTTAATGAAACATAGCTGAAAATGAAATAGTTCCCCTTCGACATTGTTCATTTAATCACATTGATACATTCCACGGTTCGCTTTCTCCAGCAGGCAAAAGTTGCAGTTTCTGATTTTAAAGTGAAATAGTTCCTCTTAAAGCAAATGGTTTACAAGTTTTTCCAGGGAAAAATTTCGCTGTCTAAGTCTAACTTTCAAATATTTAACTACAACTGCAGACCGCTTGAGCTTCCCCCCAAACGTCTAGCCTTTTAGTTCCCCAACGCTTCATATCCCTTTATCTTTTCTGTGCATGCTCATGATTGGCTGAGTAACTACCGGACCTTCCAGAGCTGCTATTTTGTCTTTTCCTTCATTTTTCCTTGTCATGATCCTGCTAGTTTCGGATCTACCTCTACCAAACAGTCCGTTTTCCTCCACACCGTGGTAGTTTGACCGATCTCCCGAACCTACCTGCAATCAAACGACAAGTATCATTCATTGGAATGGCATTTTAAACGTTAACCTAAATCACCTGAAACAGCTAATCCACAAGAAAACGGTCAGGTGCATCTCTTGATCTGGAAAGAGTTTTGATTAAGTCTTGGGAGGGAAATTTCTAAATCGGTAGTCGGAAGGATTTGACATCGGACGCGAAAAGGCTTTCCTAGCCACAACGGCGGAAGGGAACAGGTTATAGCCACGCGATGCACAATCGGAAGTCGGACGGCTTTACACTTCGGAGGCTAAAAGACTTTCCTAGCCGCAACAGCGGAAGAGACAAGGGCTAAAGACACGTGAAATGTGGGAGGGAAAAGCTTTAGTCGGAAGTAGGAAGAAATCCCATCGGAAGCCAAATGACTTTCCCCCGCAACGGCGGAAGAGAAAACGCTACGGGTAGGCAACAAAAAGGTCAACACGCATCGGTAGTCGGAGCTCTTCATACTTCGGATGGCTAATCAATTTGGGAGCCGCAACGACGGACAGGAAAAGGCCATCATCCTCCGATCAAACATATTTTCGACGCCCGATAAAAAAACAATTTAAGTGTTTTGGACAGCTCCTCAAACTCAGTAAAGGACAGAAACCTGTTTACCTCTGCAACGGCGACCCACAATAAAGAAAACTTGGTTTCATCAACAAGCGAAAACAAACTAGAATCTGCGACTCACCATAAATTCCAAACGCAATCAAAATTCGAACCTTGGGCGAGAGTTAAGCTTTTACAATCATCTAAAATTAAAGCACGACCAAAAAACTCAAAGGATCCAATGATTAAAACAATGCAAAATCATGAGGAGGGGCCCAAAATTTGAGAAATTTGGGGAGAACGGTTGCAGCTGCAACAATTGGCGATTACCTGGTGAACCTAGATCTTTGGGCGATTAATCTTTGAGTGACAGACTATTTAATCAACAAATGCATCCTATTTAAATTCTTCCAGTTATCTGGATTTCTCGAATGCCGGAAGTGTGTACCTTCAATCATTGATAATAGTCCAATTTGGGAGAGTGGAAACCAATATTTTCAAGTCCAAATAACTCTATTGAGGCCAGAAGATGAGTTTCATTATTAACTTTGTCTTCAGGTGGCTGATAGATTTGGACACCACAGGATTGTAGCATATGGTAAACAGAAATATTCATTTGTTCCTCATTCCCATGCCATTTTAGCACTTTTTGTGCTTTTGGACTTTTGTCCCTTTTCATATGAGTCCTCCTGCATGCCTTTCTTACTGAATTTTAATTCAAGATCCTCTATCCCATAGTGTCCTTTTGTGTGAGCAGTGTACTTCATGTTTCAACTCACGGGCGGAGAGGATCTTTCGGCAATTTAGTACTTATGATTCAGTATCTGCTTTGATGTATGATGCTTTCCTAGGAGTTTTTTTACTCTTATTTGCCTTTTGGTATTCGTTTCTTGGCATGGGATCATTTATATTTAATATACTGTTCACCTCGCTCCTTTCCATGGGTCCTTTGCTGTCGCTCCTTAGAACATTTTAAGTGTGACGTGGATGGGGCCTCAACATAGTACTCCAGACTCTTCGAATCCAGTTCATTTCACAGGGATTAATCAGGACTTCAATGCACACAGAGCTTACTCGAGAAAAATGCTAAACTGGAAGAAGTTCTTTTAGCAACACACAGTCTGAGACCCAAAAAATGTTTATCATTCCCAAACATTCTAATGTTCTCCATGCAGCCGCAGGCTCATTCCCTTTATTAGAATCAAGAAAACAAACTAAAACAGACTATGAAACATGACTCAAAAGATAGCCAAACAGATTATTTATATACAAGACGGAAGAATTCAAACAAACTCAGGAAAAATATGGCTTAAGAGCCAAACCATTTACTGGTAAGTTCTCTTCCCATCCTTGCAGATCTTGCAACTTATAAGTAGAAGGGCCGAGATTTGCTGCAATCTAAAAAGGGCCTACCCACAACTGCTGGAATTTAGTGTGCTTTCCTTTCTCATCATGGGGGTGATCCCATTTGAGGACTAAGTCTCCTACTTCAAAGTCTTTTGTTCCAGCTTTATGTTTGTCGAACCATCTCTTTACTAACTCTTGCTATTGCTTAAAGCGTTCCCTGGCTTTAGATCTAGCCTCTTCTGCTTTCAGGAGATTATATATCCTTATTTGTAAAACTTCATCATCCGACCCTCTGGACTCTTGAGCTATTATGGAAGAGGGTAGCATGATGTTGGGGGGAAGAATGGCTTCTTTACCATACACAAGGGTATACGGTGACACTCCAATCGAAGACTTGGGGGTGACTCTATCAGCCCAAAGGGCATTGGATAGCGCTGAATGCCAACTCCTCTGGTTTTCTATCACAGTATTCTTTAAAATTCTAATGAGATTTTTGTTAGAGGATTCAGCCAGGCCATTTCCTTGAGGATAGTAGTTAGCAGAATAATGCAATTTTATCCATTTGTCATGAGCAAAGGTAGTCAATTTAATTGATGAAAAGTACTTAGAATTATCAAAGACTAACGAAACTGGAACTCCAAACCTGGTCATGATATGATCTTGCAGGAAGCTGATGACTTTGTCTTCATTTATCTTGCGCAGTGGGATAGCTTCGACCCAGCGAGTGAAATAATCAGTCGCGGTCAGAATGTACTTGTTCTGCAGAGAGGAATTCGGTTTTATTTCTCCAATAATATCCAGCCCCCATTGCTCGAATGGCTCCGTGATCATCACAGGCTTGAGGGGTGCTGCTGCTTTAGGTTGTCTCCCGCTACACCTTTGGCAAATATCACACTTTCTGACATGTGCGTGTGCATCCTTGAAGAGCGTAGGCCAATAGTAACTGACTCTGAGGATTTTGTGGGCTGTAGTATCTCCTGAGTAATGTCCCCTAGCAGGACCGTCATGCAACTCTGACATTACTTTCTTCGCATCTTCCTTTTCTAAGCATCTGAGAAGGACCCCGTCATAATTCTTTCTGAATAATACTCCTTCAACAAGTTGGTAGGAAGCTGATTTAAGACGCAGCGCTCTTCTTTGCTTGGACTTCCAATGTTCTGGCAATAGCCCTGCCTACAAGTAATGCACAAGGTCTCTATACCAAGAATCAGGAGCTGTAAACAAAGGACATACATCCATTAAATGTAATTCAGCTTCATCCTCCCAGGTGTATTCTTCATTTTTTTCATTTTCAGTCATCTGTTTGCACAACCCTTGTCCTTTAACTATAGACGCTGGCTTGAATTCAAGGTCGTACTCTTGAAGGGTTGTTACCTAGTTGCCTCTTCTTTCTCCTAACTCCTTATGTATAAGAAGAGACCTTACAGCTAGGTAGGGGACGATCACCTTGGTTCTATTTTTTAAAATATAAGGCCTGAATTGCTTTACTGCTTTGAATACTGCGTAAGCTTGTTTATCAATAGCTAGGTAATTCAATTCGGCCCCCTGTAGACAAGTACTCATAAAGGATATTGGGAATTCATCCCCCCCATCTTCCTTTTGGGTGAGCACAGCTACTACTGAATCATCAGATGCAAAGGTATACAAGATGAAATCTTTGTCAAAATATGGGATTTTCAGGGATGGTGCGTGTGCAACAGTAGTTTTTATTTTGTTGAATGAGCTCTTCTAAATTTCAGTCCACTTGAATAGTGCATTCTGCTTTACTATCTGCTGCAACGACTTGACAATCTGAGCAAAATCAGGCACAAATCTTCGCACGAAGTTTATCGTTCCCATAAATGATTGCATCCCCTTTTTATTATGGGGAAAGGGAATTTGTTCAATAACCTTAATTCTTTCTGGATCTACAGAGATTCCTTTCTTTGAAACTATGTGACCCAGCAACTTGCCCTCCATGACAGCGAACACACACTTCTTAGGATTGAGTGAGATGCCATATTTTCGACAGCGTTCAAAAATTTTCCTTAAGTGAAACGCGTGCTCTTCTCTTCTCTTTGAGAATATTGTAATATCGTCAAGGTATACTATAGCACTTTGGCCAATCAAGCCATGGAAATCTATGTCCATAGCCCTCTGAAATGTTGCTCCAGCATTCATAAGCCCAAAAGGCATCCTTCTATAGGCAAAGGTTCCCCATTTGGTCCTGAACGTTTTCTTTAATCTGTCTTCTTCGGCTACTAATACTTGATTGTAGCCAGAGAAACCATCTAATAACGAAAACAGTTCAGAGCCTAAAACCATTTGTATCAGTTTCTCCATGGGTGGAACAGGATAGTTATCTTTGTCTGATGCACGGTTTAGGTTCCTGAAATCCATGCAGAGCCTGATTTATCCAGAATTTTTCCTTACTGGTACCAGATTTGATACCCACTTAGAGTGTCTGACTTTGAAAATGATTCTAGCATCCAATAATTTCTTCACTTCACTCTGAATCAGCAGTTCCAATTTTGGTTGCATTTTTCTTAACGGTTGCTGATATGGCTTGACGCCTGCTTTAATGGGGATGACATGCTTGATGATGCTGGTGTCGTATGTTTTCAAATCTTCATACGTCCATGTGAAAACATCTTTATATTGTTTAAACAGACTGACGAACTTGTCTCTTTCTGTTGGTGAACAACATTTGCCGAGATTCACAAATTTAGGATTCGTTTCAGTTCCTAAATTTATCAGCTCGAACTGTAGAGATGAGTTGTGGGTCTTCCGTTGGCTGGTCTTCTGAACTTTTCATTTAAATCACATATTTTTTCTAACGTTCTGACTCCTTTAGGAATAAAATTATCGTTCTTCAGCTCAGCCTGATGTTCTTCATCGTCTATGATCGCTCCTTTAAACACCTCATCATTTGTTAAACATTCTATAATCTGCTGGTCATCATCGAACACTCGTAGGTTCGTAATCATATCAGGTACAGAGGGCTTGAAAAGTAATTCAACAAAGAATCGATTATTAGTGGGTACCAACCTAGCGGCTGATGCGGCCAACAAGTCAGCTGCTGCGTTTTTAAGCCTTGGAATTGAAATAATATTGAATGCATTAAAACATTTAAGCAAATCTCATACCTCATTCTGGTAAGCCTTTAAGTGAGGAGAAACACAATGTATTTGATTTCGGATTTGTTTCACAATAATTTCGGAATCTCCAAAAACTTTTAGATTACTTACCTTTAATTCAATCGCTTTCTTTAGTCCCTGCACCAATGCTTCGTACTCAGCTGTATTATTAGTACACTCAAACTCTAATCTACATGAGAGAAAATATTTATTCTTCTGGGGGTCGATCAGGATACAACCGGCTCCTGACCCTTCTAATGTCTTAGAGCCATCAAAAAACAAAGTCCACAAATCACTAACTACTGAGGGTGAATCTATTCCTACTGCTAAGCTTACTATATTACAATCAATCTCATCAGCCTGTGAGAATCGAAGGAGATCAGGCTGGGTGGTAGATGTGTTGTTGGCTTCTTCTACTTGGTAATTTCCTGGTTCCAACTCAATAAAATAGTTCCCCAATACAGAATCCACTGGTACATTCTTCTCTTCCAGTTGAGTAACATTGTACTTCATGTGAGGTTCTCTTAGAATCTTAATCTGGTTCGGACTCCCTTTGTATGGCAACCACAGATGCGACCAATCTGAGGCGAAATATCCATTTAATTTGGTCGACCAATCTCTGCTCAGGACAAGACCGTAAGCGTCTGGTATATCAGCCACCACGATGTTAATAACTTGGCATACTTTGTCATTAGATGCCATACGGACTAGGACATCTTTCATCTCACCAATTACCCTTACATTCGTTATGTCCAATTGAACCACCCTCCACGTGGATGGCTTAGGCTGCCCATTGATCTTTTTACAGACTGATATGGGCATAACATTAACCGACGCCCCTGAGTCTACCCAGCAATTATGTACATTATGATTGAAAATTTCAAACGTGAGGAGGAAAGGTGGATGTTTTCTTTTAAACTTACCTCCAACGCTGGTTTCTCCAATTTCTTCTTCTTCCTGAGGTTGTTTGTCAGTGGGCAGCTTCTCATCCGATGCTTCTAGTGCTTTCAACAGTCTTTCTTTTTGCTACGGAACTTTACACATTTCGAATAGTGGAACATTTGCTTTTACCTTCTTTAAATCCTCCACGATGTCATAATCCATTGGCTGTTCAATGAGATGAGGTTTACCAGCGTTCATCTTTCCTTCATTTGGCCTAGCCAGCGTATTATTCTATTTCGGATTTTGGCTGGTAATAGTGAATTCTGGAATCTTATCAGCTAAGGATTTATTTTGAAATTTCTTTACATTTCTTTGCAGCCTTTTGATCTTTGGTAGAATGAGACTATTTTCTTTGATTGGCCCTTGGCTTCTTGTTGCCACATTGGTTTCCATGACGTCCTTGTAGCCCTGACTCTTTTCTTCTTCTGCATCAAACAATGAAACAGAATTCCACAAAACCATGGTTTCTTCTTCTTGTTCCTTTGTTGACGTAGTATTCTCTTTCTTCTCTGCATCTCCATCTTCTGTTAATATAGAATCCAACAGCTGATTCATGACCAACATCATCGAATTTATCCATTGAGGACAATTCTTTTCAGAGTGTGGCTGTTGGTGGAAAGTACAAAAATTGTCCATGCCTACCTCTGTTAAATTCATAGATGCAGTATTGTGAGGAGGAGGTTGAGACTGATTGTTGTCCTCTCTTTTCTTATAATATGGCTTATAAAACTTTTGTGTTTCCTTCTCTTTCTCCAAATCTATGATTTTGTTGGAAAGCTTCTGCATCATTTTTGCCATATTTTCATAATCTGGCGATTTCTCTTCCTTGGGATTAGTAAACAATAAGGCTTTCCTTCCTACACCTTTTTCTCCTGATTGTTCTAGATAATCTTCAATACTTTCTCTTTCTGCTTCCACTACTTCTGCCTCTTCATAGGTTTCCGTCAAAGTAGGCTTGGCCCTACCTTTGGCAAACATGGCCAAATCAGGGCCTAAAGCTGAAGTGTAATATTCAATCAGAACTTTGTCTGAAGGTCTATCCATTTCAGAAAAATTCTTGAGATAGGCTGCAAACCTTTGTGTGAAACTGTGCACCTTTTCCTTTCTTTCTTTCTTCAAGGTGCATAGCCCTTTCATGAGGGCTGCATGAGTTTTCTGAGTTGCATACTTACTTCTGAAGATTCTTTCGAAGGTATCCCAATCAAGGATAGAGTTAGCAAGCAACCCAAAGTACCATGATGCTGCAGCTCCTTTAAGGGTATGCGGGAATAGTCTGCAAACTACATCTTCATACTCCCCGACCCTTAATCCTTCAATTACCAAGTAAAAACTTTGTAGGTGATCATCTACTAATATTTTCTCATTTGGGTCAAACTTGGGCAACATCTTGTCAAAGGCTTGAGGTAGGTCGTGTAATGGAGGTGTCAGGTTTAATGGTGACCTGGCTCTCCATGCAGGTGGTGGATTAGGTGGGTTAGGTGGTGGATTAGCATTTACTCCCGCCATGAGTCTAGGTGGAGAGTGAGCAGGTGAGCCAACTGGAGTATGAGCAGGAGAACTGTGAGGGGTATCTGGGCCTTCTTGATTCAAAGGTAGCACAACTTCCTGTAAGGCTGTTTCTACAAGTTCTTCCCAGTCTCCAACCAACACTGAGTCATCCGCTATATGACAATCTTTCTTTTTATACTCTCTTCTGGGCAATTCAGGGATGATTGGAAATCCTCCAATCTTCTTTACATATTCCCTGGTGTGTCTTCTCGGATCATTAACAACTTCATTGCCAACCAAATATAGATGTTCTCTTTCTTCTGGAATTGGATTATGAAACCCACTGCTTTCAGAACTGTTACCGGTGGAATAATCTCGGGAAAATGGATTTCCTCGGCTAGCCATACACTGGTGGCCCTCCTAGCGCCAAAACTGTTGAGGCCCGAGAATTCGCAGGCAACAACAGTAAGGGATTCTCCCCAGTCAACGTTCCCAACTAGCTCATGACTGTTTGGAATGGGGAATCCGTCTGGTTTGCGGTCCGGCTACCGTAGGTCAAAGTAACAAAAACAAAGGCTTTATCGGTTGTGGCCTGGTCCACCGTGTATTTTTATATTTTTTTACTTAATGTATGATATGCAAGTGCCTAATTAACCATGCAGGGCGATAAGATGCAAGGAGCAGTCACAACGTGATGCGCAGGTTCTTACCTCTCGTCTTAGCATTCACAAGCATCTAAATCACATACAACAAGAAATTAAAACTAACTACCTAAACTATCCCTAGGGATCAGGATTATCATTCATTGGTGAGTAATATATTTTGTACATGCATAATGAAAAGTTACAGATAGCTGACACTTCTTTCAAGACACATGAACAATTGCAGATTTTTTTGAACAACCAGTTAGCCAATTGTTTTATGAACAACATTTATTACTCACAGTGGAAAAACATCACAAAATATACTAAAAAGCATTCAACAAGAACATAGGTTCAGGAATTTAAACACTCTCACAGTTAATGAAACACAGCTGAAAACGAAATAGTTCCCCTTCGACATTGTTCATTTAATCACATTGATTCATTCCATAGTTCACTTTCTCTAGCAGGAAAAAGTTGCAATTTCTTATTGTAAAACGAAATAGTTCCTCTTACAAGCAAATGGTTTACAAGTTTTTCTAGGGAAAAAGTCCCCTGTCTAAATCTAACTTTCAAATATTTAACTACAACTGCAGACCGCTTGAGCTACCCCCCAAACATCTGGCCTTTTAGTTCCCCAACGCTTCATATCCCTTTATCTTTTCTGCGCATGCTCATGATTGGCTGAGTAACTGTCGGACCTTCCAGAGCTATTATTTTGTCTTTTCCTTCGTTTGTCCTTCTCATGATCCTGCTAGTTTCGGATCTACCTCTACCAAACAGTCCGTTTTCCTCCACGCTGCGGTAGTTTGACCGATCTCCCGAACCTACCTGCAATCAAACGACAAGTATCATTCATTGGAATGGAATTTTAAACGTTAACCTAAATCACCTGAAACAGCTAATCCACAAGAAAACGGTCAGGTGCATCTCTTGATCTGGAAAGAGTTTTGATTAAGCCTTGGGCGGGAAAGTTCTAAATCGGCAGTCGGAAGGATTTGACATCGGACGCGAAAAGGATTTCCTAGCCGCAACGGCGGAAGGGAACAGGTTATAGCCACGCGATGCACAATCGGAAGTCGGACGGCTTTACACTTCGGAGGCTAAAAGACTTTCCTAGCCGCAACGACGGAAGAGACAAGGGCTGAAGACACGCGAAATGCGGGCGGAAAAAGCTTTAGTCAGAAGTTGGAAGACATCCCATCGAAAGCCGAATGACTTTCCCAGCTGCAACAGCGGAAGAGAAAACGCTATGGGTAGGCGACGAAAAGGTCAACATGCATCGACAATCGGAGCTCTTCATACTTCGGATGGCTAATCGATTTGGGAGCCGCAACGATGGACTGGAAAAGGCCATCAGCCGTCGATCAAACATATTTTCGACGCACGATAAAAAAAATGATTTAAGTGTTTTGGACAGCTCCTCAAACTCAGCAACGGACAGAAACCTGTTTACCTCCGCAACGGCGACCCACAATAAAGAAAACTTGGTTTGATCAACAAGCGAAAACAAACTTAGAATCTGTGACTCACCATAAATTCCAAACACAATCAAAATTCAAACCTTGGGCGAGAGTTAAGCTTTTACAATCATCTAAAATTAAAACACGACCAAAAAACTCAAAGGATCCAACGATTAAAACAATGCAAAATCATGAGGAGGGGCCCAAAATTTGAGAAATTTGGGGAGAACGGTTGCAGCTGCAACACAATTATTTAAATGCATGTCATGTTAGTTCTTTTTTTAATGTTGTTGCTTTGGTTTCTTTTTAATGTTATTGCTTTGGTTTCTGGACGGATTCCCACTGCCCAATACCACTTACAGGATTTTACAGGCTGTCAATTGCTTGCATGCCTTTGTAATAAGGTAGAGTAGACATGTCAGTGACATGAAGCCTTACCATTCAGAAATCAAATGCATCATCTGCCATGGATGCTCTAATACCAATGAATGAATAATGGCTTTGGTCCTCTGGCTTCAACTAATTTTCTATATATAATATCCCCAATTACAATCGCTTCAACTGTTGTTCCCCACGGATGAGGGAGTAAACAGACAGTTCTTATAGAGGCTTCTCCCTTCTCCCACCCACTCCTTCATTCTTCTCAATCTGTGGCCATTATTTATGGTGGTAGGTCAAGTTTATTTTCCTATTTTTTTATTGCTTAGGTACGATACCAGGTATAGTTAACACAGCATGGTTCATGGGGTTAGGGTTATTCAGTCACAGTTAATAAGTCTCGATATGCAGGTTAGACAAATTGATAACACGCCATGGGGTAGGCGAGGGATAGATAGCTTAGTGGGTAAGATTGCTTTGGGAAGGAAGCTAGGTGTGTGCTTTCAATGGTGTGTTGTGCATAGGGAAGATAGATCATTTCAAAGTGGAAGTGTATAACAAATTTTGCATTCTTTTGTCCATTTTGACAGTGCTTTACGAGTGAAATATTCAAAAGCTTTTAAAATATATGCATATCAACAAATTTCACTTATCAACACAGCGCTAATAATATAGGTCTTATAGTTTTTGCATTTTAGTATTCTAATTTTGCTCCATTTACAGTCGAGACTATTTACAAGAGACATTATTTATAAGTATATATTTTCATTATCAATTATGTTAACATTTTGAGTTATATATATATATATATATATATATATATATATTAAATTAGATTTTACAAAATCTAATATATAAATGATTTTGAAATTAAATTTTGTTTTAGATTTTTTTTTATATGTGTAGACATTAAGTATGTGCGTAAATTAGGCACATAATTTTTATATTAATGTCTTTCCCTATAGTATGTGCTTAAATTTACTCCTATTGGCGTATTCATACACATTAATTAATTTAATGTGGTTGTTTCTAGTTTATATATATATAACAATCTAGGATCCAGTCTGGGCTGAATTTTTGAACTCGAAACTCCCTGTAAATGAAAATTTCCTTTTTGTGTGGATTTTGGATTTCACAGGAATCCCCTAGAAGCCCTCGGGGAAGAAAAAAGTAATGATAAAAGTCTTTTTTGTTTCATTGTCGTTTGAATTTGATAGCTTTGTTGTTTCTTCCTTCTTGGCTTGAGAATTTGGCTATATTTCATGTGAGTGCGCTGAATCCAGCGGACTCTTAGCTTTGTCTCTCATTTTATAGTTTTATTTGGAGAATTTGTAATATTTCATGTGTGTTAGCTGATATTTGTTGATTTCCCTAACGCTGCTATATTGGACCAACTGACTAAATTATTGTTTGGATTATTAATATGCAATATAGCCGATCCTTTTTACTATTTATAGTATGCCTTCTTTTGAAAGCTCCTTACGCTACACTCCACCAAACGGATGTTAGGAGACATGCCCACTCAACACATTGTTCATGCCCTTACTCATAAAAGCAACGTAGCACACTATATCTCTCTACTCACGCATGCTTAGATAAAGACAGTAGACTCGGTGCACTGGGTGTTACCCAAACAACCAGCCATGTTTGAAGTTGTTTCTAAGGTTGCCATGGTTATTTTCTTTCAAACCGTTATTTTTGGTGTTGGTGCTACCTTTGCTAGAATTCCCTAAAGCTGACTATTTTTATGTCTTAGTTTGTGTATTTCTATTGAGATTGTCACTCAGTGTGGCAATAAGTTTATGGATTGCCTGCACTAAAAATTCATGGACTACTGCGTATTTAGAAGTCATTCAGCCTAGCTTAAATGATCTTCGATTTTTTTTGGTGGAGTCAAGCAAAGTCTCACAATCATTAATTCTTTACTTCAAATAGCTTTGTTTCATCCATTTTTATGTCCCCGAGGGGATATTTATAAATCGCTCATAGCGATTAATTCCTTCATTTAATTTTGATTTTTCAATTTTGCTAAAGTTACACCATGGTTGGAATATTATTTATTTAGTGTAATTTTTTAAAATTGTAATTAAATGTCATTATGTTGGCTGAGTACAAGTGACGTTGGTGTGGATATTTGTGCCCCAAGACCTGGCAGCGTGTTGCGTCAGCCTGACATCTTTGGGATATGGTATGGTTCTTTCCAACTATTTTTCATTAATATTTGGAAATCCCTTCTTCTTGGAGTTCGAATTTGGGATATGGTATGGTTCTTTTTTATCAATATTTGGAAATTCCTTCTTCTTGGAGTTCAAATTCGAGGTCTATGACCATGTTCCAGAGCTTCTCCACCTGCAAGGGTTTCATGCTTCCATGCTACACTTGTCCATTATCATTATGCAATGCTACATATGCCTATGCCTTGGGAAGCAAAATTGTCAAGGTACAGGTTCTGGTCTTATATCAGTCGTTGCTGCTATTTGTATATTCCTAATCCACAGGTCTGTCTTTCAACTCTTTTTGCCTAAACTATCAAATAAATTCAAGAATGGCTCTGTTTGATCTAAATATAAATTCTTGAATGTCGCCATTGATCAGTATCACTTTTGGTGCCTTCCACGAGAGATTAAAAGATTGGACGCTACGCATGAGGCGTAGTTTCCCATTCTTAGCTTCCTATGATTTGAAACATGTGATTCGAAACCGAGACCTTAGGTTGGGCTTGATGGCGAGAAGCCACTATGTCAGGAAAGACAATCTGATTATTAAAACGATTCAGAATAGACTTTCGCAATATTGCAGAATTAAGATAGGAAGTGAGCCCATAAATCTATTAACGGGAAATGAAGCGTTTGGCGATGTTGGTGGCCGGTATTGGTTATGCTCTAATGAATTCCTCTCAATTCATTCATTTTTCTTACTTTTGTAGTTTTTATACAATTTTGTAAAAATTTTGTATTGATTTAATTAGTCATGCTATATTTTCCTTTTTTCTTCATGTCATATGTGTTCATTTGCTTGTTGAATGGGCCTGCGGTTGATATTAGTAAGCAAGAAACTACAATTATCTTACACTAGATGTTAATAAGTTGGGCAATATTGAGCCAACAGAGCCTACATATTTCATAACTCGTCAAAGATTTTGGCCACTCGACTTGGTTTGGAGACTCGAGATGCAGATTTCATTGTGAAGGAAGACAACAATCTTTCACTCGTTGATTATGAGTTGGTTGATGTACCAGAAGATTAAACATTTACATAGAGCTGGGCCAGGCGCTCTCTTGGAATTACAATTATGTAATAACAGTTCCAGTGATGTCAAGTGGTATATTTTAATGCAAGGAAGATGTGAAATCAACATAATTTACACTTGGTCACACTAAGACAGTGAAATCATGGAGCAATATGGCTTCACACTAGTTTGGGAGGATTTTTTAGGTCTTCATTTTGTGAATTTCAAAGTATTATCGAAGAACCTACATAGTTGCCTTCATGCCAGCAAGCTACAAGCTACCTCATCAAAGATTCAAAACAGGTGGCTCTTTGGTTGAAATAAAATGATAGAGTAAACATAAAAGGTAGTTTAACTTTTTGTAGTCGAAGTGGCATATTTTCACTCTAGTATTGCAGCAGGTGCCTTGTATAAAAATCGATCAAATGTATTGCCAAAAAAAAAGAAGTTGAGCCAAAAACTGAATAATGAAAGCTTGACTTTGAAAATTTAAATTACAGTGCTGCTGCAATGCTAGCCAGTAGTTTCTGCAGACTCTGGTGTTGAACACTTTCTCTCTGCTATTGATAGCCCTATTATCAAATGTTGGTTCCTATTTTTTTTTCTCTTAAGATGTGGAATACATTATGCAAGTAATAAGAAATAAAATGGGTTAAGGCATTTCATTAAACCACAAAATGGGTTAAGGCATTTCATTAATATGCGGTTTAGGAAAAGGCATGTTTGATATAGTTAACATAAACAGAAAACAAACATATTAAATTTGTATTAAATTTTTATCAGAAGTTGATAGGTTAGTTTTTGTTTTTGTTTTTTTGTGACAATGTAGCCTTAATTTAGGGATGGACACAACTATGATTTAGCGTTCTACAAAATAATAATTTTTCGATCTATGGTAACTAATATTGATCCCTGGCATGGCTGCAATGCTCATGCTTTGCGATGCTTGCAGCAAAGTGAATCCTTTTTTTTTCTTGAAGAATGAGTCATGATGTAGTGGAATATCTATATCTATTGCTTTAAAAACCAGTTCTTAATTTGTTTTGATCGGGTATCTGGATGAAAGGGTATCAATTTTTGCTAGCAAATATTGAAGTGTTAGAGTAAGAGATATTGTACTTTGGATGTTAAACAAATATTATTCAGATGATATTGATCAAGTTTGTTTCTAACGTCTCTTTTTTTTAAATTCTATTCTTGTTTTTCCATTGAAAATTTTTATATTATTCTAAAAAGCAAGAGTATAGAGATGGAACAAAATGCTTCCAGATGATAAACAACGTAGCTTATACAATACATAATTATGTAGTTATATTTAAGTCAGTTTCACATTCTTGAATCCTAAACTAATTGTTATTTATGAAAAGGTGCGCTTCTAAACACGGGAAACAATTATTCAAAATTTTCATCTGGTGGTGCACAGCTGCAACCGGGTCTTCATAGTTGGTGCTAAAAAGGAAATTCGCTTTCATCAAAATAATTTTAATACTTTTAGAGTTATTTAATGGCTCAAATTATTCTGGCTATAGTTAGGTTCCTCATATAAAGTAGTGGCCCAGGTTTATTCTGTAAAGTAAGAGTAGTTCTGATTTACCTGTATAACCATCAAAATCAATGGCGAAAAAAAAAACAAAGGTTAGAACTTTCGAAAAGTCTAATTTCATTTATTTACAAAAGCTCTTTAAAAAACCAGCAGACTCTGAATCTCGGATCCTTATCCTTACAGAAACCTCCTCAATATTCTGCGTCCCATGATACAAAGTTTACAGTTCAAAAAACCCTGGATTAAACATAATGCCAGAGCCACAAAAAGAAGAATATATATACATACGTGTGGATACAAAAACTTATATATAGTATGCAGAATACATTAAATATTAAAAACATATCAAGATCCAATATCCTAGTGTGAGACAACAATCTAATATCCTTCTTCGGTGGCAGTGTATCTGTTGAGCAGAGCAAGGGCATTACTGATCAATTTGCTCACATTTTGCACTCGGGCTGTGACCATGGCCTTCACTCTCCCTATAGCAGCCCGAAAGTCGTCTAGGCATGAGTCCTCATTGGCGAGGGCCACGGCACTCATCCATGTCTCCACGTTGCTATTCCCTTGTCAAAGTTGTGTTTCTATGACGTAGGTGGGATCCAGATGATCATGCTTTTTACATTTATAAACTTGAATTTCCTTTTGAGATCAGTGTAGAGACTACCATGATGTATCTCCTTTTTTCACACAATGCAAAATAATATGGAAAAATCGCACATGAAATCATAATGTATGAAGTGGAATTAGAGTAGCTAGTATTCATGAAGCTTTCGTATAAATAACTGACGTGCATTATCCACGCTCGTCAAGCACTTTGAGAATACTCTATTCATAGTATAGTTAGCCAAGGCTGAGATTGTAGGGCATAATCATTAAAGAACTCTTTTTATAAATATATAATTTTATTACCTTTAAAGAATTATTAAACCCAACAGTATTATAAGTTTTTATGACTACTTTACTTAATCTTAATCATATTCAATTTAACATTCAAAGTTAAAAAAAACTTGTCTTAATCTGTACTTTACTTAATCTGTACTTGACTTCCAGCCGACTCTGTCAGAGTCTGTACAAGTCAAAGATCTTGTCTGTCAGTCTGACAAGAAGGAAAAGTCCACAATTCGGCACTGTAAACCAGTTGAATTTATTTCTGAAGCTAAGTTGTGAGGTAGATAGTTATTACAGTATTTAATGGCAAGTCAGTCGGCCCATGTAGTAGCAATTCTCAGGTTGCCGATAAATAGAAGAAGCATTTTGTAATTTAGGTTACAGACAGACAGATAGAGAGATACAAACACAGACATTAGACAGCAGAGGAACTCACGGTGAGAAAGAGAAGTCGAAGCTCAAGCTTCTGTGCATGTGATTTAGTTGAAGAGCTGAAGCTCTGTAGACCGATGAGTCTGGACCGACAAGTCTGGACCGACCAGTTTGTAACCGACAAGTTTGTAATACTTTGTATTTCCGCATAGTTAATATATGAAATAGTTTGTGGTTGAATGCATGATTGTTTGGCCGCACATGTTTCCAGATTTACTTCTGTAAATGTCTTTTACAATTACTGTTAAGTGAAAGATCAAGAACCCATAAAATCTCACCGCGTGAAAGTTCCAGGTTTTACGGCACATTGGTCAACTCAAGTCTTCCTACATATTCAGGCATATGTTTTTCATAAGTTATTTGGATTTGTAAATGTGTATATTTTACTTCATCTTACTCATAGGTGAAAAGCATTTGTAATTCCTTATGTCTTTAGACTAAGAAACATATTCTGCAGATTTCGACCAAAGTGAGCCGACTAGAGTGGTCGGTTGTATAAGCCGACTAGAGTGGTCGGAACCGACTAGAGTGGTCGAGCCGACTAGAGTGGTCGGAGCCAAATAGAGTGGTCGAGCCGACTTAGTCGAAGGCAAGTAGTGAGCCGACTTGGTCGAAGGCAAGTAGTGAGCCGACTTGGTCGAAGTGAAAAGTGGTTGAGGTAAAAACCGGTCGGACAAGTAAGTCGAAGTAATTTTGGTCGAGTGTAAGACCGACTAAAATTTATAAACTTGTCTAGTCGGACATAGACAAGTTTCACCCGACTAGAAAAAAGAAAAGTGGTCGGCATGAAAAGTAAAAATTAAAACTTAATATCAACTGAGCCCTAAACCCAAGTTTAGTCGGCTTGGTTTTGGCTATCTGGTATCAGAGCTAGGTTATATCAGAGCTTGGTATCATATCAGAGCAAGGTTTATATCAACCCAAGATTTAGGAAAGAAATCTTGTCTTAAAAGGTGGAAATTTAATTTTCTAAGGAAAGTTAATTAAAAAATTAAAAATGGCTTCCACTTCTGGTTCATTGCAACCTCCAAGTTTTACAAGAAAGAATTATGAATATTGGTCTTTAACAATGAAGGCTTTATTCACCAGAGTTGTTGGGTTGATAAACCAACTGAAATCTCATGGAGAACCCGTATCAGACCAAAGGGTTGTTGAAAAAATTCTCAGAAGTCTTCCTCCAAGATTTGAAAAGTTGGTTGTGACCTTAGAGGAACACACAAACATGTCGACATTTACCATTGATGAGCTGCAAGCTTCACTCATCAATCATGAACACAGAATCAGCAGAACACAGACATCATTGGAAGGTGCATTTGCAGCACAGTCATCCATAAGCCGTGGTAGAGGCAGGGAAGAAACAACTTCAGAGGCAGAGGAAGAAGTTCTTCAAGAGGAGGACGAGGCAGAAGTCCTGCAAATTTCAGTGGCAGAGGAGATAACCAGAACCCAAGTCAGCCAAGTGGCCAGAGGTTTGATAAATCAAAAATTCAATGTCATTACTATAAGAAGTTTGGTCATTATGCATATGAATGCAGGAAGAAGCAATATGACCAAGGAAGGCAAAGCCCAAGTCAGTCAAACAACACCAGCACTTTGACAAGTGCAATGTTAATGGCATCGACATCTCGACTTGAATGCAATGCTGTTCAAGAAAGTCCACATGACATATGGTACTTAGATTTAGGATGCAGCAACCATATGACTGGTAATTTAAATCTGTTTTCCAATCTAGACACTTCAGTTAAAACTAATGTTACACTTGGAAACAATGTCCAAGTTACTGTCTTAGGAAAAGGCACTGTTGATATTCTAACCAAATAGGGGTAGAGTAAGTATATCCCTGGTATATATCATGTTGAACGTCTGAAACATAATTTGTTGAGCATTGGACAGTTGTTACAAAAATGCTACAGAGTCTACATGGAAGATGAACATTGTGTGATCAAAGACAAGCGTCCAAGCGACCAACTGATAGCAAAAGTGCCAATGACAAGCAACCGCTTGTTTCCATTGAGGATAGTTCCCGACATAAAAGGGAAGACAAAGACAAAAATTGCATTCAAGGCAGAAAGTGAAGAAACAGTCGAGCTCCTCGACAAGAGAGAAAATTGCAGCGCTAATTTGCAAGCTACATTTCAGACAGAAGTTCAGAATGAATCCTAGCTGTGGCATTTCAGATTTGGACATCTAAATTTTGGTGGGATAAAGATACTACACACAAAGAATATGGTGAAGGGATTACCATTGATCGACAGGCCAAAGAGGGTTTGTGAAGGCTTCATTTTTGGCAAGCAGCACAGAGAGACATTTCCAGTTAGAAAGTCCTATAGAGCACGCACACCACTTGAAATTGTGTACTCTGACATTTGTGGTCCAATGCAAACATCGTCCATTGGTGGCTGCAAGTATTTTTTAACCTTTATTGATGACTACTCAAGAAAGACATGGGTATATTTCCTGAAACATAAATCTGATGCATTTGGCTATTTTCAGTAGTTCAAGGCACTCGTGGAGAACCAAAGTGGTCACCGCATCAAGATCTTAAGGACCGACAGAGGAGGTGAATATGTTTCAAATGAATTTCTAAATTTTTGCAAGACCCATGGCATACAGAAACAATTCACTACACGTGATACACCTCAACAGAACGGTATTGCCGAAAGGAAGAACAGAACCATCATGGAGATGGCACGCAGCATGTTGGCAGCCAAGCATTTGCCAAATGAGTATTGGGGTGAAGCAGTTGCAACTGCCGTATACATTATGAACCGGTGTCTGACAAAGAGTGTGAAGAACAAATTTCCCCAAGAAGCATGGACAGGTATGAATCATAGTGTTTCCCATTTAAAAGTTTTTGGTTGTGTTGCATATGCTCATGTTCCAGATGAGCTGAGAAGGAAGCTAGATAAGAAGGGACATAAATGTATTTTTGTCGGCTATTCAGAAGACACAAAAGCATACAAGCTATATGACCCGTCACAAGGAAAGTGATAATCAGTCGGGATGTTCAATTCGTTGAGAATGAATCATGGGATGGAACCGTCGACATAAATGTCAAGATTGTGTCGAACGTCGACAATGATGATATGGGAGAGGAAGTGGTTCAAATACCACACGTAAGTCAACCAGTCGGAGCACCGTCGACTCCCATGACACCAAGACATGGTTCAGCACAAGGACCATCGATACAAGTAGCAGCTCAAGCTACACCGACAAGTACACCAAGAGGACAACAGACTCCATCAAGCATTTCGTCGAGGTCGACATCAACAGAACCGGTGAAGACAAGAAGTCTGCGGGAGATATATGAAGCTAGTACACCTAATTCATTCTCTCTCTTGCATTATTTTCCCCTATATATGATCCACTAACATTTAAAGAAGTTGTTGAAGAAGAAGTATAGGCACAAGCCATGGATGAAGAAATAGAATGCATTGAGAAAAACCAGACATGGGAACTGGTCGATGTACCAAAAGACAAGGATGTAATTAGTGTCAAATGGATTTACAAGACAAAGCAAGATGCTGATGGGAATGTGCAAAAGCACAAGGAAAGAATGGTAGCAAGAGGGTTCACACATCAACCTGGCATAGACTTCAATGAAATGTTTGCAGCTGTTGCATGCATGGATACAGTCAGAACAGTTTTGGCCATTGCTGCACAAAACAAATGGCAAGTACATCAAATGGATGTCAAGTCAGCATTCTTAAATGGATATCTAGAAGAGGAAGTATATGTGGAATAGCCACAAGGGTATGAAGTTCCAAGTCAAGAGCATAAAGTCTACAGGCTGAAAAAGGCACTCTATGGTTTGAAGCAAGCTCCTAGAGCTTGGTACAGTCGGATTGACTCCTATCTCATTGAAAATGGATTTCACAAAAGTGAAAGTGAACCAACTTTGTACACCAAAGTCGATGAGCAAGGTAAGATGTTAATTGTCTACCTGTATGTAGATGATTTAATATTTACTGGTGATTATGGCATAGTAGATTTTAAAACAGTCATGGAAAGTGAATTTGAAATGACTGATTTGGGGCTTATGAAGTTTTTTACTGGGCATTGAAGTTCAGCAATCTAAAAGTGGTATTTTTATATCACAGTCTAAGTGTGCAAGTGAAGTTTTAAAAAGGTTTAACATGTCTAACTGCAAGACAGCACCAACACCAGTAATAACAGGTTTAAAATTGAGCAAGGATGATGAAGGATCCACTGTAGATCCTACGCTGTTCAAAAGGCTTGTTGGCAGCCTTATGTATTTGACAGCAACAAAACTAGACATTATGTATGGTGTAAGTCTGATGTCAAGGTTCATGGAGTCACCAAAATACTCACATTGGCAAGCAGGTAAAAGAATTCTGTGGTATGTAAGTGGAACAAAAGACCTTGGTATTATGTATTCAACCTCAGAAAATTTTAAACTCATTGGTTACACTGACAGTGACAATGGAGGCAGCATAGATGACAGGAAAAGCACATCTGGGTACACATTTCATTTTGGTATAGGTGTTGTTTCATGGGCTTCAAAGAAACATCCCATAGTAACTCTATCTTCAGCTGAAGCAAAGTATGTTGCAGCAACAAGTGATGCATGTCAAGCTGTCTAGATGAGAAGAGTCTTAAAAGACTTGTCACAGAACCATCAAGAACCGACAACAATCTTCTGTGACAACAATTCAGCCATAGCATTATCAAAGAATCATGTGTTTCACAAGAGAACCAAGCACATCGACACAACGTTTCATTTTATAAGAGAGTTGGTGAACAACAAGGAAATTTGTTTGGAATTTTGCAGGTCTGAAGACCAACTTGCCGACATCTTCACAAAGCCATTGGCAAAGGACACATTCCAGTATCTGCGTAGTTATCTTGGAATGACAAGTTCACCACAGTGAACTCTATCATAAACAGAGCATGTCTAAGCTCTGAAACATTTTGTAAATTTTTGTTTTAAAAACCCCACCTGCTCATAATTAAGGGGGAGTGTTGGAAAAATGTAATTACTCACAGATCTGTACTTGACTTCCAGCCGACTCTGTCAGAGTCTGTACAAGTCAAATATCTTGTCTGTCAGTCTGAAAAGAAGGAAAAGTCCACAATTTGGCACTGTAAACCAGTCGAATTTATTTCTGAAGCTAAGTTGTTAGGTAGATAGTTATTACAGTCTTTAATGGAAAGTCAATCGGCCCATGTAGTAGCAATTCTCAGGTTTCCTATAAATAGAAGAAGCATTTTGTAATTTAGGTTACAGATAGACAGATAGAGAGATACAGACACAGACATTAGACAGCAGAGGAACTCACGATGAGAAAGAGAAGTCGAAGCTCAAGCTTCTGTGCATGTGATTTAGTTGAAGAGCTGAAGCTCTGTAGACCGATGAGTCTGGACCGACCAATTTGTAACCGACAAGTTTGTAATACTTTGTATTTCCGCACAGTTAATATATGAAATATTTTGTGGTTGAATGCATGATTGTTTGGCCGCACATGTTTCTAGATTTACTTCTGTAAATGTCTTTTACAATTACTGTTAAGTGAAAGATCAAGAACCCATAAAATCTCACCGCGTGAAAGTTCCAGGTTTTACGGCACATTGTTCAACTCAAGTCTTCCTACATATTTGGGCATTATTTTTTCATAAGTTATTTGGATTTGTAAATGTGTATATTTTACTTCATCTTACTCACAGGTGAAAAGCATTTGTAATTTCTTAAGTCTTTAGACTAAGAAACATATTCTGCAGATTTCGACCAAAGTGAGCCGACTAGAGTGGTCGGTTGTATAAGCCAACTAGAGTGGTCGGAACCCACTAGAGTGGTCAAGCCGACTAGAGTGGTCGGAGCCGACTAGAGTGGTCGAGCCGACTAGAGTGGTCGGAGCCGACTTAGTCGAAGGCAAGTAGTGAGCCGACTTGGTCGAAGTGAAAAGTGGTTGAGGTAAAAGCCGGTCGGACAAGTAAGTCGAAGTAATTTTGGTCGAGTGTAAGACCGACTAAAATTTATAAACTTGTCTAGTCAGACATAGACAAGTTTCACCCGACTAGAAAAAAGAAAAGTGGTCGGCGTGAAAAGTAAAAATTAAAACTTAATATCGACTGAGCCCTAAACCCAAGTTTAGTCAGCTTGATTTTGGCTATCACTTTCTCCTTTATTTTTTTTTAAATGGATGCTCAAGCAACCTAAAAGCTCTAAGATTGTTCATCTTCATAAGATCTTGTGGCAAGAAATGAATTCACAATTCCTTATGCTCAACAATCTCAACTAGGTGAAAGAGATTTCAAGCCAAATCCCACATAGGCGGAGATTGAGTATTATAACAATATTGAGGCTGAGTAGAGACATAGCCACTAATGTTGTTTTCAGATCTTTCTAATTATCAGTACATTTGTGTGTATAAGAAGACAACAATAATATACAGATGTACTTTTTATGATTAAAGAATAATATACCTTCCTTCTTGTTTGGAAACTCATCAAAAACTGATTGGGAACAACTACAAGTAGCTTTTTCATGTGATGGATATGAGTCTCAAGCGATATGTTGTTTCAGTAGCTTTTTCATGCGATGGATATGAGTCTCAAGCGATAGGTTGTTTCAGTAGTTATTCTTAATAGGAAGGCTAAATAAACCTTGAAATGCATAATCGCACAGGTGGAAATCCCAACAATCGCAATCAAGCCAGTTTCAAACCTCAAATCATGAATATTACGTACCCACTTGAAAGTCTATTTATTTTTTATTTTGATTAGGTCAAGTGTATTAAATTTTGAGTAATTTGAAAAAATTTGGTCCTTAAATTTAGTTTTTTTTTCCAATAATGTAGAGTAATTTTTATTTAAAGATTTTTTAATTATTGGTTTTTTAAATAGTATTCAGTTTAGATTAGTACTATTTTGGGTGGAATATTTAGCTTTTTGTCAGTGATCTAATCTTGTAGCCATGGCCAATTTGGGTTTTACATGCAGGGTATTCCCACAAATATATTTTTATTTTATATCAAAGCTTTCTACTTAACCTTGAGGTCTTATAAATTCATCATTACGAAATAAAATGAGTTATCAAGCAGTTTTCCAACTAAAAGAGAGGATTTTGTGCGGTTTGCTCAGCCAGTTTTTAATGAATATCTCTACCTTTGTTTTTCTTATTTGGTTAAACCTCCCAAAAATTAAGCATCTTAATTTGTAATGAGATTCAATCTTTATATATCAGTATTTTATGGTTCAAATATTTTTTTAGTTTTATGACATTATTTTATGACTTTCAAGCTTTATAAACATTTTTTTAAGGCATTATGTCCTCAACCGCTCACATCATAATACATCTCCGTCAAAGTTGTCGCTCAAATTACATCTCCGAACAAATTTGGAAGGAAATAAACCCCTAAATCAGTTCTCCGAAGGATCTCCGTTGGAGCAAGTTCTCGAAGCAAATTTGGCCGATTCGGGTTCATCTCACTAGGGAAAATGGGAGGCTATGGAAATTACAGGGATTCTAGAAATTGAACACCTTGGCTTCTCACTATGGCTGATCACTAGGGCTTCTACCTACGTGTTCCTATATGGGGGATTCTTTGCAATGCAATGCTCTGGACATGGAGCAGTCATGAACAACAAGTCTAGTGTTTTCTTTTCTTATACGATGTGTGTTCACCTTTCTCTAAACCTATCTCCCTACTGAGCTGAGCTCCAGTGAATTGGCCCATGCTCTAATAATTAAATTGGTCATATTTGATGTATAATATTTTAGTTGGGTGAATGTTTCACCCTACAACCTGCCATGTGCACTAACACATTATCTATCCTAGATTGAAGACAAGCCAACCTAAGTTCCACATTTCTCCTTTTGCTGACTAACTCATTATATGCACGCTTTAGTCTTTCAGTCTATTTGGCAAGGAGCACTATGCAACTTTCCAGATCACTTCATTTACATCAAGGATTTCATTTGCATTGAGTTTTGCCGCTGAATGAATAAGGCTAGACAATGGCTAGATGTGTTGAAGAGGTATCTATTGTTGAAAAGCAAGAACAACAAAAAGAGACGAATAAAGAGGAGCAGTCTTTTTATTCATCGTTATTCAAGAAAGTTAAGCTTATACCTTACAATGAGAATAAGAATAAAAAATGTCAAACTGAAATCTTAGCATGAGAATAAGAAAAGAAAAAATTTGAAACTAAACTATGAACTATAATATTCACAACGTAGCCTGAAACTCATTCAATACTCACGTTATATGAAGATATATAATATAGCAGACTTGTTATATCAAATTATCCCATGTCTTTGCTTTGCTTATATGAATTTTATTAATATTAAAGCTTAAGTATAAATAGCCATAAAAGTTCTAAAAATAATATAACCATATTATTATAATTTTGTAAGTTAATATTTTTCTCTCACATTTATAAAGTTTATGTATTCATTGAAATTTAAATTTATAAGTTTTACTATAAGCTAATTATGCTAACTGGTGATGTGGGCCTTCCCTGTATATAATTTTGGCTCTCCTCTTTTCTATGCCCAAGCTCACTCTCTTTACCTAAATAGTGGGTTTAGCAGTTTGTTTGATGTTAGTTGTATTGGGCTTGATTCTTATCAAGAGAAGCCTATACAAAGTTCAAACCTTTCCGCACTTACATGTTTTGTTCAAGTTGGGGCACAATGTGTATTGATAATTCTTAGATTATTTTGAAGATTTTTCATTTAACATGAAAAAGTTCATGATAATATTGTACAGGACTCTTTTTCAAAGCATATATGTTTTGAAAAAGCTTATGATAATATTGTATAGGACTGTTTTTCATAGCTAATATGATTTTGTTTTGAATCATAACATAGAAAATGTCATAATTGAAAAGAGAATTGAAAAACCTGATTTAGAATCTTCTATCAAAATAGGCATATTATTACATGTGGAAGCCATTGGTGTTGGATATGAGGTATATTTAATTCCTTTTTTAAAATAAAATTTGGAAGAACTAAAAAATTTAATGTTGAAAGCTATCATTTCAACTTGTTGAGAAGTAAAATTTATGCTAGTTTCTTATTGTGTTAAGAGTTTGCTATTAAATTGTAATTTGGCATTGAATTTTATGTACATTATGATAGCCATTTTGTGAAGAATGATAATGCACCCTAAAAACAAGCACCACGCAAATGTTGTTGAGCTAGGGAAGATCTTGAGTGCTATAAAGAGCCTTGTGAGAAAGAAGATTGCATCACATATTATGATTCGTTCAAGGAAAGTGGAAACAAGGATATCTGGGCTAATTTTCCCAGGGTAAATCTCGCCTCCTTATGGGATAATATTATTGATGTGTGAAAAACATGATTTGTCAAACCCATAATAAGTGGATAGATGTTGGCACTACCTATAAGAGACTTGTAGAGCCGTTGGATATTGCTCATTATTATTTGATTAATCCCAAGGGAAATTATATTTCAGATGGAAGACTTGGTCATCATATAGTTCTTCAAAAATGGGTGGAATGTACTTGCCTCATTATAAATAATAGTTTTTCAAAACAGTTTTTGCCTCATTATTTTTTTTTCAATTTTTAATAAAATATAATCAATAAAACCATTTAATTCTTATATTAATAATAATAATAATAAACAATATTATATAAATATGGTGTTAACGGATTATTCAAATTAAAGTTAAATATGCTATTAAAAATACTATGTTTATTTTGGGCCAAATGATCTGAAATGTATATAGAGCTAGTGTTGTTTATCACATTAATAAAAATTAGTTGTCAAACATATCTAAGTTATCTCATATATCTTTGATGATCCAATTTTAACTTTTAAACTATTATTATTTAGCTTCATATCAAATTCAAAAAAACAAGTCAATACTTTTATTGCAAAAAACTTCTCTTTATAACTAGCCACAAAGTTGGATGGCAATGTCCCTGATATTGCTATGATGCCCATCTACCTGTAAAAAGCAGAAATGTATGTAAAAAGCAAGTCTACACAGATTTCTTTTGCGATACAAAGCACTTTCTAGCTGTCAAAAGTGTTGGAAAATGTAATTACGCACAGATCTCTACTTGGCTTCCAACCGACTCTATCAGAGTCTGGATAAGCCAAGATCTTGTCCGTCAGTCTGACAAGAAGGAAAAGTCCACAAGTAGGCAAC
>LPNX010041406.1:313387-329281 GCA_001517045.1 Pseudotsuga menziesii
GGTTGAAGTAAAAAGGTGGTCGCAGTAAAACTCCGTCAGAGTAAAGAGTGAAAAGTGAAAAGTGAAATTATTTTTAAATATTGACTGAGCGCTAAACCCAAGTTTAGTTGGCTCAGTTTTGGCTATCATAAAAAAAAAAATTTGCTTATGAAAACCAGTGCCCAATATAATTATCTGAAAAATTCAATATACGACAGAGGACTGCAAATCAATATTCAAAAATAATCCTTTAAATAAACCTCGCCTGCAAAAAATCTATATGCAGCCATGGATGAAACATCCACTACTAGCATTACCTAAGCCTTCAATTTACCAAAAATCTTGGCCTTCTCCTGGGTTGTCTAGAATCGCCCATGCCCAAACTTAGAGGATGTGTCAATGAATTTCAACTTGATTTCCTCCAAGGCAGTACGAGAAGTCTGTTTCAGCAATGACTGCCGCAAAGTAACCACCCGCTTCTTCGTACCCATACAACAACCTCTGATCATAATGTAATCATCTTTTACAATACCATAGTGAGGAAAACCACCCATTGGTGTTATATCCTTCTCAGTCCTATCGAATTCAGTCATTGCCTTGTGGGATTCCTGATCTACCTTGCCAATCTTGTAGATTTTCTTATTCATCTCAGTACGATGATGATAACCATTTTGACCAGCCCTGGCAACAGTAAAGGAAACCCTGGCTGGATGCCAAGCACCAATACAAGCAACCTTACGCAAACCCCTGTGAGTTTTTCGGGGCAGTCTTGTAACACCCCACCTGGTAACAACACCTTTATAACCCTTACCCTTCGTGACACCAATAACATCAATCATTTCATCTTTCTGGAAAAGAACATCAATAGGAACTTGTTTCTCAAAAAACTTATATGCATAATCTACTTTCTGGGCAACTGTTCCGCCATTAACTTGTATTTCCATCAGGTGTGCCTTCTTCTGCTTCAATCCTTTCATCTTCTTAATCTGAGTGTGAGCGAGAACCCTTATGACGGTGGCATACTTCTTCATTTTCTCGAGCTCCGCCCCGATTTCCTTCTTACCCTCCTCGGAATCATACTTCTTGGCATATTTAGTGAAAGCCTTCTTGTTAGCCCTGTACCAGTTCTTGTAAAACCTCCTACGCACCTCCTCGCTGAGGTGCTGAGCCCACACTGTGTTAAGGGTTCGAAGCCCTCTGGGCGTTTTAATATAGGCGACCACGCCCACGATCACCATTGGTGGTGTCTCGATCAGCGTCACGGCCTCGCAAGTCTAAATATATATATATAAAAGACTTGTGAGAATACTCAAATTTAAAAACTTGGCATGCTTTTGACAAAGATGAATACAAGGTTTCAGGTGAATAATATAATATAACATTATTCACAGAAACTTGTTAAGTATGGGCCGATTGGTCACGGCAAAAAAGGATTGTGTTCGTCGTCCTGCATCGGTAAAAATCCACGCTTTGTTTGTTTGTCTTGTAATGAGAATTTATGATTATAAATATCATTCCATGCCATTCTTTGTAATATTCACAGAAGGTACGAGTGATAAAATATTGATAATGCTGACGAGACTAGAAATTCTTTGTAAAAGATTTGTCTTTTTTCCAGTCGCGACCCGTTCTCGTGGAAGGTATAAGTGATAAAATTTTGATAATGTTGACCAGACTGGAAATTTTATGTAAAAGCCTGTAAGGTTGTTTTTTTTCCAGTCTCGACCCGTTCTCGTGGAAGGTACAAGTGATAAAATTTTGATAATGCTGACCAGACTGGAAATTTTATGTAAAAACCTGTTTTTTTTCTAGTGAAAAAAAACCAGTGATAAAAAAACCTTGAGGAAAAGATAATCTAGTTTATTTCTCTCTATATTTTTTTGATTACCTCTTTTTATGTTTTATTAGTTTATTTTGCTTTATTTTTGGGGGGTTTTTATTCATTTAAATAATTTTATCATTTAAAATTTAAATGCATTTTTAGAGTTTAGAAAGTTCATGAAACGTGATGTTGAAAAGTTACAAACCTCATAGACTTGGTGTACAAACTTGATGAAAAATCAGTGAACAAGCGTTTATGACAAAAAATAAAACTATTGAAACTAGGATACTATTATCTTGGTCTTAAAATTCATCTCTGCAATTTGCATTCGCTTTAATTGACTATTAAAAAAAATGTCATACAAATTACCACATTATCCTAGGGGATAGAGGCTTGAAAATTATTCGAGGCCTGGAAAAGAGAATGCCGCAATAACCTGCTTCACTAGAAGGGGTTCCCAAGCAACTTCGATTGATTGACGAGTTTGCCCAGAAATCATTGAAGTGGTTTCAGTGCTTCGAGGGTTAGAAATATATTAAAAAAATAAATATATTTTTAATGGACGTGAGCTAATTGCATGAACTTATAACCAATTGCTAAATAGTATAAATAAAAGTTTTAAAGGTTTTGTTTATCTTGGCTATCTATATTTGTTTTTAAATAAAGGGCAATTAAAATTGGAAACAACTCATTCTGGATTTTTATTTTTACTGTGTATGAAAAGATGGTAATAAACTGTTGGAGTTAAAAGAGAAAGTTGGAAGTGATATACAACATGACAATTATGTGTGGTAATATGACATAATTTACTATCCCTTAATATAAGTAAAACTGGACAAGGTGTAATAAAAGTTGGCAAATCCAAACTATCAATAAAACTGTGACTGCAATTTATGGAGGGAAACTCTCATACACTCAAAGAATTATTTCTTATTCCAAAAATAGAGTTAATGGATTAACTGAAAGCATTATTGGGCGTTGATAACAAACCCTGGGTAGCCCACTCATTTAAGGGTAGCTTATAAGTTGTATAAATGGAATTGAAAAGTATTTATTGAACACATTTTATGAAGGTAAGTAAATGTAGGGGGCAATAGTAAACGAATGAGGGGCTTCACAGTTAGTGCTTATTTATGATATCTCTGAGGGGGCAATAGTCAAAGAAATAGGGGATTCAAAATCACTCCTTACTTATAATATCTCTTACAACCCTACCAATCATGACTAGACCAAATTAAACTTTATATCTAACTGCTTACTTATGATATCTCTTACTTATGATATCTCTTACGATCCTCCCAAACACGACTAAACCAAATAAAACTGTATATCCAAAAAGTTTTATAATGATGGCAATGATCAAAGGAGGAGGAAATTGAGAGCCAATACTTCCCTATTGTCATAGAATAGCAATGTCTTTTTGGTTTTTTTCTTAGAAAAAATCATATTTTTTATTAGTGTAAATGAAAAGTACAATCTTCATCAATGTTAAATATGGTTTTACAATGTATTATTATCTTTATTTGATTATATTTATGCATATTGAATTTTAGAAATAATATATATCTACCTACAGTCATTTAAACAAAACACATCTTTATATATTGCCCATAACTATTCTACTAGAATACTACATAAACAAAATGAGTATAGTCTTAACAATCTGGTATAGTCATTTAAACATAATGTGCATACAAACACGTCTTAAATAAACAAGAATATGCCTCCATAAGAGGGAGAGTTCTTAGAGCTGGTTTGATAGACATGGATATATGCATATTGCAGATGACACCCTAGTCTATGCTAATCCTCGGAAGCTAACTGTTATGTTACATGCAACTATGGAGCACTTGCTCTTGTCCAAAGGTATACTCTATTGCTTTTTTTTTAAGGATCTATGAATTTATAATCTCTTCTAACTTTTAAAAAGTTAGCTAAATGGATGAACTATTTCTGATATAAAGTGTAGTTTAGCAAATATTGTCTTGCCTATATGGAGACTTGTTGCTATTTAACCACAGATTGCTTTCTATTGCCCTTCATTACTATCCCATTGCATTCTATTCTTGAAAAATGTAGAAAGTTCCATGAGGGATAACAATTGGTTGGATCACGAGTTTTAAGTGGTTAAGAGTGTTTAAATATAATAATTGTAATTGCTACATTTTAATTTGTTCTACTTACTTATGTGTAGTTTTTCGAATACACTTCTATTGTGCTTGCAAATTGAAGTGCTTTGACTTAGCACTCTAACAATAAAATTCCATAAGAGTGGTTCTCTTTCACCATAATTTCTTCATGAAACATTTTCAACAAATAAAATGAAATATATTTAATTTGATGCTTCCACATAATGAGACTGTAAGATTTACAATAATCTTTAATAACATAATTCGCATATTTTGTTTAAAAGGAAAATGCACTATACATAGTAGTCAATAGAGGCTCTAATTGTTCCTTATTATTAGATGTTTAATGATACACTGTGAATTTCGAGTTATGGTATGTTTCTTATTATTAAATTTTTAATGATGCATATTGAATTTCGTTTACAAACAAGCATCTAACCCCAAAACTATTGTGGCAATGCCGAGGACATTGTTAATCAAATCTTTTCTGGCCAATATTCTATGTCTCGAGGGTTCGGATACAGGGTATGTCTCTATCTATTATTTATTCTCAAATTTCAGGCAACCTGGTTCAATTAACTTGTAGTTGCTTATGTTTATTTTGATCTGGCATAAGGTAAGCTTACCTTCTTTACGGTTGTTTTGGACTCTTCTTGCAAATTACACTAACTGATTATTCGAGACTAGGGCTTTTAAAATTTCATGAACTGAATTAAAAAAAGAAATAATAAGCTTATCTTCTTTACGGTTGTTTTGGGCTCATCTTGCAAATTACACTAACTGATTATTCGAGGCTAAGGCTTTTAAAATTTCATGAACTGAATTAAATAAAGAAATAATGAAGCCAGAGAGTTTGTTTAAATTCGGGGCCGCACCTTCTTGCGTGCCCATCAACCATGGGTGGATGGGGCATCAAGCATCTTACTTGGTTCAGTCTTTCATTGAGATTAAAAAGCTTCTGGATAGCACTTAATGGAAATGGAATTTGGTATCAGCTTGTCACTGTTAAATATATGAAAAAATTACCTCTGCACTCGTGGCTTCAAGAAAAGTGTTTCTCTCTTCGAAGTGCATCGGTTATCTGGAGAGGTTTCCTCCTAACCATCTCCTGGTTGGGCAAGGGGTTAATCTGGCAAGTTGGAAATGGTTCATCTATTCGATTGGGTGTGGATCCCATCGTCGATTTGGGGTCTTCCTTTCTTCTCCCTCGCGATTTACGAGACTATCTGGAAGATTATGGTATCTGTACATTAGCTCATGCAAGAAATCAAACTCCAATTGCTATGAGTTATTGGTTCTCGGCAGATGATCTCGATCTCCAGGGTGACTGGAAAATTATTTGGGAGAACTTCACTAGAGGGCTGGAATTTGGAAGAATACATCTTTTTGAACACCGTGACTCTCTTTTATGGTCACATAACAAATATGTGGGCCCTTTAACAGCAACTATGGGATATGATTGTATCGCACCCTCGTGTTGTTCTGAGGATCAGGCCTCTGCTCTTGATTTGATTTGGACTCTCAATATACCTCTGAAAATTGGTTGCTTCACCTGGTTATTGGGTAGGGGTCAGATTCTGACCTAGGATCAACTACAACACCGCGGTTTCCAGGGCCCTAGTAGATGTGTTCTTTGTGGGTTGAGTGCAAAGGATATCCAGCACCTCTTTCTGGACTGCTCTTTTTCTATTGGTATCCATTCTTACTATGCAGTACGATTTGGGTATTCTTCCCCCCATTATGAATCTGTCTCTTCCTTTTTGGATTATTGGTTCCGCCATACTGCATTCTCTGCACACTACAGATATCTTATGATTTTCATATTCTGGTGTATTTGGAAACTCATGAACAGATGTCTATTTGACAATGGTGTGCCTACTGTTCATGTACTTATCTCTCAAGTTGAAAGCCTTCTTAACTTATACCCTGTTCCACAAAAAAAACAAAAATTCAAGAACATCGGTCTAAGTCCCATGAAGATTTTTCCTTGTGGTTACTTTGATGGAGCTGCTGTTGATCATATGGGTGGTGTTGGCTTTGTGATCTTTCTCAGTGATGATCATTTCTTTAGCTTCTCCATGGGATGTGGAAGCAGCTCAAACACCAGAGCTGAATTATTAGCACTTTGGGCTATTTTAAGAGTGAGTAAGCTGATGGGTTTACCCATGCACATGATATTTGGTGACTCACTTGTTATTATTTCTTGGCTTAACATACTCGCATCACTAAATGTTCCATCTCTGAATCATTGGTGTGATGATATTCGTACTATGTTGTTACATGTCCCTCATGTGATATTCAAACATATATATCGTGAGCATAACTCGATGACCGATGGTCTCTCTAAACAGGATTTGAAGTTGGATATGGGTTCTGGAATCTTCTCTAAATATCTAGAAGGATTGATCATAGGTGGATCATAGATCATGGCCAATTTATGCTTTTCTATATAGTGCAGAGTTACTTGTTCTTTTTCATTTGGCACTCAGTGATTGTTATGTCTTTTGTACTATGTTTGCTTTGTTAGAGACTATCAGCCGGCAAGTTTTGCTCAGGATTTGTTTGTTTGATGATCACTCTCGATCTTATCCAGCATATTCTGACATGTTTTATCAGGGATGATGAGAAAAGTCTGCTATGATCAGACTTTGTGCTCCTACTCTATGGGATGGTTGTATTAATGCTTAGTACTATTCTGTCTTTGCTTTGATGTGGTAACATATCTGCTTTCTATGCCAGGAAAGTTGGTTATTGTATAAGATGTCTTTTGATTCTTATTGAATAACAAAGACTGGTATTTTTTCCTCTGAAAAAACTCTTTTGCACTCGTTCGACAAATTACACAAACCGATTAGTCTAGACTCAACAATTTTAAAATTTCATGAACCGGATTAAATAAAAAATGAAGCCAGATAGTTTGGTCAAATTTTCTTGTAGTGGATTATATTATGTGATTTAAATTGAATTATTGAAATAATGGTTACTTATTTATAGAAATAGATATTTCTTTTTAATGTTCATGAGAAACCCTGTAAGATCTATTGAATTATATTTGGCTTCAACTATGTAGGGTAAAGTTGACACAATATTTGACTTTGGGTTTGGCTTAGCACTCTAACTATAAAATTCCAAAAGAGTGGCGTTATTTCACCATAATTTCTCCATAAAACATTTACAACAAATAAAATGAAAACATGTAATGTTTACTTTCTACAACTTTACAACTTTTTATATAAATATATAATTGATAAACATAATATCAATTGTAGTATTGATTTTTAAACACTGTTATGTCCCCGCCCGAGGGGATATATATGAATCACTCAAGGCGATTATTTGAAGTAATTTGTTGCAACTTTAACAAAATAATATAATTTTTTCTATAGTTTGTATTAATTTTTTTGGGGGAATTATTTAAATATTGATTTATCTTGCTTTTTATTGGTTTATATAGGTGACGTAGGCGTGGGACTTTGTGCCCCAAGACCCAACGGCGGGCTAACGCCAGCAGCATTAACTTATTTTTTTCTTGATCGGGCATACGTGTCTATTACATGCACCTTTCCAAAGCTGATGCACGGATTAGTATTCAATGCAATACCTTAATACATGGTTAGGAAATTTGCCTGATGTTAGCTCTGCAGGTTCATTTAATGCTTTCATATTTCGCATGATGGTAGCTCTGCAGGTTCATTTATTCCTGTCCTATATTGATAGCACCTGTTAGCTTAGTGTCATGTTCAAGGGGCATTTAATGGTACAAATTCTCATTTGGTGGCATTGCTGGTTAAGGTTTGTCACTCGGTTGCTCTCGTTCTGCTTTCAGATTTCGCATGATGGTAGCTCTACAGGTTCATTTAATGCTTTCAGATTTCACATGATGGTAGCTCTGTAGGTTCATTTATTCCCGTCCTAGCTTGATAGAACCTGTTAGATTAGTGTCATGTTCAAGGGGCATTTAATGGTACAAATTCTCGTTCGGCATTGCTGGTTAAGGTTTGTCACTTGGTTGCTCTCATTCTGTCTGTAATTTCCCCAAATGGTCCGTCAGGTTCTTTTTATACATTCCTAAACTAGTTTTTCTTTGATAATGAAGGCAGCATTTTGCTTCCGATTTTCAAGGTTCCTCGTGTGTCTTGCTGCATGAACCTCCCGGAATAACGTTGCTTGGAGGCTGTGATCTTTTCTAAGAAATCTACCTTCTACTGCTTAGGGTTTCTGCACACATATTGTCCCATGGCTCAAGGAAGGGGAGATTTAATGCATCGTCGTTAAACTGACCTTCACTGTCATGTGTTTTTATTGTGTGTTGAATTCGAGAAAAGGTTTATCCATTTCTCCAACTATGCCAACCTAGAAACATCATTTGATCAGTATAAGGTCGATTTCTTTGGGGTTATCACTGTAGGTTCCATTTAGGGGTTCATTCTTCATTGTGGTTGAGTGGCTTGCTATGCATTTCCTTTTTAGAGAAGCCGATTAATCCAAACTGGGCACTCATCCTAAAAGCATAACCTACCATCACAGAGTATATCAGAGATTAGCTTAGGGAGGAGGGATTTATTCTCTCTCTTCTGTGTGCGAGCAAGCCATGGAGTCATTTACATTTGTTTAACATTTGGCTGTCATAAACTCTGCAGTTTCATATCCAGGGCTGAATTCCCGTCAATTTTTGTCCATTATTCCATTTGATCCACGAATTACAATGGCTACTGCTACTATCAGCAGTAGTACCTCCACTGCACGCAAGGTTTGCCACTTCAATTATTTCTTGTGGACTATTTTCCAACACCATTGACTGATTGGCTTGTTTAACATTTTATATTCTTGATATTCAGGGGCTGAGCAAGATAGCTTGCAACAGGCTTAAGAAGGAGTTGGTTGAGTGGCAAGTAAATTCCCTAGTCGGATTCAAGCACAAAGTCACAGATAATCTGCAAAGGTTTTTGCTTATTTTGATAGCGCAAGTAGAATTTATTTATCTTTTCTTTCTCTGTATGTTTGGATGTCAATTTAAATGTATGTGTATGTGCAGGTGGATTATTGAAGTGAGCGGTGCTTCAGGCACACCAGGCACTTTGTGTTCCAACCATCCTATCAACTGCAAGTTGATTTTTCGGAGCATTATGACATGGAAGACCCTCAGGTTATGGCAATTTTATCTTATTTTATGTCATTTAGATTTATTACGGGGCTTCGTCCTTATCTTTGAATCTGGTTCCTATATTGGAGTCAACAAAAATGTTGAACGACTTAGCCCAAAGGCATACACAGTCCCAAATTCGCTAAGGTAAGAACAACAAATCGCAATTCGTCACGGTACTCATATTTTTCTGTATAAATGATTTAACTGGATCAACCAGTAGAGAACTGATGATGTTCACTAGCAATGACAGGGATACTAACAAGTTTAATCTTATCTAGCATTTTGGAGAAAAAAGAATTACTTGTCCTTTAAGAAAAATCTAGGGTAAGAACAAATATACAGGTTCAATATTTCTTGTATAGATACAATTTTTTATTTATTTTTATTTTTTATTTTCAGGAGAGATCTTGAAGACTGACCACGCATTTTCCTCTTGTCTACTAGCAAGGTCTAGTCTCTAAGGGTTTCCAGAAAAACGGACGGTACTTTATGGCTCTTCTTGTTTTGACAAAGTCATAAATACAGATTTTGATGCCCAAGTTCTTCCTATTTTGAGCCTCGTTTCTAAAAGTAAGTTCTTTTTTGGCAAGAGATCCTATGAGGACCTCGATACCCGGCTGTACCAAATGTTTTGCCTGAACTTTCTTTTTCAAATTTTATAATGAAGATTTTGTAATGGTTTTTTCACTCTGGATTATAAAGTAAATTGCATCTCCTTAACCTTTTTTTCTCTGTATTTTCAAAATAGTAGATAGGACTGTGACAGCTCTGCAATCCTATTTTCCCAGCTCTGTATAAAATTATCTGATTTTTAAGTAAAAGGCCTTCACGGCTCTGATTTTTTAGTTGTCCTTGAGAATAATGAAAGAAAGAGGTGTAAAGCTTGTAGCTTCAGGATTTGACAAATTGTCTATTTAATCATTATTAATCCAAAAGGATAGCTCTGGGTCTCTGTATATCTTCTTTACATTCAACTAACTGTACCTTATATACTTATACCATGTATGCTGAGGATAGCTCTCCTGTTTTGTATATTTTCTTTATATAAACAAAACTTTCGACTCTGATATTCGTTTTCTCATAAGCATTTCCAGTAGGGTAAAAATTTGCAAAATTTACCACATTTTCATTATTTATTTTGTTTTTCTTAATAATTAAAACTCTATTTTTTTAATATATATATATATATATATGGTGAATACTATATATATAGCGTAAATACCTCAAGCTCTTGAGCAGAACTCCTAGAGCTTTTCTCTTTTGTTAATCAAGAAAAATCAACGCATGTAGATACTTAGTGGTCCCTGCCCGAGCAAATCCGCCCAAACGCACATCAAGTCAAGCGCATATCAACTGCCACGCGGCCATTGAAAAGCAATGGGGGGCCATTTTATGCCCGAGTTAAAAAAAAATGTATTTGGTAGTCATTCTAATGTTTGGAGTATGGTCTGGTTTTTTGTATTTAATTTTTATTATTAAAAAATAACATTTTACTATGTGCTCATTTGTCGGGGTTATGGTGAAGCAATCCCTGGATTTCATGTCAGGGGATGTGGCGAAGAGATTATGTCAGGGGATTTAATGTGTTTTCCACTTGTCACTTATTTTTGTTTGTAATGAATCTACTCACATAGTGGGCTTTGGAGAGTGGGTTGGGTTGGTTGTAGAATTTATTTGACAAGCTCTTAAGTTAATTTCTTTGCTCAGAGTTGTTTCCTTAATTGTTACTATTTATTTCTGGATTGTTCGGCTTGATCTCCGAAATTGTTTGGCCTCTTCCACAACTAAGCAGTTCTCTTTCATTGTTTCTTGCTTGGTTTATTTTAGATTTAGTTTCATTTTCTGGATTATAGGTATTCTTCTGCTCTACCGTTGTGAGTGTGCTCTCTTGGGTATTGGACAAGGTTTCATTTTCCTTTTCTTTACGACTGTGAGCATGCTCTCTTGGGTATTGGACAAACCCCAAACTTGTTTCGTGGTAGGTAAAGCCTGTGCTTGAATATGTAGGTAAATACTAGCCTTTTTTTCTTTTGTTGCTTAGCCTCTTTGTTTGTTTTCCATTATATCTTTGTTCATTCATTTAGTTTTGTCTTTGCATTGTTCTTTCTATGCCAGGCTTGGGTGGTGATAGTGATGGTTAGCTACTCCTATCATTCTTGGTTCTTATTGTAGTATACTCCTTCCTGTGTAAGTTGTAATACCCTTCTACAACAGAACAGAAACAAAGTTATCAAGAATGGACAACAAATACTGCATTGTCAAGCATAAGATGTTTTATAGCAACCATTCAATAAAATACATCCATTACGAAAAGTCAATAAAAGTGATACACAGATGAGGTCATTAGTGCCTCTTATTGGAAGACTGAATGGCCATTATCATCCTTATCACTAAATTTTATGTTTTTAAAGGAAGAATACCTTCTTAAACAAAAAAATTCTATAACCTATGTCTTGACTATTGGTACAAAATGACTACAAATTTGACCACGTTGACATCATCTCCGACTGCACAGATATAAGATTTATAGAAGAAAACGAACCAAAAGCCTCTCCCAACCTGCTTTTGATATTTTGTCTGGACAGAATTAAAACAGTGATTACAAACTCACAATTGCAAATACAACTCCATAATGGACTCATCTGCACCGAACAAAGATGGGGTTAGTTACAATTATCCATGGGATAGCAAAAGGGTGTCCTATATCGTGAGCGTCACTCAATATGTGCCTCCATTCATTCGTGTTGGCCTTATCAAACTTTGATGTACCTATTCGCTGGTTCATTGTGCCAGATATGCAGACGAGAAGTTTGGAAAAGCTCATGATATTATTTTTATTTGAAAACTAATGTATTTAGAAACCTTCTTCTATTTGAGTCCAAGTCGCCAGGGGCATGAGTTGCTTGGCCTTGTTGTTGAATAAGCTCTAAATGGTAAATAGTGAATGGTTCCAAACATTGATGGTATGTTTACATAGTAAATCGCTTATGATTGTTGTTAGATTTTTCTTTTTACCAAGTCAGAAAATGGTCATTGTTTTAATAACAAATCCAGTGATTGCTTGAAATGTGCACACACTGATTTTTCTATTTTTATCTCTAGGTTTTGTTTTTGTATTGATATTAACTTTTCCAATATTGGTAAGGAAATGGACAATGCCAGAATCAGATGAAGTATTGACATAAGTTCTCCAGCACTCATCAGAAAACTTTTAATGTAGCTGTCGTAAAATAGTGCTGGAAAACAATAGTTTTTTAGAACTTACTGGCCCACTTGAAGATGTTACGAGTTATGACTCTCCTGCCTTTGCTTTAAAATACATCTGCATAATTAGGAACAATGTATGATCTTATATTTAATTTCATGAAAAGTGTTAGAATGCAATATCATTGATATCAAATATCAACTATATTTGTTTGTGAATATTGCCAATGAAAAATGCATTCAAAATATAGTAAAACTAGTGCTTACAATTAACCCTTTGCAATTGGTTGTATTTTAAATTAATAATTAATGCTCCAGGTGTTGGTAAAATCGGTAGCAGCTTATGCAGACAATATTTTTGCAAATTTCTTCTTATTTTTATGAATGGCTCATTTTTTAAGATTGATGGCAGCTACAAACATTTTTGAAGTCTAGTTTATCTGGCTTCGTTATGTATTTAAAAAATATATAAAAAATAAATAATTATGTCTATGCCAAGTGTCAAAGCTATAAAAAAATATAATAATTATGGCTATGCCAAGTGTGAAGGGTATACCTGTCCCATTCAGGTCATTATCATGCACCTTTCATTATCTTAAGATCTTTGTTTTCTTCCTCTTTTTAATTCAAATAATTACCAAAATTGGAACATGCATTGCATTTCTACCAATATTGAACTATAAAAATGCTCACTCTTACTCTTGCAGTAAATAGAATAAAAAAAAGAAAAATAGGAAAACTATAAAGATTCCATGTTATAAAGAAAACACACACCCAACATTTGCTCACATAATACTCTCCATCTATCAATAATGAGACTATGTAATTAGTGCAGTCGCTCGATTTGAAAAAAAATAGTTTTAGAATTCTTTTACCTTTCCTCTGGATATGGTTTAAAAAATTTCCATGTTCAAGATCCGTCTAATTGATTTTAGGAAAATATCCTAAACAAATTGTAAAAGCTCCACTCCTTTGCTTTAAATCATTGCCATATATTGTTTTGTTGTTTAGGCAAGCTTCTTCTTTCCTTAGGGTGGGAAAAAAAATGCTAAAGTACAACTATGCACACAAGGACTGTTCTTATTTTTTCATACTTTTTGTATTGTTTTCAAAGATCTGCGTTTTTTCTTTCTTGAGCAGTCCCAGTTATTGTTAGACTAATTGGATGATCCTTCAAATTGAACAAGTGAATTTCAAACTAATTGGATGATCCTTCAAATTGAACAAATGAATTTCAAATTGATATGCTCATTTTTCTTTCATACATTTCAATTTAACAGATGAATTTCAGATTGAGATGAAAATGTTTGTGTACTTTTCACTTGAGAGGAATTCATAATTAAGATGTAAAATATATTTAATTTGAGAATAATATGAAATCCATATGTAAAACTAAAAAACTAAAAATAAAAAATAAAGTAATAGATTGCACAATTATATAAAATATTAATATTTTTTTGTTTTATTTTACTTACTCGTGATATTCATTCGATGGTGTGGAATAATGACATATTACTTTACTTTCGAGAACTAGAGAGATTCTAGTTGAACTAACTTATAGGGAAATATAACCAAATTTTTATTCTGATAGAGATAGATACATAAAGAGTAAAAATAATAGATTTCACAATTATATAAAATATTAATATTTTTTGTTATGTGGAAGAGCTTTGTTGTCTTTTTAAACATCGTTAATACAATGAATGAATGACTAATTTAAAGGTAATTAAATATTATATTTTATAACTTCAAAAAATTTAATGTAAAATCTAACCAATTTATTATTTTTCATATATATATATATATATCAAAATTTACATTTTTATATTTGATTGTACATTTTCTGTATAATTGGTTTTTTTTCTTTTTCATTTATGTTTGAAGCTTATTTGTTTTCCTAATTAATTTTTACTTAGGTTTCCTAATTAATTTTTACTTAGATTATTAGAGATAGAGCATGGTTTTCAATTAAATAGAATAAAGTTAAGTTGTTTTCTATATATAATCTATCATCAACATTTGACCACGATGTTCTTTTGTGTGCATTTATAGTGTGATAATTGTCTTGGGAACAAAATATTTGTTTACCCGTTATATAATTTTTAAATGTTTTTTTTTCTCGTTTATCTTGTAATAAGACACTATATTACATAGTAATATTTACTCATAGTCTTTATTAATCATATTCTTGATTGTATGATCTGAACACTGAGTAATGAGTAATATGTACGTGTACTCTTTGTTGCCTCTTAATATATAAGAGCTTTTGCATAGCCTCTTAATATACCATAAATCACACGAATGAATAAGCAAATTAAAACTAGATGGCTAGTCAAATTAAAACTAAATGGCTAGTCGAATAATATTTGATCTCTTCATCTTTTGAAAAGGTAATCTGTATAGATACAACCTAGGGTGAGACATGTGGCTTGTATTTTATGAATTAGGACTTTTATTTACACAAAAAAAATTTCTTCAAAATTTTGTTTGCCAAAAGCTATTCCCAATTACAAAATCAGTTCTATTCCTCTTGCAATAGAAAATGGCAATGTTTTCACCTCGTGGCTCTTATTTATATATAGATTGATGAACACATTACCAATTGTAGTATTAATTATTAAACTTTGTTTATATATAGAAAAAATATATAACAAATAGACAAAACTTAATAAATTATTAGTAAAAAAAATTTATAAAAATTATTTAAATCACGTTTATGCTCTTTTCATTATAACTTTTATGAGCAACATATCTTCACTGATATTTCTTACTAACAATGTTTGTGTACTTTTTGTAATCCTAATCCCAACTCTCTATAAAATAATAATCTATTATATACTTGATAGTCCAATTTTAAACCATTCATTCAAAGATACTATGGGTGAAGTTACTTAGTATTCTAATTTATAACTTCTTTTTCTTGCTCAAAGGAATTATATATATAAGGGAGTTTGATAATCTAATTTTAAATCATTCCTTCAAAGATATTAAAGATTAAAGATTAAATTACTTAGCATTCCAATTTATAACTTCTCTTTTTAATTTTTTTTTTTCTGGCTCAAAGGTATTAAATATTTAAGAGAGTTTGTGTGAGAATTGGGTTCAACTTTAGTGGTTAAGAGGAGAATTAAAGGGTGGAAAGTGTGGAGGAGGGGAAGGCATATTCTACTTTGGTGGAAATCCTATAAGGTGTTTGGGGCATTGCCATCTACCTTAATGTTCCATAAACTTAACTAAATTCATGATAACATTAATTAGTTTAGACAAGTGGTGATCCCATATTCGCATGTAAGATAATCAAACCATAAGATTACCAATAATCTTTAATAACATAATTTACATATTTTTATTTAAAAATAAAATGCAATAGATATAGTAGTCAATCGAAGCTCTAATTATTATAGTATGTTTTTTATTATTAAATGTTTAATGATCAACAATGCATTTCGTTTATAAGCAAGAGTCTAGCCCCAAAACTGTTGTAGCAATGTCCAGGACATTGCCACCAAGTGGTTCTTGTTCTTTCATAATCAAGTTTGAATGTTGTGTAATTGTAATGGTTTCCAGCACACGAACAAGCACAGGCCTGGATAGTATTTGCACAATTCTTGAGG
>LPNX010041406.1:330275-350840 GCA_001517045.1 Pseudotsuga menziesii
TCGAACCTATTATTGTTGACGAAGATGGCGTCAAGATCTTTGTCAAACAGTTTTGTGGGCAGTGGCCCCTCGAACTCATTGAACCTGATGTCCAAATACTTCAATGAAGGTAGAAAGAGAACCACTTTTGGGAATGGCCCAGCAAACCTGTTATTGCTGATATCAAGCTCATACAGCAGGGTAAGATTCTTGAAGCTGTGAGGCACAATCCCACAGAACCTGTTGGTATTGATATGGAACAATGCTAGATCTCTGAGCAGACCAAGTTCCTGAGGCAGATACCCTGCAATGTCTGCACGGTTCAGATCAATGCCCGCCACAACCTCAATGGAGGGATCGTTCAATGCAGGAGAACAAAACACACCAGTGTAGTTACAGACATTAGGACCGACCCAGTCCCCAGTTATATTCTCTGGGTCTGATAATATAGCCTGCTTCCAGGCCTGGAGAGCAATGTATGCATCTTTAAGCTTTGGATTAGGGAACTCGAACCTTGGATCGACAACCACTCTTTCTCCTCTCTCCCCAAACTCATCTCTGGAAGACAGCAGCTGCCTGCGGACAATGTAGTTTACTTCTTCATCGGATAGCCTGTCATTAAACCCCGCTGCTGTGAGCCCAGCAACGAAGCCCAAAACAAGCAAAACAGCAAAACTTGCTCCCAGCATTGCAGGAAATTGCTTGATTCTGAGTCCTCTCATGTTAACCCGCAATCGCTCATTTGGATCGCAGGAATATGAATCCTTGAAGCTCTCAGGGAGCCTTATAAAAGGCCAAGGAAGGCAATAATGACGACCCACTTGAGAATTATTGGCTTGGAGTCCCAAGAACCAGTTGTTCGCCGGTGAACTAATGTAAGTTCACAGCTGTACTTGTGTTCTTTCCCATACTCGATGGTCATCCTCGTACAAATATTAGGTTAGTACTAATAGCTTGAATGAACTTTGAATTCCCATCACTCGAGTTTTTCCAAGGAATTCAAATTCCCGATCGATTAGGTTTTTCTTATACATTCCGTAGCATCGCGTCCAGCACGGTTAGGGCAAGCTAAAAAAGCATCTAAAACCCCACTTTATCCTCTGAAAACCATGGATTCGGCCAGTCATGGTAAAGCCCTGCGGGGAAAACCAATGCGCCACCAAAACTCCACCAGCGATTAACAAGATCTCGCTAAACCCAACAAAAGGCCACCACACCACGGGGTTTGTATTTCCAATGGCGGGCAAATTAGTTTTGAAATTGGTATAATGTTGTGTTTGGTTTCGAAAAGTCAAATTATGTTTTTTTCTTTGGTTGTTAAATTTATTTTATTTTTAAGTGATTGGAGGTGACAGAGGGTGATAGGGTGAGTATTTATGGAAATAGAAGAATATAAAACAAGCATGCTTATAAGTAGAGTTGTCGTGAATGTTTATAGGTATAGCTACCCACTTAGATGTTAAATGGATGTAGTTTGGGTGATTGGGAGGAATGAATGTTACCCTCTCCACCCAGGTTCTACTCTTGTAAGTGACATGATGCTCTTGTGGAGCCCTTTGTAATAAATGTTGTGAATGATGAGCTAGCCCTCTAACAAATGGTGAACCACATTTTTAAAAAAAGCTAGCCACTTAGATTTGTGGAGATGGTTGGTTATTAAACAAAGACTAAACTTTAAGCTAATTACCAAATAAACATTAAATTGATTAATATAAACATAAAACTAATACTATTTAATAATAATAATAACTATTATTGCTACCCCTTTCTTTAACCACCACTTAAGTTAATCAAGATGCATTTAAGCATTAAAATAACATAAAACTAATACTATTTAATAATAATAATAACTATTATTGCTACCCCTTTCTTTAACCACCACTTAAGTTAATCAAGATGCATTTAAGCATTAAAATATATGTCGACCATAAATATTTAGATTTGGCAAATAACACTCCACCTATCATCATTATGGAATTTAAATAATGTTTTAAAAAAATAAAAAAGAGGTAGAGATAGATTATTAAGAAAGATAAAAGAAATTATCATTATGAGATTTAAACAAAGTTTTTAAAAATTAGAAAAGAAGAAGACATGGATTATTAAGAAAAATAACATAATTTAAATTTTGTTAAGAGTTAGTTGTGGATAATTAATAAGTTTGAAGAAAGAAATTTTAATGTTAAGGAGTTACTGGTGAGTAATTAATATTGAGGAGGATTTTTTTGTTTAAAGTAAAATTAAATTAGAAAAAAAAGAAAACATAATATGGATTTTGATTTTGAGCGTGGTTAAAGATTAAATCCTGATTGGAATAGTCAAAACTATTTAATAGATTTTGAATAATGAGAAATTATGATATGGCCAAAAATTAAACCTCCACATTCCATTAATAATGACAAGAAAGTTAAAATCCTCTAGTCTTTAGGCAACTCCTTATTTTTGTAGTAATTTTTTTTTTATTTGTTGAAATTCGGTGATATAGGAAGTTTGAGTTTTATCCATTTTGGACTTTGATGAAAGAGGGTCATTTTGCTACAAAATTAGCTTCCTCCCTTCAATTGAAGACAACTTACAGGAGCATCATCTACCCAATGTCTAGAAAAGTTCATGTTGTGATTTGTTTTGCTCCACCATTTTTTATGTCTCTATCAAGCTTTGCATATCCAAATACATATTCTTCACTCCATTACTTCTTTGTTGTCTCGGAGACTCCACTTTTGTTGGAGAACAAAAAGTTTCCAATAAAGGTATTGGGTGTCCTATCAATCCCTGGTTGGATATGCCAATTCCCCTTTAGGAAAGGCCCAATGAATCCTTTCATTAATTCATACATCATTCTTTGTACCTATGGAAAGTGTCAGGGATTCTATCAAACACTTTCAAGAAGCTAGAGACTAAAGCAATCAAAGCTCTTATAGAAGGAAAGGTATCCAGTCCCATTGATATTGATTAAATGCCCCACTTTTACCCAATTGGGTCATTCATATCATCATGATTGTTTAAACAAAAATGATTAACTTGTCAAAGATGGGTGAGTAGATAACTATTGAATAAATTTGTCGTTGATTTCAAAATCTCGACAAGAAGAAGCCATGAAGTCAAGTGAAGAATCCCCTTAAAGCAACAAGGTAGCCCCTAAAAGTAATAAGGATTTGTCCACATGAAATTGTCCTAAAAGCCTTGTAGGAGTCTTGACATAAGAATGTATTACTCCAAAATGGTCCCCTTATGGCGTAGTTATTAAGCATGGCCTTCACAGGATGAGATAAGATGGGGTTGCTTCAACATGACCACTTTGAGTACTACACTAGCTCCTAAAGCCATTTAAGTGCCCCCAAAGTGATGATGATGTGTCCACATGATCATGATGAAGTGAAACTTTAAAGAAACCCTTAAAAATGTCCAAGAGAAAATTAAAGACATGTCATAAGTCGACCCCAAGTAAATCCTTTTGTAAGAAAATTATTTTAAAATATGACATCCTACTCAAAAATTTCAACACTTCCTAAGTCGACCCCAAGTAAATACTTTTAAAATATGACATGTCAACCCCTAGTAAGAAGTGTGTTAACGTGCAATGGGAAGACCTAGGTTTGAATATAAACTCGCCAACGAAACCCATAATATTGGTGCTTTTAGCATCACCTGCAAGCAGATGAAGTGTCACCCGAGGTATCAAGGGGGACTGTAGAAACCAAGTTTCTATAGTGTTGATGGGATATAGTCATTCATATTACTCACTAAGCATCCATTGATCTATTGCGCATAAACATATAATCCACTGACTTAACATAACCAATTAACATAGGCATAGAAATTGATAGCTCAACCAATGAAATAGCATTAACATAGAGAATCCATGTGTGCAACAGATAAATCATTCATCACATCAACACTTAATCAATAGTCTTGGAATAGATTCATTTTATTATCGGTTTCAGGAACAGTCTTATAGCACTTGTGAAACGCCCATCATATTTCTGTTATAGACTTCAAAATACCCAAAATTACATACCATAACAACAATACTTTGTTTAGACCTAAGACTCTCCCAAAATACTATTGTTAAACTCACAGATCCCTTACATATTTTATACTAATTCAAAATAGGTTGAGCCCGTTACAAAGTGGACATAATATCCCGACTACTTCTAACTAACTTTTTCTACTTTTGCATTTTGGTCCAATTGTTGAGTTGTAGCACAATCCATTTCTGGTGCACAACTCCCTAGACAGATCCAAATTAACCCGCTCCAACAGACCCCCGACACTCACTTGTTTCTCATCTTAAGCAACTTAAGCCTTTTGTTGCATGTTCTTCAAGAGGGACTAAACTTTTTACTGATATCTTTTGACTCAGTAGTCTGCAAACTACTAAATAACATCTTATGGACCATAGTTGTGACCCTCTAGGAACAGTGTGTTGTACTTTGATGTGAGCAGAGTTCCAACCAATGTTGAACATGACAAAGATCTACATGCCCCCTCTTAGACATGACCCAAGATCTTGGATATTGGCCTTCACATTATCAATGGTGTCTGAGCTCACAACCTTAAAAAACGCTACTTTGCTAAGGCACTGGTGGGTATTTTCTTGTTTGCTCCAACTTCCCCTGCCCGAAACAACTCTTTTTTATCCTAAATATTATTTCTACACTGATACTCCTTACATTTGTGGCACCATCACTCTGCGTCTTTTCATTCTCCCATCTTCCACTGACCTTTCTTCCTATACTGTCAACCTCTTAACCTTCCTCTGCAACTCAACTGTTTCATTTTGTTCTGCATTCCTATAGTATCCATCCTATGACGTAGTATCTACTGAAGAAAAAATAACTAAACTTTACTGCTTTAGCCTTCTAATTGATGCTTATGTTATAGCTACTTAGTGAATACTTACGCCTACTCCATCATGATGTGTTTCTACCACCAGAAGTATATTCTTTAAATATGTCATCATTTCAAAATCTTCGTCGTCGATTTTTTCACTTATTGCCACACGTGGCTTCTGTCATGATTCATATCACAACTTTTGCTTTGCTTGTTTCAAGTTATCCATAATTTTCTACCAAGCCTCATACAAAGTCGCAACCTAATCCTGACTTGTGTTTCTTGTGCGACAATATCTTTCGCTATCTAGGCTATAATTGGCTCTTTCATCGTCATAGTTCTCTCATGCATAGCATGTTTAACTACACCTTGTACTTATGGAAGCTTCCTCTTGCAGTGGTTCTAACTTCCACGCAATATTTTTTTATTGTTCCTTAAGTTGATTTTCCTCTTCCTACTGTGTCCTACTCGGCCATTGCAGCCATTTGTTTTGCTACTAGCAATGTCTTGCAAGGGATATCTACCTTATGACTTGGGGTCCTAGGGTTACTAACATAAAAGGGTGTGGCTTACAGACATCAAGGGTTTGGAACACAAACACAAGAATAATGGTTAGTAGGACAGGTACCTTTTTGAGACGGTTGATCCTAGCTTGCAATCCCCTCTTTGAATGTTCCAAAGCTTTCTACAATTCAATACCTGCAACAAAGATTGATGTTTTTCCACAGTATCTCTTATTATTATATAAAGAAACATGAACAGATTACAATTGAATTTATAAATAAATGACAACATAGATCATGATTCATAACAACAAAAGCATGCATTAAGACATATATGGAAGAAAGACATTCTTTATTACCGAGGTTCAGGAAACATTACAACCATGTCTGAGACAAGCATTCTTTTGTAAACTAAGAACTCAGTCCTCCTTGCTCCTCTCTCCAAGAGATTTTTCCTGCATAACCTTGCTCTCCAAAGTTGCTTCCCTATCCTCTACATCTCCCCTCTATTTATACTTGTTGATGAGGAGAGGTTATGAGGCCTAGGATCATTAGGGGATTTAGAGAAGTTAACATTTCAAACCCAACTGCCCCTAAACTAATCATCTTTTTATTTTGAAGTTTGTCTTAAGGAACTCGTGGGTATAAATAAGGAAAACTCGCGACTTTTATGAAGGCGACTCATGAGTGTGGCTTGTTAGGGATAACTCGCGGGTTGCATAATCGTTGAACCATGAGTGACACGCGAGTTATCACAATAGGACCTGTGAGTGCAAGGAAAACTCATTTATAAATATTGGCAAGGCTGAAGAAACTAGTATGCATCAAGGCTTCACTTCATCTATATTGTTTAGGCCACTTCAATCCACATTGTCATTTTGTGTCCCGACACATTTGGTGTCATTACTTAGATGGAGAAGTGTCATTTCATGGTATAAAAGATGCCCCCTAATGTATGAGGTTAGAGGGTAGCGATGGATGAAATACATTACAAATATTTTATCTTGGAGGGACACAGTATCAAGGTCGCAGAGAAGTACTTGTAACAGACAAATTAAGGTCAATTACAAAATTATCACTGAGGATGCCATGTTCAATAATGTGGAACACTATCTCTTTTACAAGATTCATTTACATCATATCGTACGAGCAACAAGGCCATGCATGTTTTACAAAAGTGGATCAAAGCCACATAAGTACAATGAGAGATCTTCAATAGTCAATAATAGTGTCCCAAATCATGGCACAATCTTGCACAAGTTAGGTTATATAGGTTGTAACCCAAGGTCTTTGTCCAAATACATAAAAACCAGTACGAATCCTACCATGTGAATGCATGAGTTGAAGTTGAACATGGAAGGATACCATCGGAGTTTCTGTTAAAGAGTTGTACTGACAACCAATGCAAAGGATTTCATGAATATGAGAAGTGTACCCTAAGGTACTATATTTGAAACTCTATGTCTTCTTCTGCAGGAGGTACTGATCAGAAGCTATTTTGCAAACAGGAAGGCTATGAATACTTCAACATGTCACATGAGCAACTAGTAGATTGGATAAGGGAATATGTACATAGGACTATCTCAGAGATGAAACTGATAGGGATCAGGATGAATAGCCAGGGGATAACGATCCTTGAACAGTGAGCATGACACATAGATTCGCCAAGGCAACTTTAAACTTTCAAATGGTACAACTAGACTTATCTATCATGTAGGATAGATGGACAAATTCCAAGTGTATTAGGACAAGTGGAGGAGTAATGACTCGAAGTATTAGTTGAATAGGGAAGTAAAACTAAGACATGAGTATCGAAAGGCTCAAACTAGTGCTTTGTTCAAGGATGACTTGCCGCCAGAACTTATAAATCAAAGAGTGTGTTTCCTTCCATTCCTTTCTTGTTAAGTTTTAACAAGTCCAAGAAAGGCAACTTGAGTCCTTCTTCTTTTTTGAGCAAGCTTGAAGAAAAAAGAGAATAATGCTTGATATGTCACTAATCCATGGATTTTACGAGCCCGAATTAGCAATTGATTGTCGACATTTTCATAGTTTTGAGAGTTTGGAAACTCCAAAAAAGACTTTAGGGGGGTGTTTTTTTGTAAATTTAGTCTCCTGAGTCTGAAAAGGTGTAAAACAATCCAAAGGAGAACTCTCTTAGCTTCCAAAGAACTAAGGTATACCTTTTTCGTACTTAGTCGGCAAGGTCTATGTTGGTACAATTTATGTCTATTATTTTATCCAATATTCTATTTATCGACTGGGGTTTGTATACTTGGAGTTGCAGAAAAATATATGCCGAGGCAGAAGAGATTCTATAGCTTTGTTGTGTAAATCCTATCTAATTATAAAAATGGGAGGAAACTATGCAAAAGCTACACTTGGAAAGTACATCACTAGTGGAAAGCAATATTATAATCACGGTAGAAAATTGAATCAAATGAGAAAGCTAATCTATTATCTATCAAACAACTTTACATACTATACTGAACAATAAGAAAGGAAATTGTATTCTAAGCAAGTAAGACCTACTTCTATTCTATCTAGAAACACTCCTTGAAAAACTAGCTACTTTTTGTCAATTCTAATCTCTAATAAACAATAATAAATCTAATCTACCAGAATTATAACTGTATGAATTAACTTCAACTTATTAAACTAAACTAAAGATCAATAAATCAACCTTATTCTCTGCGACGTTTAATACGAGGTATGGACTCAAAGTGGCCTATGAGCATGGTTGATATTAATATGGATGTAATTCTACTTCAATTTCTAAAATGACCTGAGAGTTAAAAATAATCAAATTGCAAGAAAACTTGAACATCATGAGCTATCATTATTTTTCTACCATTTACACATAAGCAAATAGCATCTAATTTTAAAAACCTATCTATATTATCTAGCACTGTAAATTGACAGAGTTGTAAAAGGAACTTAATTGCAAAAACAAATGAAATTATTTTCTAAGTTCCTAGTTCACCAGAACGAGAAATCAAAATTACCATGAACTATTTTAATTATCGAATAACAAAAAGAACACTATGTTGTAGAAGTAAATCTTTAGTATAAAGGAAATTTCATATCTATTGCTAGTAAATCTATCTGATCACAATGACTATGCCCAAAGGACTACACTATTGCATTTGATTCTACTAAAGAAAGAACTTAGAGTTGCAAACCAATCAATGCATTTAACATTTAACAACAAGACATGAATACTATGCTTCTACCTAAAGAAAGTAAATATACAAAAATAAATCCTAAACATCTATGCACAAATATTTATCACTAACTGCTATCATTCAAATTTTCTTCATCAAGAAAGCTAGACTATTAAAAACAGAGTCTAATTATTTATTCTTTACAAATAGCACTCCAAATACAAATGATTTAACTACTTCTGGAAACAATGGGTTGATTGCTTAGACAAACAACACATACTATTTATAAACTCACACAATTTCTAAGGGAAAAAGTTTTAGGGGACATTGTCACTTAGGCTAAGCTAAAGTATCTGGTTAATTGTAGCTAGCCGATACTTTAAGACACGTAAAAAATTTACCCCAACCTTGGCAACAAGACTAAAGAAGGATCTTGTATTACGCCTTCTAGCTCAAACTACATGGCATGGCATGTTTCTTGAGGCAACTTCCTAAAATAATAAAGGAGATGGGATGTGGAGGACATACTTAGGAGGCTAGGACTAATAGCAGTCCATGCCAATATTTTGAATTTTTAGCATGTCGAGTATTTGGAGCTTTTCTTGGTGCACTAGGTGAGAAAACAAATCTTGTCAAAGGATGGGAGAATTTATAATTTACGAAGGTGGAAAAACAATGTAATGCCGATCAAATCTCTGCCGGATTCAAATGCAATCAACCCTGTATTATATGGTAATACTTTTGATTGTATAGCAAATAATTTTTTGAGAAAAGATAAATAAATATATAAAAGTAATCCACTCTATCAATTTCAATTTTTCTACATTGTATTAACACATCATGCTTTCATTTGGCAATACTGTTCCATTTTTGTAACCCTTTACGATCCAATCCAAACATAAATGCTAGTGTGATTTTTGCAATCATTTCTTGACCAGTAAAAAATAATTGCACATAAGTTTTTTTTAGTATATTTTTTTTCTAATATTTATTTTAATACATCTCTATATGTGAGAATTTCAACATTTCCTTGTAATTTCTTCTCTGCAGAGCATTCAAAAAGTCAAGATTGTTAAATGATTTTTTTGCAGAGAAAATTGTATATATGCAGCTTTTTCGGTTACATAAATCCTCAGATTGAATGCATCCTCGGGATTAATTGCTAACATGCATTGGAAGTCTTGGAAGTCTTGGAAGTCCAGACCCATGTTTACTGGTCCTCACCAAAAAACAAAAAAATGTTTTTAGGGCCAATACACAAAAGAGCGTTCATCTCTATAATTACTGCAACTGAGAAACTACCTCCCAGACACCCATAATGAACTACCTCTTGACTAAGAGCTTTTGGAGGGCCCTTTTTGTTAGCTAAGAGATAGTTGGTCCAAAGACTCTAAAAAGAATCCAATTGGTGCAAGTGAGCCATGACTTGAATCCTTATGAACTCGACAATGTTAGGATAGTCATAGCTTCCGCATATATAGAGTGTACCCGACGATTTGGGACCAGTGTATCATATATCTATGGATGGAGAGAACTTCAAAGCGTGCTTTGGGTCAGAGTCAAGGAGAAAGGAAACATCACCTCATAGATGGAAGAACATTGCTTAGCTCAAAGGAGGAGCAATCTTTGGCATAATACGCTTGACTTGGCAAAGAATGCTATGGAAACAAATTTATTTTGAAGACTCTTGAACCCCACAAAATATCTGGAGCAGGGTATTTATATGTAAATATTAAAAAAATGAAGCCTCAACTCTCATAATCAGAACAATTTCTTTCATCAAAGGGTCCAGTATTTGGACAGTATTGTAAGAATCTAATAAACTATTCTATAGCATATCTTTGGGAGAGTCGGAAATGGAAGAACAGACAGATTTTGGGACACATGGAATGGGCACAATCCTCTCTTTGATTTAAATAAACTCAAAGAAATCAAATAGTCCCATCCCAATGAGCTCTATGTCAAGTGGAAAAAAATGGAGAATGACCCACTAAAAGATAGAGAAAAATTTATGATCTCCACCATTCTGGCACAAAGGAAAATTCAAAATAGTTGTCAACCCAGGCCTGAACTGTTTAGATGGAAGAAAGAAGGTAAAGGGAAGTTCACTTTCAAGGAGTATATATTCTATTCCATGGTGTCGATAGATCTTCAAAACTCCGATGTTGGAGGTATTTTGAAATCTAGATGTATGGCAAAAACATCTTCCAAAATTTCCACTCCACAAGTGCAAATTCCACTCCATAACTCTAAATACCGGTCTAGAACATGGGAGAACACGCTGTGAAAAACAATCAATCAGTACAATACAAAACATAACATAATAGTTTAGAAAAACAAATCGTTCAGTACAATACATAACAAAACGAAATAGTCTAGAAGAGTTCGTATATCCAACTATGCAAAATCCAAACATAGAATGACCTAGTCAATTCCACTCCAGAACTCTATAGCACAGTCCAGAACACGGGAGAACACCCGACGGAAAACAACCAAGCAGTACTTTTTGTTGAGGCCATTGGATCTCAACCTGTTAGCTCCTAGTAAATGCAGCACAGAGCCCCCATCCCAACAATAACAAACTGGGCGCGTAAGAGAACAGGCAGAGGAAAATGGTAAATGCGCTAAGCCAATTTGGCGTAGAGCAATTGTTTTGGAAATACTTATATTATACACCCCAAAATGCACAAGAAACACATGCTTCGAACCCAAAAAACCATGCATGCAAACTATTTCTCCTTTATATTGGAGATTGTGCCCTTAAACCTTGACATGTTCTTGGAAGCACCACTTCCAATCATCCATGTATATTCTCCCATGATAAGAGATACAGTCTAAGCATAGATGGGGTAATACTCCCTCCTTGTCTCTTTCTTTTCAAGTGCATCTCCCTTGGAAGTTTCTTCTACGGTAGTGGAAGCATGAAATATTCCTTCTCTTCTTTTCCTTGTATTGCAATTCCATGCAAAGTGTCCCGGATTTTGATGATAATAGTATAGAATATTTGATTTGTCAAAACCTTTAATAATATCTTTCTTCTTTGCACAAAATAAATTCTTGGGAGCAAAAGGATTCCTCCCTTTCTTGGTTCTTAATGTGAGGGAAAGATTATCCTCCTTAGTTATCATAACTTTGTTCCGGATGCACCCTTCTTCTTGGATGCAATCATGCCAAAGTATTTTGAATTTGGGATGCTCTTCTCTTCCATTTTCTGCAACAAGAAAGGTGTCCCATTAGGAGGCAATTCCGTCGATGGCAGTTTGAAGAAGGTCATCCTCATCTGTCTCCACACCGATGATTGCAAGTTGATCCTTCACATGTGAAATATTTGTGACGAAGGAAGTTGTGGTCTCATATCTTTCCATCATCATGTTCCACAACTTGTTCTTCAAATCCCTGTTTTGAGTAGGGTCCTTCTTCTCATAAATATTTTCAAGTCTGTTAAAACACTTTTTTACCGTATTCAATGGTGTGATCACTGACATGATGTTGTCGTTCACATAGTCATATATGGCCCTCTTTTCTTTTGCTTAATTCTTCTTGTAATTCATTCTTCCTTCATTTGTAGTAGTCTTTTCGATCACGGTGGTCAGAAATGAATCAAGATCATGCTCTTCAATAATATTAATCACCCTCACCTTCCATGTGTTGAATTTTTATGTGCATTCAAGTTGGTATTGTAGTCAAACGGATATTGATTCCACTGATTTAAATCTTTTTTCAATGCTTCAAGATATATGTAGTTTTAGAATGTTTGCACAAAACTAATCTCTTGCATGCCCTTGTTCTGATACCATGTCAATGTTTGAGAAATAATGAAATATTATTGAGCTTTAAAACTTTTGACAATCAAATCCAATGCATGTACATCTCATAAACAATTCAAACACACAAATCATTCATTCCATAAGAGACAAGATGTACCTTGGGAAAATCCTCCATATCTGAAGGATGAAAAACCTGGAAATCCTTTGCGTATGATCGATAATTGTATAGAATGATTCAAAACACATGAGAAAATTTCCTGATAAGAGATATCAAAGCAACAGTAGAGAATAGAGATCACTCAGAACACTGTCCTTGCCTTTCCAAGTGCATAGAACTTTAATAACAAGCTTATTCAGTCATACAATGAGAGCTAGAGAATGGTTGCATGCCTTTGGGCACTATGAACACTATGTGCACTACCCATACATTAAACTTTTGCACCTTCCTTGACTTGGTTCCAAGTTGTCACCCTTGAAATTCTCTCCCATGCAGAAGATATGTGCCTTCCTTCTTTCACTAAGTGTTAACTTCCTTTAACTATATGTGAACTGATTGAATTGAATTCAATAATTAACTAACTAATTGACCATTAGTTAGGACTGTAATTGAATGTCTTTAGTGCTTCACAATTAGTTACATTCATGAACAAACACTTTGCATAAATAAAGGAGTAGATTCCTTAGTTAATTGAAATTTGTTTTTCCACAAATGATACTTAATTGATGTATTTGCAATTCGAGTTCACTGAAGGTATGACATGGTAAATTTGAATCCTTACTCTATCTTTGTTCTCATCTGATTTATCATTAATTAATTTCTGCATCGTCCATATGTATTTAATTAATTAATCATCTTTGTCATATCATGCTCAGAAGAATTCTTCCATACTAATGATCATATGTATTACACCAGGTCATATAGACATATGCTAAAGTAATTCACTCTAGGGGTAGCTAATCCATAGAGGATACTTATAACACCTAGTGATCATGACTAGCAATACATTACATAGCATATCCACATGAATTTATACAACACAAGTCTATACTTTGATACAACACAAGTGTACAGTCTTGATACAACACAAGACCAGTCTTGATACAACACAAGACTCCAATTGTGATACAACACAAGATTCTGACCTTGATACAACACAGGATCACAGTACATACATATTTCATGAATAGGACTTGATACAATACATTTTCCTAGCTTGATACTACACAAGGTTCCTTAACTTAATACAACATAAGTTCCTGACTTGATACAACACAAGTCCCTTAACTTGATACAACACTAGTTTATGAACTTGATACAACACAAGTATCATGGATAATGACTCACGATGATGTACATTTAACATACATGACTTAAGCACCTTCATTACCTTATGATGATACACATCGACATGGATGCACCTATGATGTTCACTTGAGTCACTTGAAGACACATGGTTTTCCTTTCTCCTTGATTAGTCCATTTGATGTTGGAGGAACTTCATCCAACACTTGGGTGAAGATATATATGATTGAAGCACGTTATTACTACTATCAAATTTTTTTGTTATTTCATGATGATATACATATTCATGGGTGTATTGATGAGACTTCTTTGAGCCACTTGAAGTCTCCCTATTTTCTTTTCTCCTTATTTGGTTTAGATTTTGGTGGAGGTTCTTCATTCACTTCTTGGATGAAGGAGAACATGGCTGATTATTTTGATGCATATTAAATTATTTTGGAGCATCATTATAGGACATGGGATCCTCACCTATGTCATTAGAGTAGATTTGATATAATCCATAATGCTTGTGTGTATGGGACACATGATGATTTACTTACTTGGATGTACATGTACTTTCATGATTCTTTAATGAGGTACCTTCTTGATTTACATTTGTATGATGTTGTTATGTACTTTCATGATCTATCTTTTGTACTCATGATGTTCGGAAGGGCGCAATACAAGCAATGGGATGCTAGTATTGCTTGGTTTCATTTTTGGGGGAATTTAGCAGTATGGGAGATTGAGTCACCACTTGAGAAGGTGATTTTAATCAGATTGGTGCAGCAACAAGCATGGTGATTGCTCTATGAAATTTTCTTAAGATCTTAAAAATACTCAGATTTTGGTACGTTACCACCAAATTCAAAGAATTATACATGAGCAAAAAGTGGGTTGAATGTTTAGAAAAGGGTTTCCAAAATATGGAGGTAGATATTATTTGTGAAAATTTTGTTTTGATGGAATTAATTAATCTTTTATTGTTTAGCAGTGATTTCATAGGAGATATCAATATGAAAAATCCAAATCACTTTACTTTTTTAAACACAAAATTGCAATACATGAGTGCCACTACTCAAATTGTAGCTAAAGAAAATTAAGGAGCAAAACCATAAGAGAGAACTTGGTGCAATGGAAGAAGCTACCAAGTGAGGACTCCACTTGGGAAGATGAACAAATTTTGCAGCATCCAAACTTGGCATTGATTGAGGACAAGCAATATTGGGTATGGAGGACTATCATGTCCCCATCCAAATGAGAATAATTGCAAATAATGTTTCACCAACCTACTAGTTCCTTAAGTTGAGGCGGAGACATAAATTTTGTAATAAGGGAGATATAGGACCCAAAAGGAACTTAGTTTACCATATTCACATTAAAATGTGTCCCATAAATAATAAATGTTGATAAAATAAGGTGGCATTGGTTCATGAAACCAATTGGAAGATTGTGGAGTCTTTGGGTGACTAGATTCCCCACACACTTGGCATGGCCTTCATCCAAATTCAAAGACAAGGGGAATGTAACATTCTTGGAGGATTATGTGGTGTCACATAGCCTATAATGATCCAAGTGATCCAAATTAGGAGAGGAGAGTGACTCCCATGAAATAGGAAGAGACTAAGAATACAATGTGTGCCACTTGGAAAGAGATTCCATGCACTCTATGACAACAAATGATGAAATATTCTATGAAAATTATGAGAAATTCAGACCTAATTGTAGACCTGTGAAAAATATGACATAATAGGGATAAAAATATCCACCAAGAGAGTGCACTTGGGAGTTATAGGCATCCATTAGAATTTGGGAAAGAGTTGGAGCATGAAGAAGAAGACAAGTACCATAAGGGTTACTAAACCACTAAGTTGAGTTGGAGGAATCCTATGGAGGGAAATTAAAAATTAGGATGAATCATGAAGTTAATAAAATTATGTATTGAGGAATTATAATATCTTTTTACCATTTTTTAATTTCCCTTTGTCATTTTGGAGAGCTTTTGGTTATCCATTGCACAGTGGTTTTTTACTCTCCCTGCTTGAACCAATTTTGAGGGAGTTGGATTACTTTAAAAGTTGGTTTATGGAGAGAAAATTAACACCTATAAATGGATATTATTGATGGTTTTTAGTTTCAAGTTGAATTTCCATACAGCTCGAGTTCTCATCTATCTCCCTATTTTCTCATTCCTTCTTCTCCATCCCCCCATACTCTCATGTGATGCTGCACTTGTTGGAGTGGTGCTTGCGCTTTGCTGAATCTATTTGATTCCCAATATTGAGTATATTATTTATGGATATGTACTCTTATTTACATATCCTCTGTAATTTGAAATATAATAAATCCATGTGTGAAACCCTTGCATTCCCATGCTCTTGAATAACTAGTTTTCATGAATTTGGCTTCAAGCTTGAAAGAGTTTTATATCAGATTTGTATGAAGAATTTTATATGGTTTTAATTTAATTGAGACTTAAATTTGTATCTTTTATATGGCCATTATATTTCATGTTACTATTTGAACCATTTATTCTACTGTTCATGTACCAAACGTAAGCTAGTAATGCAATTTCCCCATAAGCAATTTCCATGAAAGTTACCATACAAATGTTGCACCTTATAATTATTTTTAAGAGATTAATAACCATAAATAATGAAAAATATTGATGTATTGTATTCATCCCCATACTATTTTATTACATTTTGGAGGACTGTACTTCATTTGGAGAGCCAAAACTGTCATATACCCTTGGGGGTTTTAACATAGATTTTCCTAGGTCTTTACTCTTCATTCCCTAGGATAAAACACAAGTTGCAAAAGAATTTGGGAAGTGTATGAGAATTCATAATATGAATTAGGATGTACTAACACCCATAAATCCATTCCATATAGAATTTGAGGTCATTTGGGTGCAATTGGATCAACTTGGGTTTCACTAGTTCAAAGCTAGAAATTGGCCAAGTTTGTTGTTGAAAGCTAGGCTTTCGCATCACATTCAAGCATACTTTATGCTCATACACAGCCATCCAAGACAAACATTGGGAAGGGACATCCAATCCACCTTTGATGCTTATTTATACATTATGATAGAGGTTGGAACGGTTGTACCCCCTCCAAGTTCAAAAAAAAGAAGAAAAGAAACATACATAGAACGACCATAACTATCTCAGACAGTAAAAATTTTGAGTACCTCCCTTGTTTCTTCGGGACGAAGAAATATTTTTTTCCTGGGGGAGATGTTGAAGGAGCTAGTCGACGAGCCGACTAATTAGAGATTAGGTTGGCCGCATAGGTCATGTCGGTTGACCGAACCGACAGGTAGTTATATGTAACTGTTTGTAAATCATATATATAAGGATGTTGATCTAGATGAGAACTGGGTTCAATTCTATGTTTTGTATGGACCCTCATGATATAATATAATCTGTTATTCCACATCTATGTTCTTGTCTCTTGTCTGTATAATTTAATGTGTATTATTGGTAACCCTCTGTGATCTATGAGATTACAACAATTGTGCAAACTTGAATAACATGTAAAAATGAGTTTTCTAATTTGATCATTGATTGTATGTGGTATTCTAGGATGTTTTAAATCCCATAGGGTCCTTGCATAAGAAATTTGGAAAGGTTCGGTGGTGTTTGGAACCAAACCAAGAAATACTAGTTTACTACTTTTCCCTAGTTCCAAAATTAGTCAAAGTGTTGAAGGAGAAGGTATGTGAAGTATTTATGAAAATTCCTCCACCACACCATATTAAGAAGCCACATATATCAATTTTTCAATCCTATCAAAACCTAATATCACTTCCCTTGAGCTTTGCTAGTTGTCTCGCAACCATGGAGTCAATGTGAAATCCATTGTCAATGAAGGTGTTGAGAAAGAATGTTTTCAATGTCAAATTTTTGAAGCCTCTTCGAAATATTTTAGATAGTGTAGTTGGTTTCCTAAAAAAGGTTAATTACATTAATTTGGAGGTAATAATGATAGCCTCTAATTAAATAACCCTTTTTTTAAGATTGTTACAGTTTCTATTGATTGAAAGGTGAGATGAATGACAAATTTCCACTCCAAATAGAAGTTTTATTCATTTAGTATCCAAAATATTAAAATAAAATAAAAATATTATTTCTACATAGATACAAAAGTGCCCTTCCATTGTGTTCGAAACCTTAGATATGATAATTGTCAAATAGTTGTGCTGGAAAAATAATTCATCATTTTAAATATTTTAATTCTTTTCTTCATAGAAATTCAAGTGTTTAGTGATATATAGAAACAATTACTTTTGTCGAAGCTCCCATAACATATTTCCAAAATAAAAGCTGACTCTTAGGATTAACAAGGATGAAAGAACATTTGAACACATGTAATATGTGTGTCTCAATTATATGGATAATCACATAAGTCTAAAAGAATTACAATCTACGACCCATGATTAGAGATTCCTTGGCCCGTTAGAGCTTTCTCATTAAATACTAGACCAAATTAGATGATCAGTTGCTTTCTCCCTCAAAGATTCTTCTTTTCCATAATTCAAGAAAGGAAAGAATCCTTGGTTGTTATCTTATGGTTATATACACTATATCTCTTATTTTGTTCTCTGTTTGTTTTACAATGTTCATATCAATGCTAGCTTGTGTTGTATTCATGCTGTGTAATTTTAGGTCTGGGAATCACTACTTTTAACAATAGGATAAGAAGTATCATCAATTTTAATTGACAGATCTAGATTAATCCCCATAGTGTTAATGTAGTTAAATTGGACACAAACCTCTGTATCATAGGTCTTACAGTGGAGGTTTGTGTCTAGTTTAAGAATTCTAATTTCGAGGAACCCAAATTTTTATAATGTGTATTGCTATCAAAGAAATCCTATTTAAATGTTTTGAGGTAGTTCAAATGTATTATGTGACTGCTAGTATTGTTGTTACTTGTCCTTATGAAGATAAAAGGATATTTCACCAACCCAAATGTTGATTGCCAAGTATAAATACAAAATTTGCATACAAATTCAACTATATCAACCTAGTTGCCAAAAGTATTTCATAAAATATCAACAATGAAAATTTAGTTGCAAACAATTTAAAGTGGATATCCCACTTTTTGGAATGGGCCAAATTCAGTTGGTTACCAAAATATGGTTTCATGCCAACAAACAAATATTTGAATAGAGTTCCAGCACCATGTCAAATGGGTCCAAAAAGAAAAGAAGAATAAATGTAAAATTTTCAAAAACCTTTGGTCCTATGAATGAGGCCATTGAATTCAAGGTAGGATGATCTAATATCACCTAAAAAAGCAATTGTGGCATTATTTTTTCTCTCTAGAAATGTATCACTACAATATCAACTCTATATTTGGGCCTATTATATGCAACCATATGTAGGTGTGTTCCAACTTGAAGTATTAGACAAAAATCTAAAGGAGACAAACAGTCTTATGAATGGTTTGTATATCATAGATGATCCCACCACACACCTATATGCAATTATTGTGTAGAAAAAATGGGAAAACTAAAGGGCTTGCACAAGTGGTGAATTAAGGGGTATACCACTTGAAAAAAAAAATTAAAAATGTATTATCAAAATCAAATTTATAAGAAATAGTAGATTTTGATACTACATTTTGAATGTACTATGAAAATCAACCAAGGTACCAATCATATTGCTAGAACAATCATGAGACAATACCATAGAGAATTCTCCTTGATTAAGGCCATGCCAATTATAATTGCCACTCCTAATTATATGTTCAAAACAATGTGAGAATGAAAATTATGTAAGGGTTACATAGACCAATTTACAAAGATAATAGACGATATCAACATTTCAACCCCAAAATTTCTCAAATTATATATGCACATAGACACAATCTCTCTTTGTCAAACTCAAATCATCAACACATTGACATGGAACTCCAACAAAACATTGAGCACACTAATGGAGAAAAAGTAAACAAACCACACTCAACACTATGGAAAATAAACCAGGAGCTATGCAAAAACCAACTAAAAGAATATCAAGCGATTTAAAAATATTAATTTAGTGCCTAGAGAAATTGGGTATAAGAGTAAGCACAAATAAATCAAACATCCCTAGTTCCACTCCGACCATATTTAGTGTTTTTAAAACAATCAATAAACCAAGAAAACATGTGATCAAATTCTTCCGGTATTGAATCTAAAGAAGTTTACATTCATATGTTAAAAACTATAATTAGTTAATAAATCCAAGAGACCCTAGATTGATTTCCTATTCAATTCAAAAGATATGCATTCATAAGTTGCACTAAATCCAAGAGACCCATGAATGTAAGTTGCATAAACCCACAAAATTTGTTATCCTTGACAAGGATAGATTGAAGTGATTTTTGGGTATGTTGCAATGAGCAATTACTCTTATCCTTATAAGTTATATAAGAAGATCAATTTGATCCATCTTAAACTAGTTTTCTAAAATTGCAACCATACTAGAAAGATTAGAGTATAGATATAAATATGAATACAACTCAATAAAAAATACATAATGAAAATTTTTAGCATCTCATAAATACAAAAAACATGCATTTTTAAAAGTCTAGAAAATTTAAAAATAAACATAAATTCTTCAAAAATTTTAAATAACATTCATTTTCATTGTAAAACAATTTGAAACATATCTCAATTGTAATATGAAGACCTCTATGTTTAACACAAAAATGCAAATGAAACAAAAACAAGATAAATAGATTTTAATTAATAAGTTAATTGTCCAAGTTCATGACCGGGAGTGTAATGAGTGTGACTTCAAAGAAAATCCCAAGTAGTAAAAAACAGTAGTATGAATTGAAGTTAATTCAAAGGATTAAAAGGGAACACTAAATGTTCAAAATGGTTGGAAACGATTATTTTGTTTTAAGGTGCACATTTTTTATTTTTTATTTTGTCTTTTTTATGTAACTTATGCCTTTTGAGTTAAGAGTATTTTTATTATTTATATTTATTTATATGAAAGAATATATGCACTAAAAGATCACAAATGTGGTTGTTATTTTGT
>LPNX010041406.1:351066-370453 GCA_001517045.1 Pseudotsuga menziesii
ACTTGATCTTTGAAACTTTAAAACTACACTAAATATGTCTAAGAATTTAGTTAATTATACCACTTGTCACTATGTCAAATATTTGTCAAATTTTGAACTCCATATGAATTTTTGTACATGAAAATCCAATACGACCAAATCTTGCTACTATGGATAAAATTGCATGTTGTTGAATGATAGTAATTACTCTCACTAGATAGTTAGTTGACTAGTCAATGAAGTAGCCATAGACAAGTAGGGTTTTTCCACATTTGGAAAAGTTGTTAAGCATTTGTTAACTAGTGGAGATAATGGCCAAGACACAGTAGAAAACCCTAGCATTTATATCGCCTATATATTTCCAGCTTAAGTAACAAGAAGAGAGTAGTGAGATGCTCCATAGGGTTTGGCGTGTTATGATTTTGTCTTTTCTTTGAATTTTCACATGGTATCAAAGAAAGTGTAATCTTCTTCATAAAGACAAGAAAGAGTAGGTACACCACTCCAAATAAAAAGGAGATTGTGCATTGAGATCTTCTTATGAGGAGTGAAGCTAGTTGGCTGAGAAGAAGTTGTTGCTAGAGCTACCAAGCCACTAAGAAAACAAATTGAACCAAAAAACTCAAAAGAAAATAAAAAATCTTGTTGCAAAAAAGGACACACAAAATTTGCAAAGAAATTGAAAATAAATTCTTTCACCCTCTTCCCCACTTAACAAGAGAGATATCATTAAGGTTATCACTCTCTCTCAGGGCGAGAATCACTCGTTTGGTCGAAAAATAAGTTGGTTGTGAGAAGTGTAAGTTAAGTCGTGTGTTTGTTGAAGTGAATTCCCATGAAGAAAAGAGAAAGGTTAGATCCCAAATCCTACATTGGTATAAGCTAGGGCCATGCACAAAAAATGATATTTTGCATTAAGGGGTCACCTTAACAAAGGTGTTGCATTACCCAAGTAAACCCATATTTTTGTAGGGGAAAATAAGGAAGGAAGGATGAAGGACTAAGAAAGAGAGAAGAGTAGTAAGTTGAAGGTTGAAGTCAGCCACATAAGAAGGTGGATGACCTACCAAGAGGAAGTGTCATGGGTCAAAAAGAAAACTCAAACTACTTAGGAGAGAGAATAGAAAAGTAGAAGTAGAAGTTGTTGAGGAAAAATGAGCAGCAACTCATGGGATACTTCTCAAAGACATACCTATTGAATATTGTGATAGAGATGGCATATGAGGTAGCACAAACCATATTTTATTTTTCACCACCTATATTCAGGTATAGAAGATCGATAATGCATCCAAGCTAAAGAAGATATAGAAGCAACGATGAATGTTGTTGAAATGAAGATATGCATATAGATTGTAATCTTGATTATGAAAATCCTCTTAATAAGATCTTCATGATATGGATTCTTGAAGAGATCTTGTGTTGAAAAATATGAGGTTGATAGTATGTTACATGATGAGAACAAGAACTGGGTTTCAGGTATGCCCATATTACAACATTTGAAGATTGAGATTGCATCTTTTGGTACGAATTACGAAATTCAATTTTTGAATGGTGACAAGAAGGTAAAGTAAGAAGATATGGAAATTGTTCATGAAGATGTTGAAGATAGCATTGAAGGAGGCGTAGATCACTGGTTTTACAGCTGAAGTTATGAGTAGTGTATGTTTTCACCTCTCAAATTCAAGAATAATAAGAACTTGTCGAAGCCAAGTAGCAGCAAGAAGAATAAGTATCTAGAGTTCAAAGTCTAGAGCATGAAGAAGAAGAAAAGCATTGAAAGCATCAAAATTTGGAGCAGAAAATGTAAGAAGAAATTATGCCATCACATTGCAGCAAAGTAGGTGAAAATGAAGATGTTTGAATAAATCTGTATGCCTAGTTGAGACATAGAAAAATACGCATTCACATTTCATATTTTTGATGTAAGCCTTAGATGAAATATGTTTTATGATCATTTGTTCATGGCCAAAATTAGGGGGGAGTGATAAAGGATAATAATTACTCCCGCTAGCTAGTTACTTGACTAGTCAATGAAGTAGCCATAAACAATTAGGGTTGGTCCACATATGGATAAGTCATTAATAATTTATGAGATAGTGGAGTTGTGGTGGAGTTAGTGGCTAAGAAATGGTCCAAAAATATAGAATTTGTATTGTCTATATATTTTCAACTTAAGTAATTAGAAGAGATTAGTGAGACACTCCATAATTTGTGTGTGTAATTCATGTGTTCCTATGGTATCATATTGACACATGTTTCTCTATAAAATTCATGTACTTTGAAAGGATAATGGTCCATTAAATGAAGTTGTTGTGAGATTTGTTGGAATATTGAGAATACGCATAACATACAAGAATACATTCACTAACATGTAAATCAATAACAAAGATCTACTAGTATAACCTTCCTAGCCATACAAGAAACAATAATAAAGTAAGAAACAATAGATAAGCAAACAATATATTAGATATATGTGGTAAAACCTAAAATGGGGAAACATCCAAGGGGAGGTTTGGTCTTATTTATTCTTTAGAAATATACAATCTTATAAGAGGTATCCACCCCACATATGCTCCACAACTTATAATAGATTAACAATGCATGCACAAGATGTACCCAAAGGCTCTCCCTCACCTCTATTAAATAATAAGAGGTATGAAAGAATAGCATCCCCATATACATGTGGGATAAATGATTTTCCGCCTCTTTAATTAATTATAATAGGAGCTTGTTACTCTATGATCTATATGGAATAAATATTTTAACATAAAATTAGAGTTATTTATGATTTCCTATTCTAGATAAGACATATTATGACATCATACTAGACATCACACATGCAATATTAAAATTACACATTCCAACACTCCCCCCTCATTGATGAATGGGAGAATAACACATAGGTGGAGGAATATGGATTACACTAGCATTCCCAGCCACCCCATTTTGGATATGACATGTTTTGATAGAGCTTGTTCTAGTATAAAAATATTTTTCCAAATTAAGATGTGACAATCAGAGTGCAATTTGTCTCACATACAATTCAGTGTATCACTCCAAGACTAAACACATTGTCTTGGATACTCATTACATTCGAGATATTTCTAATGCTGGTGTTATATTTAGTTTGGAGAATTATTCCATAGAAAAACAAGTAGCTGATATCTTCACCAAATCCACAACAAAAGAAAAGTTTATGTATATTCGTAGTATGTTGGGAATTAGGGAAGTTGTCATAAAGGGGGAATTCTAGTGTAGTTCCATTGTTGATGTAAAAATTCACGCTAGACAGATGAAATTAATACAACGAATTTTGGGCTAAGAGAGAACAGGTGATATGTTTCGACGAAAATGAAAGTGGCATTTAGGTTGATTTTGTTTAACGTGACCAACATATCGTTGTGGTTAGTATGTTAGTCTCCTTTAAATATTCATATAAGTGACTTGACTATTTATTCAATCAATTATTCATCAATCATTGTGTTGTCGGTGGAGACTCAAAAAGTTATGGGATTGGCACTGTAAATCAAGCGATCCAAGATCGACAACAAATATGAGTTCATAACTTCCAAATTGCATTGATGTTGGTTTGAATCATGAATCCTGAATCCAAACTATTTATGCACTTGTCATTAGGTGAACACTTCAGGGTTGAAAAAGCGGTCTATACATACCATTTTCTCACAGCCCTAAAACCTCCTTTCCCTACCTATGCTAGCACATTACAATCTAACAAGGGTCAAAATGATGGGACAAATGGTTGGGCACACATGTTTCATAAATACTCCACTGACGCAAATCTTGAAGATCTCAAAATCATGATCAATGACCCATAATGATTTAGGGATTCTAATTTGCATAAAATTTATGTTGATCTCTGAAGACTGGAATCAAAACTATCGAGCCGCGTGTCAGCATCAGAGTTTATTAGGTCCCTACAATCAGTTTTTATTTACCACCTTTCAATGATATTGAAAACGCTCTCCTACCAAGGAGTTTGCAAATGGGACCGACCGTACCTATATATGTTCGAGGACCTAGTTGACCAGCCAACTATGTCCTTCGATCGATCGTCATTAGGTCGGTCATGTCGTTACAGTCGGTTGGTTAAGCCAACATAACCACTTTTGTAACTGAATAACTATATGTAAAATAGTATGTATAGACTAGTGAGTTGTGATTCAAGTAGAATTCCATTACTTCGTACATATTTTGGATCTGATATAATATACTTGTTGTTGTTGTTCCCTTTACTTTGGTATCTTCTCTTGTATAATAATATGAATGCATTATCTTATATCTTTATGGTGTTTATATTCCATGTAATCCCTTATAATACAATGTTGGTTTCATTTCCGGTTTTACTATTGGGATTAGAAGATGAGTGTGTCTATATAAAATTGTAGTGGGGATTTATCCCCTATTACATGCAAAAGCACCAACCTTAGCTCGTCCAAAGCATAAGGAAGAGTTCAATGATAGCGAAGAAACAAGACAATAACAACAAATATGTTTTAGGGTTTTCGCATATATAAAACTAAATTGATGAAAGAAATGACAAAGGACATACCTTTTTGAAAATGGGCCACTGTAGCCATCCTTGTAAGTGGTTTCGCAGCGCCATGGTTTGGGTCTCCAATATCTTCCACAACAGATTGAAAAATAGGGGGAATGGATCCAAATGGGTATAGAGTGAACTCAACATACACCGTGGGAAATGACATGGCTGATATGGGAAGAATGGAGTAAAGTGTATGATGCGACTAATGGAAAATGGAAAAAATTGTTTTGGAGAATTCCTTCACAATGTATGTATAGTATGGTCCTAGGGTTTTTTGACCCAAGGTAATGACCCATGGTATTTTATTGTCCATGGTATTTATCTATGGTTTTTTGAATCAATCTCTTTTTTCAGTTTTTTACCCTTTTTGGGAGAGGGTGGGGATAAATAATAATAAATTCTCATCATTCCTTCATTTATGGGAAGGAATAATGATGTTTTGTACCATTTTTAGTGGAAATACAATTGTGAAGGTAAAAAATGAAGGAAATATGGTGGGAATATGATGTATGGCTATGGTTTAGACCATGGAGAGCTAGATGAACACTTTTTAGTGTTAACAGATTTCCCCCTGATGTGTGAGGGAAAGAGCTCATTGTATGGTTGATAGACATCACATGATCATGGGAACATGGTGACAATGGTGGAGAGACTAGAGAGGACCGTGGAGAAGTGGAACTTCCTTGTTCGAACTACGATGAATTTTTGTTTTTTATTGGTTCTCAAAACTGGATGAGATACATATAATGTGTGACATTCTTATGGACAAGATGTGCATACCCATGCTCATAACAATGTAAAAATAATAAATAATGGGGATCAAGGCTCAAAATATGGGAGTCGATAAATAAATATACAAATGGTGATACATAATTGTGACCTTAATGGGAGGCTGAATACAATGCTGATCCCAAGAAATGATACATAGGAACAATGGCATTCTCATAGAATGAAATATCATCACAACTGATGCTCTGCTGGATTTGGAGGTGTACATGGACTCAATGACTGAGAGTCAGAATCTTTGTGGTAGAATATATAGCATCAATTACTGGATATACATGGGAGCATAACATTGGGGGATTATGAACACTGTCACCAATGCAGCCCGGAAATCACAAGGGACATGAAATTGTATGGGTCCCATAGATAGACTCACCAATGCGCTAGAGTCAGGTGAAAACCAAGTTCTTCAAACAAATAATGAATGGACCAATACCCTGTATGAACCTTAATGGTGCAATGATGTAGCCGGATTCGAGCACGTGAGACACTACCAACTCAAAAGGAACTAATGACTCCTTTCAAGTGGTTTAAGGAACTCATCAATGAGGTGGTTGAAGCCAAGATATAGGGACCTCTGGGTCTATCCTTTGGAATATATGTGTTGACATCGACAGAGGGAGACCTGCAACTAATCAAGGTAATGATGTTTCCTTGAATAGAAGCACGAGGGGGATAAACAAAGATGTGGAACAATTAGGGGGCTGACACACTGAATGGGGGAACATGGTAGGGGAGTACAGGGGACTCAAACTTCCTTTGTTCAGATTATGATAGTAGGGATGACCTAGAAGCAAATAAAATTGATTCATGGGAGAGGGATCAAAGTTGTAATATTGGGAAGATAACTGCAATGGGAAATACTGAGGGAGGTAATTGGAATAGGAATATCTAGGGGATCCATGGAAGACTCATTGCAGAATACTCTGAACAAAGGTGAACCAATGGGGCAAATATTCCATTATGTGAGATCATGTGTGGTGGTTCCAAAATAAAGGGTTTGGACCTTCTTCATAGTTTAAGGAGCACGAAGTGGGGATAGAAGTAAGCTCTATATGATACGATCTCATGGATTTTTAGCGAGCCTGAGAAGGTAATGATCGATGGTGTTTTCATTTTTAGAGAGTCTGAAAATAGGAAGAAGACTCTAGTGGTTATCTTTTTTGTAAATAGTCTCCTAATCCTGAAAAGGGATAAAAGTATACAAAAAAGATCTCTCCCAACCTTGGGGGAAGAGAGAATTCTTTACCGTAGGTAGTTCAACCAGACTGGAAAAGGTTTAACCTATACTAACTTGACGATCATTCAAATAATTTTAGGAGCATAAACGAAACCTATATTTCTTGGTGATATTTTCTTGATGAGAGGGCTGGAAAAGAGCTTAAAGAAAACCCATGATGATATTTTTCATAAGTTACGGTCCCAATGTTCGAGAAAGCATAAAATGATACAAAGGGAAATGTTCCTAGATGGAATGTGTTAGGTTGGCCATTTTCTTTTAATAGACTATATAGTCTGAAAAAGGAGATAAATGAGGCTACATATATGCCCTTTCAAATACTTTAATGAGTGTGAAATGATGCAAGCGTGCTCGACAACCTTTTCATTCTTTTAGGAGCCAAATAAGAGCTTAACAGAAACTCCGTAATGGTTAGTTAAGCAAGGAGGAAGTGTTCAATGTATGGAAAGAGTTTATGTTGTGAACATGGCTGATAGGAATAACTGAGGAACACTTATGGGGCCTCCTTACGGGACAATGGACAGAGGTAAAATAAGTCCAATTGTGCAATATGAATGGAGCGGATGGCTCGTGAACATGCAAGTATGTGCATGGGGTGATTCACATGATGCCACGCAAATGGAGGTGACTTCTGATAAATGGCCCTAAAATTCCATGGAATAGATCGAGATGAGGGTATCATCAAAAGATTGAGGGAAGAGGATAAAACTCTGTGGTGCAAACGACATAGAAAATGGATTTTGGATGACTCTGTGGTGCATGGAAGAAAAAATAGACCAAATGGAGGCCTATAAACAGGGGCAGGCACATGACATGTGCCATTTTCATTGGTTAGTGTTGAGTTTCAGTGGAGGACCCCAGAACACAACTACTAATTTCTTCCGAGTGGACCAGCAACGTTCCGATATTTGACTTGTAGGTAAGAGCTCTAATCAAACCCATCTTTTTCAATGGATTGTTTTTATTTTTGCTCATTCTGGGGTGCTTGGATGATCCCGAAGGGTTTTTGAGGTCGAATCCCACTTTTTGAGGGAAAAGGAGCGACCCAGGTTGCTCTTATTAAGCAGACAGGAGTGACCTAATAGTACCTTTTGGGGAGACAAGCGCGAGCGAGGTCACACCTATTTAGAGGATAAGATCGACCTGGTCACACATGTTCAGTCTTTTTGAGTGACTTGGGTTGCTCAAAAGGGCTAAACAGGTGTGACTTAACCCAGGCTAAGTTGTTTGTGCATGATTAGACTTGAAAGGGGCTATGTGTATGTGCAATATGCCTCAGGTGGCGTGGCAAGAGTGAGATATTAGGGACCTATGAGGGGAGGTGCATGATGACCCAACGGTGCAGGCTTTTCTTAATCTATGTGGTCTATGGAAGTTTTTCTAGATCCCACTTATGTGTTCAACAAAAATATTGCTGGAAAATATTGTGAGCTTTTAAGATCTGGAGGCGGATTGTTTTATCATCCAGAGTGAGCAGATAGAGATCACTCTCCTGGATGTGTACTTTCTGACTGTACTCCCAATGTTGGGTGTGATCGACGACACTATGCCACAACCCACACATGGGGTGTCATTGGATGACCTATGCGACAGGAATTGCTATGCCTCTGCATCTGTACACTCATCATACATACTAGTGTGATACATTGAGATTCTTTAGACTTTAGCAATAACAATGATGGTTATGCATATAATGGGATCGTCGAGACCACATAAGATCTCAGGCAGCCAGCTCCATATGGTGGAGCATGTGTTGTGGGGCACCAACTTTGGGTGCCCAGATGTACTTGAGTCATGTTTTACATGGGATGAACCATGCTAGTTAGGTGGGTGGGGTTTCTATTTCCCTTCTTTCTTGTGCTCATTATTTTTTGAGTGGATTCCTACACTATGACCGCATCTGGTGGTCCATGAGGGGGGGCCTCACGAGCCTCGCATGAGGAGGTGGTGCAAGATTATGATCAGGGAGGGAGGCATCTTGGGGGTTTGTTTCTTCACCTGGGAGATATTTGCACAGTGGCGGTAGCTTCCATTCCTTATATAGGACTATCTGTATGCTGATATGGATTACCGGGAAGATATGGAGATGCCTCAACCTCTAGGACAGGTCTAGAGACCCGATGGTACATATACATGATTCTTTTGTGGTTGCATTCATGTATAGTTTACTAGCTTAGTGGTAGCCAGTTTATGTGTGTGATAGATAATGATGACATACTGTGTGCATGTATAGATGTCGGGCCATTCCCTTTATCAGGATATCAGAGACGTAGGGGTAGGGTGGAGGTTTTTTATGCACACGCTCATGGGCATAGGAGGCACCAGATTGCTACTCTAGACTCATTGTGACTCGATGTGGAGCGCTTACTAGAGGGGGTCACCGATGATGGTTGGCAGTACCTTGATGATTACTTGATCGTTTCATGTTACAGGGCTCCTCTATAGTGGATCTCCCTTATGAGGAGGATCACAGTCGCTACTAAGTATGTCAAAGCAGTGGCATAGGGTGATGTTCCTATGGAGGAGGATGACTCTGATGAGGAGGAGGAGGACACTAAGGAGGATACCGAGTATGAGGAGGATGAGTCTGACTAGCATTTAGTGATGTTTCCCCCGACGTAGTGGTGCATGGGGTTTTTTGTATTATATGTATGAACAACCAAGAAATATAGTGGAGCTTCTCATTTTTTACTGAAAATTATGACATGATATATATGCATGTGGAAGCACTTTTTATGTGTTTTTATCAGGTTTTTTTAGTCTCTTTTTATGATTATGATGATTCCTATATGATGTATATGACATATGTATGCATGACTATATGATGACACATGATGCAATTTATTTCCTATATGCGATGATTGATGTGCCACTCTAGAACATCATTAGCCATTTGGTCTACTACACTATTGAGACTTCTAGAAACATGCATGAATGAAATGGAATCAAAATGTCTAACCAAGTGTCTAGTGCGTAGGAAATTTCTAAAGAGACAAGGATCACGAACTTGGTAGCAGTTATTCAACTAGGAGACAAGTAGTTGGGAGTCTAGGAAGACATCAAGGTGGAGAATAACCAAGTGGAGGGAAGCGGTCAGGAGACCAATGAAACTATCATACTCATCCTTTTTATCGGTAGCAACACCAACACACATTTCATCGATGTGGATCAACTCATGTGATGGGGAATAAATGACCCACGCAGTTGAGGCAATATTAGGAGATAATCTACTTGCTCCATCAAAAAAATCAATGAATCATGGAAAGGTAGGATCCATATGGAAAACCCAAGGAAACAAATCGTGAGAATCATGCAAAGAATGATGCAAAAAAAAAAAACTATGACACAAGTGTACTCATGGTGGGTGACTTCAGGAATAGAACCTCTTGAGGTAGAGCCCATTGTAGGGATTCTTCAAGAGGTGGTCGTTAGATTCAGCAAAGATGTATGCCCCTTTGATAAGGCATCGATGGATGATGTATGGGCCATACCACATGGAATCAAACTTTCCTTTCCCTATCTTACCATTGGCTCAGTTGTAAATGAGGACGAGATACCCCTTATTAAAGGTGCGAGGGTGGACATGGCAGTCATTATGGGACTTCAACCGAGTCTTAGCCGCTTTGATCATTTTGAGAGAAACACAATGGTCCTCATTGGTTCATTCAAGCATGAGTAGGCATTGTTCTAATGGTGAAGTGTCAGAGAGAAGTTCAACAACAAGGCGGAGTGACGGAATATGGCATTCGATGGGAAGTATCGATTCCACACCATGGGCTAAGTGAAAAGGGGTAAAACTAGAGGCAGTTTTGGTCGATGTCTGGTAGGCCCAGAGAGAGGAAAAGAGAAAGTGGTGCCAGGTGGATTTGTGTTTGTATACCATCCGATGGAGCATGGTTTTGAAGATCTTGTGGAAAAACTCAACTTGGCCATTTCCTTGAGGGTAATAAGTGGAGAAATACCGGTGTTCAAAATTCAACTTGGAGGAAATATCTATCCAAATAACGTCTTCAAAATGTGAACCATGGTCTGAGACTATCTATTGGGGGACATTGAAACATGAAATGACGAGGTTGAAAAATAATTGTGCCTCATTATCAGCCTTCCAATTGAACGTAGGCATGGACTCAACCCATTTTGTGAAATAATAAACGACCACAATGATGTAGTTATGGTCACCGACCGAGGGAGGATTATAGGTCATGAAGAAACAAAACCCTAATATAGCTATTTGTGTTTTTTGTCTTTTAATGCTTTTTACTTTTTATGTATATAGTAACGAGACCTGAAACTTTCATGCGGATGTAGTAGCTACATGACCTGGGGGATCATCTCCACTGGACAAACGAGTGGGAGCTCGATTTGTTCAACGAGGTGATGACCCTATGGGAGAGCTAGAGGAGAACCTAGAGAGTTTAACTTTGGACATACCCGATGCATCCATTGATGATCTACCGATGCGCTATCAGAGGCACACAGCAGGGGTGCCAGGCCACTTCAGCCATTTGCTACGTAGAGTAGTGCAAACTGTTATGTGCTACCATGAGAATCACTAGCTCTTACATGATGTATCACTGAAAGCTGCTATAGCTTCATATTTTTTATGATTTTGTGCTACCTGAAATCCAGAGTGCTTCAAATGAGGTCTCGTGACCTATTTTTTGTAAAAGCACTTATATATATATACAAACTTTTTCCTTTGATGTTTATGTTTCAAATGGAAATTATATTTACATAAGTTTTATATGTTTTTAACTGTTTATTTACAATGTGATGAACCATGTTTAACTTTTACACTATGAATGAGCAATATACCAATCTCGGATATAATTTGCCAATGAATCAGCAACTGCATTTTCAGCCCTAGGCATATGCCTATAAGTAATGACTTCAAATGACCTTTCTAATAAACGTACCCTCTGTTGGACGAATTAAAGTAACTGAGAGGGGGGGGTGAATCAGTTACTTACCAAAGTGCATTTTTTTAAAGGATGTTTCAGATTTATTATGGACATATGTTTAAACCATTCAACATATAGCAGCAAATTAAATAACAGTCAACATTCAATCACATCAACGAACACAATACACAATGTTTTCATGAGGAAACAGTAAATACTCTTCTTCTTAAGAATGAAAGGTAAGCTCCAACTCCTCTTTAAATTCTTTTATTTTGCCTGAGCTTCAACCCAGACGAGGCTGCTACCTCTGGAAGCTCCAAATTCCAATTATACAAGCACCAACTTGTTTCTATTTTCTGGAAAAAACCAGAAGGATGCTACAACACCCCAGAGAACTCTTTTGAATTACAGAATGAATCAAACCCTTACAACCCCTTACTGTCTATGACTAGGCTTTATAAATCAGCATTTACATTACGATTCTGAATTAGACAGTATTGCAAATATTCACAACAGATGTTATAATTCTATCTCTGTACATTTTTCTCTGTTTATCATCAAGACTAAGCACATACAGAACTCACCGAGACTGTCACTGTATCATTCTTATATTCTTTCTCATCTGGACTCTTCATACTCTGCAACTATCATCGTATCCAGCTCTTCAATCCTTTTCTGCAATGTGCTCAATCTCTTATACTCAAAATTACCTTACTGAACAACACACACCCCACCTACTTGCTACAATATATATATATATATATATTCCAGTTGATTCCCATTCTCTCCGTTCATTACAAAAACGGTTACGGACTCTTCATTTTCCATCTAATTGCAAATGAGAAACAGTTAAAAGGTCTCGAATGCTGATCTGTACAGAACTATTCACATTCCATGAATACCATAGATTCTCAAAGTCTTTAACTGAAAAACCCTTAATTCCTTCAAATACTCACCTTGCCTGACTCTCTGCATTCCACAAATAGTCATTCTCTACTCTGCAAGGCTATGCCATGCCACTTCTTGCTAATTCCATGCCACGCTGGGGTTTTAAATGTTTAAATCGGAGGTTTATTTGCTTATCCTCCCACCGTTGCGGAAATATAATCGGCTTCACTCTTGATATTCTTTTCCGATGCATTTTCCTTAGTCGGCTGAATATTTGGTTTCGTGTCGAAACATTTTGTTCTTTCAATCTCCACCGTTGCGGCTCCATAATGGCTAACCATCCGAATCATAACATTTTTGACGCTGATAGACCTACCGCGAAGCCCATAGTCTTCTGTCTTCCATCGTTGCGGTTGCATAATGTGCTAACCATCCAACTCATAAAGTTTTCAACGTCGATAGACCTACCGCGGAGCCCGTAGTCTTCTGTCTTCTGTCGTTGCGGCTGCATAATGTGCTAACCATCCGACTCATAAAGTTTCCGACGCCGATAGACCTACCGCGGAGCCCGTGGTCTTTCCGTCTTCCGCCGTTGCGGCTCCCGTTCCGCTTCGACTTTCGATGTTTCGAAGCTCCGGCGTTGCAGCTCCCGTTTTGCTTTTCGCTCTGACGTTGCGGATGCAAATGAGACTATTCTTCCGCTCGCCGATATTTTTGTTTTCCGCGTTGTCACCGATCCTTGTGTTGTGGGCTTCCACCGTTGCGGATGGAGAAGCCACTACCCTTCCACCATTGCAGATGAAAAATCGCTATCTTTTCGGCCGCTTTGTTTCAGATCCTGCCCATTCTGTATAGCGTGATCAAATTATTCATTTAAAACTCTATTTTATATATGTGAATCGCTGTATAGATGTAACACTTGATCGTTTTCATCCTTATGTTTCATTTATTTGAATGTATAATAAAATCCTCTGTTGTAGTGAACTATGTAATCATCCTTTTCAATATGCGGGTATTTTGTGCAACATTTAGAGCTGTGACATTGTTCTCATCTGTGGCTGTAACATTAACATTTGCTTCATTACTATTGTGAATTCCTTTCATTCATCCTGCTGTGGCTTTTCCTGTGAGTGAAACATTCAAATTTTGGCATATGGCAACATTCAGACTGTGTAAAAAAATTGGCTAACAAACTCCCCCTTTGACATGATGACAAACTTTGAAAGCTTTCTCCCCCTTTTGACATCCATGGCAAAGATAGAAAGGGAACTCCCCCTGTGAATATGTCTCCCCCTATCACTTTGAGACAACTAACAGCTGAAAAAATGAAACCAATCTGTACTGAATATGTTCAGAAAGCAAGAGAACACAGAAATAACCAAAATCTGGAACCATTTGACACCAGGAAATCAGAACCTGCAATGTGAATGAGAAAATATTCAGAGAGGACAAACCCCCAACTGAGCTCGAAGCATTTCAAACTGAGATTTGGGAAGAGACTTAGTGAAAATATCAGCAATCTGGTCTTTTGTTCCAACATATTCAAGCTTAATAACTTTGGACAGCACCTGCTCTCTCAGAAAATGATATTTGATGGGTATGTGTTTAGTCTTTGAATGCATCACTGGGTTCTTTGAAATGCTTATTGCACTTGTATTATCACACAAAATGGGAATGGGATCATCATTCTGTATGTGCATATCCTTCAACATCTGCTTCATCCAAAGAATCTGGGTGCAACATCCTGCTGCTGCTATATACTCTGCTTCAACTATAGATAATGAAACAGATGATTGTTTCTTACTAGACCAGCTTACCAAACAATCTCCAAGAAAGAAGGCAGCACCACTAGTACTTTTCCTGTCATCAACACATCCAGCCTAGTCAGCATCAGTAAATGCATATAAGTCCAGAGAGTTATCTTTTGGATACCATAAACCATGATTTTCTGTTCCTTTTAAGTATCTGAAAATCCTCTTTACAGCCAACAAGTGACCATTCTTAGGTGAAGCCTGAAATCTTCCAACCTGACAAACAACATGCATAATGTTTGGCCTAGTTGCTGTAGCATAGAGTAGACTTCCAATCATGGATCTGTACATAGTCTGGTCTACATCTCCAGAGTTATCATCTTTACTAAGTTTACATCCAGTGACCATAGGTGTACCAACTGGCTTATAGTCCTCCATTTTGAATTTCTTTAACATTTCATTAATGTATTTAGTTTGAGAGATAGAGATACCTCTATCACATTGATTGATTTGTAATCCAAGAAAGAACTTCATTTCTCCTAGCATAGACATTTCGAATTCCTGCTACATGCTTTCAGCAAACTTTGTGCTCAGTCTATCATCGTCACTCCCAAAAATTATGTCATCAACATAAACTTCTATAATAATAAGGCTGTTATTCTCTTCTTTAATGTATAGGTTACTATCTGTGTGACCTTTCTTGAATCCTTGTTGCATTAAGTAGTTATCTAGTCTGGAGTACCATGCCCTAGGTGCTTGCTTTAATCCATATAACGCTTTCCTCAATCTGTAAACAAACTGTGATGAATCCTATACATGAAATCCTTCTGGCTGCTCCATGTAGACTTCCTCTTCCAGATCACCATTCAGAAAAACTGACTTCACATCCATTTGGTAGACTTTAATTTGTTTGGAGCTGTCATATGCTAAGATCAACCTTATTGCTTCCATTCTAGCAACAGGGGCAAATGTTTCACTGTAATCAATCCCTTCTACCCGTGCATAACCTTTGCAGACTAGTCTTGCTTTATTTCTGGTTACTTTTCCTGTATCATCCAGTTTATTCCTGAAAACCCACTTAGCTCCTATTACATTTTTGTTTGCAGGTCTAGGAACTAGTTCCCAGGTATGATTCTTTTCAATTTGACTAAGCTCTTCCTTCATAGCATTTACCCAATGTTCATCTTTGATAGCTTCATTCACGTTTTTTGGTTCAGTCAGAGAGAGAAGTGATACCTGCTTTTCAAGGATGGGTTGTTGTCTTTTACTTCTTGTCTCGACACCTGATTTTATATCCCCAATAATCAATTCTTTAGGGTGATTTTTCTGTATTCGACTACTTGGAGATTTTGTTGAAATTGTATTTTTTGAAGGACTGAAGCATTGTTCATCATCACATGTAGATTTGTTACTGTCATCAGCCTTAACCTCTTCTATTTCATCCTCTTCATCATCTGACCTGTGCTTGTCAAATATATCATGAGTCTCAAACTCCTTTTTCTTAGTCTTTGATTTTAAGAATGCAGATTCATCAAATGTTACATCTATTGCTTCAACGATCTTTCTTAGTCTGAAATTATAACATTTATATGCTTTTCTAGAACAAGAGTAGCCAACTAATACTCCATCATCAGTTCTAGAGTCTAATTTTCCCAAATGTGGATCTACTCGTTTGATATAGCACTTACAGCCAAAAATCCTGAAATGTTTAACGCTGGCTGGTCTTCCTTTCCACATTTGATATGGTGTGACAGACTGGTTTTTTCTTAGCAGACATTGATTCAGTATGTGAACTGCTGTGTGAATATCTTGAGGCCAAAGCACATTACTCAACTTTGCTTCATGGAGTATGGTTCTAGCCATCTCTACTACTATTTTGTTTTTCCTTTCTACTACCCCATTCTGCTGAGGTGTTTCAGTCATAGAGAAGTGTCTCTTTATCCTGTTCACATCACAAAATTTGTTAAATTCATTTGACATGTACTCTCCTCCATTATCGAATCTCAAGCACTTTATTTTCTTGTCACATTCATTTTCAACAAATTCTTTAAACGTTTGAAAGCAGTCAAAAGATTCAGATTTCTTTTTCAATAAGTAAATCCAAGTCATTCTAGTGTAATCATCCACAAACAATAAGAAATACTTTTCTCCTTTCATCCCTTTTGTTCTCATGGGCCCACAAATATCAGTATGCACTATCTCAAGCGGTTTAGTTGTGGAATATTCTTTTGTTTTAAATTTGACTCTTGTTTGTTTCCCATGTTGGCATTGCTTGCACACTGAACCTGAGAGATTCTTTAAAGATGGTAAATCTCTTACAGTTTCATTCTTACTCATATTTATCAGATTATCAAAATTGATGTGACCTAGTCTCTTGTGCCACAACCAGCTTTCATTCTCATTACTAAGACATCATTCATTCTTTTTCTCATCTAGAATATAGACATTGCTTGCACTTCTTGTGGCTGTACCTATTAGTCTATCTGTTTTCACATCTCTGATTTGACATCCATTTGAATCAAATATCATGTAGCGTCCCTTATCACATGTTCGACTAACACTCAGTAAGTTGTGTTCCGTGTCTTCTATCAACGGGACATTTTCAGCCAAGTTGTTCTTATTGTTTAAACATACAGTCCCTCTTCCAATTATTCTAGTTGTTTGATCATTTCCAAATGTGATAGATCCCTCTTTTCCTTTGTCTAGTTTGATAAACAAATGTTTACTTCCTGTCATATGTTTGGAGCATCCACTGTCTATTATCCATTTGATTTTATGTTCATCTTGCAGTGCTACGTTACAATTTTCACCCTTCAGATTTTCAGTCTTCCTTTTCCAGATTTGAGTTTGTTGATGAGTACAGATGAGTTTACTAACTTTCTGAAAGTTGGTAGGGAAATTTCTTGAAATATGACCAAAATTTTGAAACTTATAACATTCTGTTTCATGGTTTAAAATATCAAATCTGTTATGAGTATTGCTATTTCTGTTTTGACTTGTCACATCCAATCTTTTTCCATATCCATGTCTAGACTTCTCATAACCATTATGTTCATATATTTTTCTTGAAAATTTAGTACAAAACGCAGCCTTGTGTCCATAATTGTAACAAAAGAAACAATAGCCATTAAACTTATTCTGATACCCGTCATGTGTTCTTTTCTGAACAATTGGTCTTGATTTTCTTCTTGTTTCTTAACCACTGAATTCTTATCAGCTCCTTTCTCATTCTTCTTTTCTGCACCTATTTCTTTCAAACTTGAACTAGAACCATCATTGATCACTGCTGCCTTATAACCAGTCCAGATTTATCATTTACAGATCTCTAACTTTCTATTATCTGATTTAGAATTGATGAACTATGATTCATGTTGCTTTCCTGTACCTTCTTCCTTAATAAGACAACTTCTAATTTCAGGTTTTCAATCTCTTTATCCTTTACCATAATTAATTTGTTTAGAGATTCTTCAGTGATTCTAGCTTCTTCCAGTTTTAGTTTTAATTCAATCATCATTGCTTCAATGCTTTCAAATGAATCATTTGATTCTTTCAACTCATCCTCAAGTTCTTTTACATTTCTCTTAAGATGTCTACATTCTTTTCTTTCTCTTCTTAAATCACATAGAGCACTTACCAATTCTGCTTCCAAATCCACTTCACCATCTTCTTCCTCTTCAGACTGGTCTTTCTAATTTTCCAAATCCATAAAGAGATTCTCATCTGACTGATCATCACTTTCATCGGAATCAGATATATCACTTTCTTCTTTAGTAAATAAACTCTTCTTCTTGAAAGTACGTCTATTGAAAGACTTGTATTTATTTTTGTATTGCTTTGGCTTTTTACTGCTTTCTTCCTCATTGTCAGAGTTCTTACTATATGGACATTTGGAAGCAAAGTGGCCTATTCTACCACATCCAAAACATTTCAAAGGAAGCTTACCTTTGTACCTACCTGTACCCTTTCTTAAGCTCTTGACAAAATTTGCTTCTTCTTCATCTTCTTCTGATTTTTCAGAATGGTTCACTTCTTCTTTCTTCTTCTTCTCCTTCTTTACTGCTTTGAATGCTGCTTCTTTCCTGGAAGAAGTCTCACCAGAAATTCTCATTTCATATGCAATCAGTATTCCACTAAGTGTATCCATATCTAAGGTATCTAAATCTGCTCTTTCTTCTAACGCAGAAACCTTAGGATTAAATCTAGCAGGAAGAGATCTAAGAACCTTTTGTACAAGATCTTCATCTTTAATATTTTGTCCTAGCCCTCTCATGGTATTGGAAACTTCATCTATTCGAAGGAAATAAGTGGCTATATCTTCAAATTATTCCATTTTCAAACTTTCAAATTGAGATCTATATGTTTGTAATTTGGCATTTTTAACTTTATCATCCCCTTCATAGACTGTTTTTAGTTTGTCCCAAATTTCTTTTGCTGAGGAACAATTCATTACTTTAGCAAATTCTGAAGCTGCTAGGCCTCCTAGAATACCATACATAACCTTTGAATTACTCTCATAGAGTCTTCTACTTATAGGATCTATTAGAATAGTTGCTGAAACATTATATGTATTTAAACAAGCTTGCCATACATCAACTCCTTGAGACTGTAGAAACAGTTTCATTCTTATACTCCAAAAGGCATAATTATGTCCATCAAATAGAGGCAGTCCATGTTTGGTAAATTCTGATTTCTTGTCCATTGATTATGATCTAGATTCCAGTGGTTAAACTGATTTGAAGCAACCCGCTCTGATACCAATTGTTGGACGGATTAAAGTAACTGAGAGGGGGGGGTGAATCAGTTACTTACCAAAGTGCATTTTTTTAAAGGATGTTTCAGATTTATTATGGACATATGTTTAAACCATTCAACATATAGCAGCAAATTAAATAACAGTCAACATTCAATCACATCAACGAACACAATACACAATGTTTTCATGAGGAAATAGTAAATACTCTTCTTCTTAAGAATGAAAGGTAAGCTCCAACTCCTCTTTACATTCTTTTATTTTGCCTGAGCTTCAACCCAGATGAGGCTGCTACCTATGGAAGCTCCAACTTCCAATTATACAAGCACCAACTTGTTTCTATTTTCTGGCAACAACCAAAAGGATGCTACAACACCCCAGAGAACTCTTTTGAATTATAGAATGAATAAAACCCTTACAACCCCTTACTCTCTATGACTAGGCTTTATAAATCAGCATTTACATTATGATTCTGAATTAGACAGTATTGCAGATATTCACAACAGATGTTATAATTCTATCTCTGTACATTTT
>LPNX010041406.1:384699-418357 GCA_001517045.1 Pseudotsuga menziesii
AATTTTAAACTTAACTGATTGTTGTTTGTTTGGTGACATGAATATTGGTGATAAGCACAGGTGACATTCGAAATCCTTGAATGCTTTCCACTACACCTTGGATAAAGAGAATTATCTTTGGATCTATCCTTGATCACCTTTCTTAGAGGGGAAGTGATGTGAAAGAACCTAAATTCAAACCTATGGCCGAAGTTGGAAAGGCCCAAGAAGTTGCAAAAGTCCCTTAGTGTCACTAGGGTTGGGTAATCATAAATGACATGGATCTTCGTTGGATCCACATGCACAACATGATCATTTATGATACGTATCCTAAATATTGAATTCTTTGAATGCTAAATGAATAATTATTTATATCGGTATATGACTTATGTTGTTGAAGGGTGTTGAACACTTAATAATGCGCTTTATATGTTCCTTTTAGGTTTTACTAAAGATGAGGACATCATCTAGATATATGACCACAAAGGAAGTTGTGAATAGGCATACATTATCATCCATCATCCGTATGAACATTTTTGGGAATTATTTAAGTTTAAAAGCATTTTCAACCACTCAAAAGTACCTTCTCTATACCTGAATTGATTGATAAGATCATTGATCTAGGGGAACTATATTGTGGTTCTTGAGTTGATTGAGAAGATCATTGATCTAGGGAACTATATTGTGGTTCTTGGTTGTGATTTGTCTCTATGGTTCATATAGGTTTGTTTAGTTGGTGTTTTATGGATTTTTTTCAATCCTCCATGAATTCACGGAGGATTGAAAAAAATCGGGCAATGATTTTGGCTTGCCCGGGACACATTTCAAAATTAAACTGGTAGCATAAACGCTACCGGTTGACATAATTTTTATATATATAACAAATTAATAAAAAAATTCAATTTAACTACAAATTTTCAAAAATCCGGCAGCATTTCTGCTTGCCGGTACACGTTTTAAACATGAAAATAATAAAAACATACATTTACAATATTTTAAAATAAATTTTATAAATTTATTAAAAAAAAAATTAAATTCCATTTAAATTGAAAAACAATTATTTTAACTGTTACCTCTTGGGTCCGACGCCATCGTGACGAGGTTGGGTTGCTTCGGGGTGTTTGGGTTGCTTCAGGGTGCCAATGGGTGCCAATGCTCACGTTGCTCTCACTTCGTATCTCAGTCGAGCTTTCACGCTTGTGGTTTTGTGAAACAAACGGCGGGGGGCCCGCGGCCCCTATTTATAATTTTTTCTATACAGGCACCTCGGTCGAGGTAAATACCTCGACCGAGGTACATACCTTGAGCGAGGTGTTTATTAACCCTCGGTCGAGGTTTTAATAGCTCGACCGAGGGTTAGTAAATACCTCGGTCGAGGGCTTAAAATAACCTCGGTCGAGGGCTTGATAAAACCTCGGTTGAGATATGAAAACCTCGATCGAGGGCTTGTTAAACCCTTGACCGAGGTTCTTTTTTTCATTTTTGCCAAAACGCGCTTGCCAAAAAGTGTTACCCAGGTCCACGGATTCACCTAGTAGTGGTGCGAAGGAGGATGTAGTGACAAAATTTTTGGACAGAAATGACCGTAGAGAATGCTAGCTTCTCCACATGTGAGTGTCCACTTTCGAAATCCAGAAGATTCTTACTGGCATAATAAATCATGTGTTCTAGGCCATTCTAGTCTTCTTGAGCTAACACCATTCCAATAGTAGTAGTAAAGGTAGCAACATACAAGAGAAAATCCTTTGAGTAATCTAGGGGGTATATGACGGGTGAATGAGTCAAATCATGTTTGAGATTACCGAAGGCTCGCTAGGCCTGGTCATCGCAGAAGAATGGAGTGTCCTTCTTAAGGAGACGCATATAACCATGCTTTTTCTCAGCGAAGTTACAAACAAAACGACAAAGAAATTTTGCCTTCCCTTGCAAACTTTGGAGTTCAAGGAGGTTGATTAGGGCAGGTAAAGCTAGTATTGTAGCAATCTTTAAGGGATCAATCCTAATATCATCCTTGGAAACTACGAAGCCTAAGAGACGTCCCATCTCAATGAAAAAAACACATTTGTGTGGGTTCAGCCGTATCTTGTAATGGCGACATCTCAGGAAAATGTCTCTAAGATGTTGAGGATGGTCTTCCCATATCTATGAGTGTGCAGGGAGATCATCGAGGTAAGGCTCCACAATATTGTTAATGTCATGAAATGCATAGGACATGGCACACTGGAATGTGGCCCCATCATTCTTAAGGCCAAAAGATAACTTCTTTTAGGCAAAGGTTCCCCACGGGCATATAAACGTCTTCTTATGCTGATCGACGGGCAATATCTCAATCTGATTGTAGCCAAAAAATCCATCCATAAATGAGAAGATGACACTCCCAGCACAGTTATTGATAATCTGATCGATGTGTGGAGTAGAAAAGTTGTCCTTGGGACAAGCTTTATTCAAATCTTAGAAATCGATGCAGACTCGAATAGTACCCTGCTTTTTGTTCACATGAACAATATTCGATACCCATTCCATCAGGGGTACGAGATAGATAAATATTGCCTTCAGAAGTTTTTCGATTTTGGCTTTGATAGCCACATCCTTTCGCGGATGGACTTGTCTCAATTTCTTCCTAACCGGTCTGGTCATAGGATAGGTTTTGATCTCATGGACTACAATGGATGAATCTGTCCCAGGCATTTCTTCATAGGACCAAGAAAAAATATCTTGGAATTATTTAAAAAGTGCTTTATACTCTTCAGTTTCATCTATTGAACAGTTTTTTCCGTGTATGAACGTGTTCAATAGTTCCAGACTTGACTGATATGTTGATTGGAACCATTCTAGTAATGTTGCATAAATTGCCTTCAGATTCATAATCTTGCAACAAGACAGGCATTTGCAGATCGTCAACAATATCAGTACCCAAGTGTTACAGTTGATTTTACCACACATGGTGGATCACACATTTATGGCCTTCCCTGTCCCTCTACAGACTCTTTAGACCCCATGGACCATTTTTGTACCTTTGATGTTTCCAAGAACATCCCTAAAAAAATGCATTATTTGCTATATGCGACTTTTAAACCCATTCTCGCGTATATATCTGGATATGACACTTAAACCTGCATACATCGGGATGTGTGCAAAAGGCCAAATAGTTTTGGAGTTTTCCTTGATGTGGAGCTAAGTCACTTGTCTCTTGGCCTTCCATATGCCTTTAGATCGCTTGGATTCGACATTCCATTACCCCATTGAATCACTATGTAAGGAACCCTTTGGATACATTGAAGAGGGGGAATTTAAGAGCAAGAAAACTATAGTCCATTGTTGCCGAAGCTTATACTTGAGTCTGCATCCCTTTGTCCCTTGGAGCAATTTGTGTTCTTCCCAAGATTTCCTTTGCTTGTGAGCTTGCTATCGAGAGATGGAGGATTGAAGTGGTGGAGGCCCAGTTGGAGGACTCAGTTTCTCCGGTTCGCAGACATGCCGACAAAGGTTGTCATTCTTGTAATCTCCGATTTATATTAATAGAATTATCTTTTCCTGTCCAAAAATGTGTATTTAAATGAGTATTGAATCCATGGATTCTTTTAAAGTCTTATATGTTATTGATTATATATGGTAGAGTAGGTATAACACCATTATATAGCATGCTTGTCTTGTTTGCTGATTGTTGAGAGAGCGAATTGCTAACACAAGCGAGATTGGAAAAGCTCAACAGGGATCTACATCAACCATCTAGAATAAGGTATGTTTTGAGATCCTTTAGTGTCAGATGTTTATTTCTCTTGCATATTGGGAAGGGATTGGTTTATGTAGTTACTCTGTCTATTGTGGAACCCCAAGCCATAGGAAGTTTTCTCCGTAACAGAATTCGCGACCATACTGGGGAGTTCCTAGTCATTTCCTTTGGGGGTTTTATCGGCATTCTATGTTCTTGAATTGCTCTGATTTCTCTGTTTTTGAGTCGGTTCTGGGGCATGTTTTCCTAGTAGTGTCTAATAGGAGTAAATTTTGTCTCAGCTTGTCTGTTTACCTTCCTTTTTATCTCTTTTTCTTCTTGTACACGAGTTTTGTCTTCACAGTCGCGTGTACATGTAGTTTTTCCTAGAATAGCCGCGTATATACATGGGTTTTCTGCACACAGTCACGTATGCCCTGAGTTTTGCCTTTTTGGGGAAGATTAAGTGTTGCTGGGTGAGTTTGGATGATTACTGAGTCTTCTTGGATGCTTCTGGAATCTTTATACACCTTTGTTTCTGACCAAAGACACTTTTTAGTTTAAAATTTTGAAAATGTTCTTGTCATTTCATTTTTTATTTTTTGTTTTGGGATTAGTGCATTAGGTCTATTTTACCTTAGTGCTTTGCTTGGGTGTTGTATGGTAGTGCTTGTAGAGTCTGGGGGTTGTAGAGTCCTACTTTTGCTTTTTATCTCATTTTAATTCAAAAAATGCAAAAACATTTGCTTTTTGCATCATTATGCATTGTTTCATTTTGCATTTTGCATGGTACTTGCATTAGGTTTGCTTGGAGAGTATTAGTCATATTTTCATTTGGAATGATTGCATATTCATTTGAAGGAAAATTCCGCACTTCACGTAGTAGCATACCCAATTTTTCATTTGACACAGTGCATTTGCATTGATTGTTAGGTGTGCATTTTACTTCTTGTTGCGTCATAACATCATTAGTTGCACGGCCATTTGCCCTTTTGAGTAATAAGCCAATTAACATCAACGCATAATAAAATAAATTACACTTTTTTCTTTTATAGGGTGCACCAACAAGATTAGGTTTTAGGGTCTTGGAATAGTTCATTGTGAGTAAATTCTCCAAGACCACTAAACGAAACATTTATGTGTCTATCCAGGTGAGAGTGTGAAATTCCTTTATATAATTAGTGTTTCTTAGGATCCTCCTCTTACAATGGAGTTAAGCATGAGGCAGTGTGAGCGGTTATTGATTGGGATGACCCCTAGTAATAACTGAGTAGCACCAGAGATATTTCCAAGATTGTATTCATATCTGGGGGCTCTTTCGAGAGTTTCGGGCTTTGCTACCCTGCCCATACGGTCAATCCCTCCTACGACTGTCCACTTGAGCATTGATTATATTTAGGTGACCTTAGTTTCCTTACCTAGGTTATCGAGGGGGTACTTCATAGAGGTTATTCTACAGGTGTCCTAGCTAGGTAGGGGTTAGACAACACAGTCGCTATGTGCGTTGAAGCTGAGGGCCACTATAATTGGTTACGAACCTCTGCTTGTTGTGTATGGGAGTCTCAAACCTATCCTAGGCAAGACATACCTACTTCATTTGGGAGCTCACATATCCTAACCTTGTTTGCTTGCGATTTGGCTTTACATTTTATAGGTGTATGCTTTGTGCATGCTAGTTTGCCTAGGGTTTGCGTAATTAGATTGAATCTTTTTCATTTTTGAGTCATTGTGTATTTGGGCACGACACTTCGTCATTCTCGTCATTTAGCAGTACTTCCGCCTTCCACATCTCCTCCCCCTTCGGGAGAGAGAAATAGACAGTCTGGGTAGACTGCTTATCACTTTGATTCACAAACGATGGGAGATCACGAGGATGAGATTCCTGAGATGTCTTCTCCACCTCACGAGGTTGGGGATGTAGATTCTACTCTGTATATGATCCTTCACTGGAAATACCTTCACATTCTGGTTATGATCCCTTATTCACAGGTCGCCGGTATTGGTTTCCAGGCGACGAGACTCATCATGAACCCATAAGCACTAGTCATGTTCGTTATGGAATATTTGATATCCCTGCACCTAATCTAGCACATCATGTCGAGTCAGAAGTTGAACCTATCTCTACACCTAGGGGCACTCCTATTATTTTCCATGCGGAGATATTTGGGATCACTAGTCACATTGCACCTTCCATCCCAGTGCTGGAAGCTACCTCACATGTCTGTCCTAGACCTAGTGTTAGTAGTCATATGAGGATACCAGAACCGAGACAAGTGACCATAGGGAACACCACTTACATCCCTTCACATGTCCCTTCATCCTCGAACCCTACTCCTTTGAATGCATTTTTTACAACCCTTCCTCCCCCTCATTCACATGGTCCTTTGGGTCGGAATATCGCTACTAGCCATGTTCAAACTGCGACTGCTCACACGGTAGTATCTTAGAGTCAAGTATCTCCTGTTGTGTTAGGAGGTCATATTCTTGTTTCTGGATTGTCTAATGGTCCATCACAAGGAGTTCTCCATATCCCTAACCATGGAGCTTCTCATGGGACACCTTATGGAGCTTCTCATGGACAATCTTATGGACCGTAGTATGGATAGAACTATCAACCCTATGGGTATGGGTATCAACAACCTACTTACTCTTCCAATTATGGCTTTGTAGCAAAGAATAGTCAAGGTACACCACATCATAATGCTTCCATGCAACCCTATATGGGTCAAATGGGAAGAGGATATTATGGCCAAGGCCATGGTATTTATAGCAATCAGCCTTACATAAACCAGAACTATCAGGGAGCATGGCATAGACCGGCTCAACCTAGGCTCCCTTTCATCACAACATTGAACTTACCTGACTTATCAAGACTTATGAACGATCCAGTATCTCATGACCCGGCTTGGCCTGTCGTCCCTAACAATCTTCCTTTGAACATTCCCAAGTTCGAGGGAAAAGCTGGAGAAGATCCTAGTGAGCATGTCACTACTTTTCACCTTTGGTTCTCTTCCAATTCCTTACATGATGATTCAATCCATTTGAGGCTATTTCAACGCACCCTCACTGGGCCTGCAGTGAAATGGTATATAGAGTTACCAAGGGGGGCATTCGTTTTATTCGATGACCTTTCCATGACTTTCCTCAATCACTTTCAGCTACCCATGTGTTACGATGTTGGTACAGAACCCTTGTCAACATTTCGACAGGACAAAGCCACACATATCTCAGATCATATTCAAGAGTGGCATAGACGGAAGCGGTTGATTAAACCCTTTATACCACCGGATTTTCTCCTTGAGTGGTTCCTCAAGTCGTTGTTACCTTACATCGCGAAGGATTTTTCTACATCCAGAGTCCAAAATGAGGAACAAGCAATCTTTAGGGTGCAAGAGTTGGATTTGATCTACACTCAATCTGGACTTTTGTATGAGATTATACCTAATGCTCCACGATCTAGTTTTGATCCCAAGATCAAGCCTGGACCACATGCTGATGGCATTGTGGGTTGTACACCTGTGGATTTGGTTGTGAAACAAGTGAGCCAATTGTTTAATAATCAATCCTCATTGGGATAATCCACGGTTTCGTCTCAACCCACCCAAACGGTGAGTGTACTTTTCATGCAATTATCGGACCAGAAGAGCAACCAGCAACCCGGAAGGAATAAGAAAAAGGGTAAAAATAATCGTAAGGGTGGGAACAAGAAAAAAAATGCTAATTATAATGACAAGAATGCTCATAATGTTGGGGGGGGAAGCAGTCTAAACGTAAGGTAAATTTTCCTTGCAAGTTGTGTAAGGAGGAACACCTCACTCACTTGTGCCCTCATATGGAAGATGCCTTGAGATTCATAGCACAAGGCCCAACTATGCTAACTAATTATTTACCCCATAATCAAAATATGAACTCGAGGACCATTGATCCTCATTGTGCATCAGGCGGAGATCAAAATCCATCGAAAGCCAATGCTGGTCATGGTTGCATCAACATGGTACGTGCTACTAAGGTTGTGACTTGTGCGAAGGATTATGCTTCGTCACAATCGGAACTTGGAAAAGAACCCACTCCACCCGAGATCCCTTTGCGTATTGAAAACCCTATGGATAAACTTGAATTTGCACCTCGCATTCCTAAGGGAGTCCTAAAGCATTCGGGGCACAATCCTAATGGCCGAGCCGCCCAGAACTATTATGTTGTCGAGGATTTGGGCCAAACTCCTTGTGCGATGTGCGCGCTTGAATTACTTAAGAGTTGTCCTCCGCAAAGGAACTCCTTTATTTCTACTCTTGGGGTTAATGATGATAACTCTTCTTCTGTTATCAAATTTGAAACCATGGTATTGTAGCCTCAGTTGCCTTATTACGTGTATCTTTTGATTCATGTAGAGTGTCTTAATATGACTGTCAAACGCACTATGATTGATGAAGGTGTTGTTGTTTCCATGATGTCTTTGTCATGTTGGAATGGTGTTGTTGTCATGATGTATAGGTATTGAAACTCATATTGTCGAACATGAGATTAAGACCTATCTGAATGTGAATCCGGTTCGACAACATTTGCATGCGGTGAATCCTAGAAAAGCACCCACTATTAAGGCTGAGATAGAAAAGTTGTTAAAAGTCGGTTTTATCTATCCCGTTCCCCTGGTGGAGTGGGTTTCAAATCCCCTTCTGGTTGATAAGAAGCAGGGAGCAATCCGTATATGCATTGATTTCCATGATTTAAATAGTGCTTTTCCGAAGGATAATTTTCCCACACCATTTATTGATCAGATTTTGGATGAGTGTGTGGAAAGCGAGGTATTCTCCTTCATAGACGGTTTTTCTGGATATAATCATATTCAGATCAAACCCAAGGATCAACATAAAACTTCATTTATTTGTCCTTGGGTTACTTTTGCATATCGAAACATTCCTTTCGGTCTTAAAAATGCTGGAGCTACATTTCAGCGGGCTATGACATTAATTTTTCATGATCTCAAAATGATTATCGAAGTGTATTGGGATGACCTTGCTACTCATTCTTGTCTAATACTGCGTCATCCATACCATTTGAGATTAGTATTCGAAAGATTTTTCCATTACCAAGTTAGGTTAAATTCTCATAAGTGCATCTTTTGCGTGACTGTTGGTCAATTTCTAGGCTTCATTGTATCCGAGGGTATAAGAGTCGATCCCTTAAAGGTTGAGGCAATAATTCAATTGTCTCCCCCGCATAATATTAGACATCTTCAGTTTTTAGAAGGCATGGCAAATTTCTTGCGGAGATTCGTGGTTAATTTTTCCAATTTGACTAAAGGTTATTATCATAGTATAAACCAACAACAGCCAATATGATCTCTTCATTTAATTATGATCCTAAGGGTAAAAAAGTTGTTGAGACATCCTCCCTCATCCCACATGAAGCAGTTTATGATGCCATCCAATGTTTCTGATGTTCCTATAGATGATCTTCATCTGGTGGTCCCGTATCCTTACCACCTGCCCTACTGGTTATAACCTTCACTTCCTACTTTGGATTATCTCTTATATACTTTTCCATCGGATGAGTCTATTATAGAGATTATGAATACAAGTACATCCATATGGGAGGATCACCATCATAGATCTTCATTCCTCCGCAATACCAGTTCAACAGATAATGATTTTGTATCTCTCTTGGTGTTACGAAGAAAAATTCCTATGGCTTGGGGTAAAACAACAGACAGAGTAACCGCAGAAATCAATCCCTTCCCAATATGCAAGAGAAATAAACATCTAACACTAATGGATCTCGAAACATACCTTATTCCGAATGGATGATGTAGATCCCTATTGAGGTTTTCCAATCTCGCTTGTGTTAGCAATTTGCTCTCTCAACAATCAACAAACAAGACAAGCATGTTATATAATGGTGTTAGACCTACTCTAGCATATATAATCAATAACATATAAGCATTTAAAAGCATCCATGGATTCAATATTCATTTAAATACACATTATTGGGCAAGAAAAGATATTTCTATTAATATAAATCAGAGATTACAAGAATGACAACCTCTGTCGGCACGTCTGCGAACTGGAGAAATTGAGTCTTGTTGAAATATTGTAACTTCGAAGAATATTCTATATGTATCTTTTGTGGTCCTCGATGGTCCTACCGAGAGAACCACTTGTATTACTTTGTACTCTGATGCTTCTAATCGAAAGAACTAATAAGAGTCATGAGGTAGTCCCCTCTAATTGTAAAGGTGGGTCATTAGCACCCCAGTGTGGTTACTTGAGCCTAGATGTGTAACTCAAGCCTACATGATTAACTCGTGCCTACATGTCGGATTTAATTATTAAAGTGAACATATGAATATAAATAGAGGCGTAGCACTCCTCATTTGGAACACACACTCTCACTTGTGTAGCGCATTAGTGGAGAAGAGAGAAGTAGCTAGAGAAGGAGGAGGATCAGGCTTTGATCTCCTTGTTGGTTTTATCTTTTATCTTTTGGGGCATCTATATTGAGGAAGATTTTGCTGGGTTTTTCCTTTAGGGTTTTTCGAGGATAAATCTGTGTTGTTCTTGTGATACTGTTTCTTTCAGTGATCCTGTTTATATGATTTTGTTATGAAAATGAAATAAAATACTGATTTTTTAGCTAAGCATATGAAATTTTAACATGGTATCGAAGCTAGCCTGAATAGGACAGCTTTCACAAGGTGGAATAGCTCTCTCTCTCTCCCCGGAAGAAATTAGGGTTTTAGGAATTTTTTTGAGTTTTGAAAAACTACTTGCATAGAAAGTTGCGCCCTCCCAGAGCGCATATTTTGAGCCTGGAATCAAGGTTTTTGGATGTGTAAGTCTCTAGGAAAGTCAAACCCTAGTTTGACAATTGCACGAGAAAACTGCTGAACCAGAAAGCTGCAGAAACTGAATATTGCAAGTCCGATTTGAAAGGTGAAGAATTGAAATCTCCAGAATCCAAGCACACCAGTCAACTCACCTCATTCAAGCGCATCTTCTGGTAAGGTCAGTTTCTCATTTCGCAAAATTTCATTTTTTTGTGATTTTCTAACAAGATGGCCCCAAGCACTAAGCTTGAGGACAAGCTAGAAGGCATAGAGAATTTTCAAGCATGGAAATACAAGATTGGTCTCATTCGCCAAGAGAATGATCTTGATAAGTATGTCAAAGAAGAAGTTTCAGAACCTGAAGAAGCTGAAGCCAAGGAGAAGCACAGAAAGGATATGATTAGGGAACAAAGGATTATTGCTGACTCCATCAAGGATCACTTAATCCCTCAAGTGTCATCCAAGAAGACTCCAAAATAAATGTTTGATTCCCTATCCAGAATGTATGAGGGAAGGAACATTAACATAAAGATGAATCTAAGAGCTCAATTGAAGAGCACCAAGATGAGTCATGGAGAATCCATCCAAGATTACTTCACAAGGGTTTCTCAGATCAAAGAGCAACTAGAAGCTATTGGAGATAAGCTTGATGAAGATGAAATGGTTATGACTACCCTCAATGGTCTCACTAGACCATGGGAATCCTTCATTCAGATGATGTGTCCCAGAAAAGAAAGCATGAAGTTTGATGTGGTATGGGAAGACTGCATTCAAGAGGAGACTAGAGTAGCAAATAGAGAAGCCTTACTAAAAGAAGATAATCAAGCCCTAGCCACTCACACCAAAAGAAGAAGAGGCCAAACTAATTTCAAGAGAAGAAATTTCAAGGAGCCTCAACCTCCGAGAAGAATTCAAAGGGTAAGAGAAAATCATCCAGATAAAGACTACTCTGGTTTTTAATGTTTTCATTGTGATAATATAGGACACATTGCCCAAAATTTTCCTATGAAGAAGAAAGAATATAAGAAGAGTATCAACAACAACAAAAGATATCATGCTCATCTAGCGGAAGATGAAGATGAAGAAGAAGAAGAAGAAGGACCTCCAAGAAAGAAAGCAAGAAAAGAAGATGCAGAAGAGTATGTACTATTCTCTGCACTCTCTGGGTCTATAACTCCTGGAGAAGACACTTGGCTTATTGATAGTGGTGCCTCAAAGCACATGACGGGACAAAAGAAAACTCTGTCCAAACTTGAAGAAAAGAGCTCTCCTCAAAAAGTATCCCTAGGAGATGACTATCAATATCCGATCAAAGGTGTTGGTGAAGCAAGTTACAAACTTGATTTAGGTAATCCCCTAAAGATGAAATATGTATTATATGTACCTGGTCTAAAGAAGAATTTACTTTCTATCTTAGCTTTAGATAAGAAAGGATTTAGAGTTGCTTTCATATATGGTCAAGTACTCATGTGGCCCAAAGGAAAGAATAGTGAAGATGCAATCATCATTGGTGAAGAATAAGGAGGCTTGTATAAACTCAAGGGACACTCAGAAACAACCTTTGTGCATGAGTCCACTAACCCTAGTGAACTATGGCATAGAAGGCTTGCCCACATTAATTACAAGGCTCTACCTCATGTGAATGAAGTAGTGACGGGATTACCAGACATGAAGATCAAGCATGAAGGCATTTGCAAAGGATGTGCGAAGGGAAAGAACATCAAGAATCCATTTCCGAAAAGTGAGACAAAGACAAAAGGTACGTTGGAATTAATTTATTCATATGTATGTGGTCCAATGTCTTCTAAATCCTTAAGTGGCTTTGAATATTATATCACATTTATTGATGACTTTTCAAGAAAGACTTGGATATACTTCTTGAAAGCAAAGAGTGAAGTGTTTGAGAAATTCAAGGAGTTCAAAGCCTTGATAGAGAATCTTTCAGACAAGAAAATAAAGATAATTCGATCAGACAATGGAGGAGAGTATACCTCAAAAGAGTTGAAGCTTTTTGCAAATATTCTAGAATTAAGAGGGAACTAACTACTCCCTACAATCCTCAACAGAATGGGGTTGCGGAAAGAAAGAACAGAACCATCATGGAGGCAGTGAAGACAATGATTTATGATCAAGATATTCCAATGCATCTATGGGCAGAAGCAGCAAGAACTGCTATATATGTACATAATAGAATATCTCACAGTGCTCTTGGATTCAAGAATCCAGAAGAGATGTTCACAGGAAAGAAAACTGAGGTAAGTCACCTAAAAATATTTGGTTGTCCGGTATATATTCATATACCAAAAGAGAAAAGAACCAAGTTAGACCCTTCCAGAAAGAAGGGGATATTTGTTGGATATTGTGAAGTATCCAAAGCATTTAGAATTTACATTCCCGGATTCCATCACATGGAAATCAGTCAAGATGTGACATTCGATGCAGAGGCATCCCTCAAGAGATCCAGGAAGTGCCAACATGAAGAAGTATATGAAGAAGAGACACCTTCCAGAAATGAAGAAACTACATGTCTCCCTGAAGATGAAGCTCCTGAAGAACATGACACGGCAGAACCACAAGAACCTCCTATGATGGAGATATCAAGAAAGAGAAAGCCTGCTTGGACAAGGGAAATTATACAAGAGGCAGAAATATATGGAGCTCCTAAAGGCTCCATACGGGAAAGAAAGTAACCTAAGACTTTTTCCAACTATGTAGCCTTGATGTGTGATCTTGTAGATCAAGAACCTACAAACTATGAAGAAGCGGTATAGAATAAAGAATGGAAAGAAGAAATGACTGAAGAATACCAGTCAATAATGAAGAATGGTGTATGGGATATAGTTCCCAAACCAGAAGGAAAAAGTATAGTATGCTCCAAATGGATATACAAAATAAAGCATGCAGCTGATGGAAGTATCGAGAAGTATAAAGCAAGATTTGTGGCCAAAGGTTTCTCTCAAAAATAGGGAATTGATTATGAAGAGACATTTGCCACAGTAGCATGGTATACTTCGATTAGAGCTATCATGGCTCTTGCATCCATGATGAAATGGGACTTACACCAGATGGATGTGCAAACAGCTTTTCTGAATGGTGTGATCGAAGAAGAAGTATACATAGAACAACCACAAGGATTTGAAGTTGAATATAGACATAATCACGTATGCAAGTTGAAGAAGTCCTTGTATGGCCTTAAACAAGCTCCTCGAGCTTGGTATGGAAGAATAGATAGTTTCCTGTTGAGCATGGGATTTTCCAAGAGTAAAGCTGATTCTAACCTTTATCTCAAGGTTGTTGAAGAGGAACCTATCATCTTGCTACTATATGTGGATGACTTATTCTTGACAGGGAATGAGAAACAGATTATGGAAAGCAAGAAGAAACTAGCAGAAGAATTTGAGATCAAATACCTTGGGTTAATGCACTATTTCCTAGGTCTAGAAGTATGGAAAAGTTCAAAAGGAATATTTCTCAACCAGGGAAAGTGTGCAGTTGAGATATTAAAAAGATTCAATATGTTGGAATGCAAAGCCTTGGCCACACCCATGGATTCCAACCTGAAGTTGTTAACTGATGACTCACCAGAGTTAGTGGATGTGACTCATTACATACAGATCATTGGGTCATTGATGTACTTAACAAATACCGGACCAGACATTTGTCTTGCTGTGAATACCTTAAGTCAATATCTAGTTCAACCTAGATGGGTTCACTTGGTAGCTGCAAAACATGTGATGAGATATTTGAAAGGGACTATAGATTTTGTTCTATACTATGATAATAACCATGAGTATATATTGTATGGTTATAATCATGGTTATTATCATAGTATAGACCAAAATCTATAGTCCCTTTCAAATATCTCATCACATGTTTTGCAGCTACCAAGTGAACCCGTCTAGGTTGAACTAGATATTGAATTAAGGTATTCACTGCAAGACAAATGTCTGGTCCGGTATTTGTTAAGTACATCAATGACCCAATGATCTGTATGTAATGAGTCACATCCACTAACTCTGATGAGTCATCAGTTAACAACTTCAGGTTGGAATCCATGGGTGTGGCCAAGGCTTTGCATTCCAACATATTGAATCTTTTTAATATCTCAACTGCACACTTTCCCTGGTTGAGAAATATTCCTTTTGAACTTTTCCATACTTCTAGACCTAGGAAATAGTGCATTAACCCAAGGTCTTTGATCTCAAATTCTTCTGCTAGTTTCTTCTTGCTTTCCATAATCTGTTTCTCATTCCCTGTCAAGAATAAGTCATCCACATATAGTAGCAAGATGACAGGTTCCTCTTCAACAACCTTGAGATAAAGGTTAGGATCAGCTTTACTCTTGGAAAATCCCATGCTCAATAGGAAACTGTCTATTCTTCCATACCAAGCTCGAGGAGCTTGTTTAAGGCCATACAAGGACTTCTTCAACTTGCATACGTGATTATGTCTATATTCATCTTCAAATCCTTGTGGTTGTTCTATGTATACTTTTTCTTCGATCACACCATTCAGAAAAGCTATTTTCACATCCATCTGGTGGAAGTCCCATTTCATCATGGATGCAAGAGCCATGATAGCTCTAATCAAAGTATACCGTGCTAACGGGGCAAATGTCTCTTCATAATCAATTCCCTATTTCTGAGAGAAACCTCTGGCCACAAATCTTGCTTTATACTTCTCGATACTTCTGTCAGCTGCATGCTTTATTTTGTATATCCATTTGGAGGATACTATACTTTTTCCTTTTGGTTTGGGAACTATATCCCATACATCATTCTTCATTATTGACTGGTATTCTTCAGTCATTTCTTCTTTCCATTCTTTATTCTATACCGCTTCTTCATAGTTTATAGGTTCTTGATCTACAAGATCACACATCAAGGCTACATAGTTGGAAAAAGTCTTAGGTTACTTTCTTTCCCTTATGGAGCCTTCAGGAGCTCCATATATTTCTGCCTCTTGTATAATTTCCCTTGTCCAAGCAGGCTTTCTCTTTCTTGATATCTCCATCATAGGAGGTTCTTGTGGTTCTGCCGTGTCATGTTCTTCAGGAGCTTCATCTTCAGGGAGACATGTAGTTTCTTCATTTCTGGAAGGTGTCTCTTCTTCATATACTTCTTCATGTTTGCACTTCCTGGATCTCTTGAGGGCTGCCTCTTCATTGAATGTCACATCTTGACTGATTTCCATGTGATGGAATCCAGGAATGTAAATTCTAAATGCTTTGGATACTTCACAATATCCAATAAATATCCCCTTCTTTTTGGAAGGGTCTAACTTGGTTCTTTTCTCTTTTGGTATATGAATATATACCGGACAACCAAATATTTTTAGGTGACTTACCTCAGTTTTCTTTCCTGTGAATATCTCTTCTGGATTCTTGAATCCAAGAGCACTGTGAGATATTCTTATATGTACATATATAGTAGTTCTTGCTGCTTCTGCCCATATATGCATTGGAATATCTTGATCATAAATCATTGTCTTCACTGCCTCCATGATGGTTCTATTCTCTCTTTCCGCAACCCCATTCTGTTGAGGATTGTAGGGAGTAGTTAGTTCCCTCTTAATTCTGGCATCTTTGTAAAAAGCTTCAACTCTTTTGAGGTATACTCTCCTCCATTGTCTGATCGAATTATCTTTATTTTCTTGTCTGAAAGATTCTCTATCAAGGCTTTGAACTCCTTGAATTTCTCAAACACTTCACTCTTTGCTTTCAAGAAGTATATCCAAGTCTTTCTTGAAAAGTCATCAATAAATGTGATATAATATTCAAAGCCACTTAAGGATTTAGAAGACATTGGACCACATACATATGAATGAATTAATTCCAACATACCTTTTGTCTTTGTCTCACTTTTCGGAAATGGTTTCTTGATGTTTTTTCCCTTCGCGCATCCTTTGCAAATGCCTTCATGCTTGATCTTCATGTCTAGTAATCCCGTCACTACTTCATTCACATGAGGTAGAGCCTTGTAATTAATGTGGGCAAGCCTTCTATGCCATAGTTCACTAGGGTTAGTGGACTCATGCACAAAGGTTGTTTCTGAGTGTCCCTTGAGTTTATACAAGCCTCCTTATTCTTCACCAATGATGATTGCATCTTCACTATACTTTCCTTTGGGCCACATGAGTACTTGACCATCTATGAAAGAAACTCTGAATCCTTTCTTATCTAAAGCTAATATAGAAAGTAAATTCTTCTTTAGACCATGTACATATAATACATATTTCATCTTTAGGGGATTACCTAAATCAAGTTTGTAACTTGCTTCACCAACACCTTTGATCGGATATTGATAGTCATCTCCTAGGGATACTTTTTGAGGAGAGCTCTTTTCTTCAAGTTTGGACATAGTTTTCTTTTGTCCCGTCATGTGCTTTGAGGCACCACTATCAATAATCCAAGTGTATTCTCCAGGAGTTACAGACCCAGAGAGTGCAGAGAATAGTACATACTCTTCTGCATCTTCTTTTCTTTCTTTCTTTCTTGGAGGTCCTTCTTCTTCTTCTTCTTCTTCATCTTCATCTTCCGCTAGATGAGCATGATATATTTTGTTGTTGTTGATACTCTTCTTATATTCTTTCTTCTTCATAGGAAAATTTTGGGCAATGTGTCCTATATTATCACAATGAAAACATTGAAAACCAGAGTAGTCTTTCTCTGGATGATTTTCTCTTACCCTTTGAATTCTTCTCGGAGGTTGAGGCTCCTTGAAATTTCTTCTCTTGAAATTAGTTTGGCCTCTTCTTCTTTTGGTGTGAGTGGCTAGGGCTTGATTATCTTATTTTAGTAAGGCTTCTCTATTTGCTCCTCTAGTCTCCTCTTGAATGCAGTCTTCCCATTACACATCAAACTTCATGCTTTCTTTTCTGGGACACATCATCTGAATGAAGGATTCCCATGGTCTAGTGAGACCATTGAGGGTAGTCATAACCATTTCATATTCATCAATCTTATCTCTAATAGCTTCTAGTTGCTCTTTGATCTGAGAAACCCTTGTGAAGTAATCTTGGATGGATTCTCCATGACTCATCTTGGTGCTCTTCAATTGAGCTCTTAGATTCATCTTTATGTTAATGTTCCTTCCCTCATACATTCTGGATAGGGAATCAAACATTTATTTTGGAGTCTTCTTGGATGACACTTGAGGGATTAAGTGATCCTTGATGGAGTTAGCAATAATCCTTTGTGCCCTAATCATATCCTTTTTGTGCTTCTCCTTGGCTTCAGCTTCTTTAGGTTCTGAAACTTCTTCTTTGACATACTTATCAAGATCATTCTCTTGGCGAATGAGACCAATCTTGTATTTCCATGCTTGAAAATTCTCTATGCCTTCTAGCTTGTCCTCAAGCTTAGTGCTTGGGGCCATCTTGTTAGAAAATCACAAAAAAAATGAAATTTTGCGAAATGAGAAACTGACCTTACCAGAAGATGCACTTGAATGAGGTGAGTTGACTGGTGTGCTTGGATTCTGGAGATTTCAACTCTTCACCTTTCAAATCAGACTTGCAATATTCAGATTTCTGCAGCTTTCTGGTTCAGCAGTTTTCTCGTGCAATTGTCAAACTAGGGTTTGACTTTACTAGAGACTCACACATCCAAAAACCTTGATTCCAGGCTCAAAAGATGCGCTCTGAGAGGGCGCAACTTTCTATGCAAGTAGTTTTCCGAAACTCAAAAAATTCCTGAAACCCTAATTTCTTCCAGGGAGAGAGAGAGAGAGCTATTCCACCTTGTGAAAGCTGTCCTATTGAGGCTAGCTTCGATACCATGTTAAAATTTCATATGCTTAGATAAAAAATCAGTATTTTATTTCATTTTCATAACAAAATCATATAAACAGGATCACTAAAAGAAACAGTATCACAAGAACAACACAGATCTATCCTAGGAAAAGCCTAAAGGGAAAAACCCAGCAAAATCTTCCTCAATATAGATGCCCCAAAAGATAAAAGATAAAACCAACAAGGAGATCAAAGCCTAATCCTCCTCCTTCTCTAGCTACTTCTCTCTTTTCCACTAATGTGCTACACAAGTGAGAGTGTGTGTTCCAAATGAGGAGCGCCACACCTCTATTTATATTCATATGTTCACTTTAATAATTAAATCCGACATGTAGGCTCAAGTTAATCATGTAGGCTTGAGTTACACATCTAGGCTCAAGTAACCACACTGGGGTGCTAATGACCCACCTTTACAATTAGAGGGGACTACCTCATGACTCTTATTAGTTCTTTCGATTAGAAGCATCGGGGTACAAAGTAATATAAGTGGTTCTCTCGGTAGGACCATCGAGGACCACAAAAGATAAATATAGAATATTCTTCGAAGTTACAATATTTCAACAAGACTCAATTTCTCCAGTTCGCAAACGTGCCGACAGAGGTTGTCATTCTTGTAATCTCTAATTTATATTAATAGAAATATCTTTTCTTGCCCAATAATGTGTATTTAAATGAATATTGAATCCATGGATGCTTTTAAATGCTTATATGTTATTGATTATATATGCTAGAGTAGGTCTAACACCATTATATAGCATGCTTGTCTTGTTTGTTGATTGTTGAGAGAGCAAATTGCTAACACAAGCGAGATTGGAAAACCTCAATAGGGATCTACATCAACCATCCGGAATAAGGTATGTTTCGAGATCCATTAATGTTAGATGTTTATTTCTCTTGCATATTGGGAAGGGATTGATTTCTGCGGTTACTCTGTCTGTTGTGGTACCCCAAGCCATAGGAATTTTTCTTCGTAACACCAAGAGAGATACAAAATCATTATCTATTGAACTGGTATTGCGGAGGAATGAAGATCTATGATGGTGATCCTCCCATATGGATGTACTTGTATTCATAATCTCTATAATAGACTCATCCGATGGAAAAGTCTATAAGAGATAATCCAAAGTAGGAAGTGAAGGTTCTAACCAGTAGGGCAGGTGGTAAGGATCTGAGACCACCAGATGAAGATCATCTATAGGAACATCAGAAACATTGGATGGCATCATAAACTGCTTCATGTGGGATGAGGGAGGATGTCTCAACAAATTTTTTACCCTTAGGATCATAATTAAATGAAGAGATCATATTGGTGTTGTTGTTTCTCTGCTAGAAGGGGTTGATGAAAACACGCCCATGAAGGCAGAGTCCTTCAACATCCCTACCCCAATCGACTGGTAAGGAGGAGGGGACTGACCTAGCAAAGGGATATTATTCGTCATAGGAGTGGTAATATCCGGCGTACAGAAATCAAGTTGATCAATTGTCACAATTCTTCCCAAATGTGGAAACTGGAGGGTTCTAAATACTGTCGAAGCGACATCAGTCATAGCATAAAACCAGTTTCTTCCTAAGAGAATTTTGTATTCTAATGCGGCATCCACTACTTCCACCTGAGAGGAAACCGTTTTGACCCCTAGCTCAACTGAAAGGGTTGGCATGATACCATAGGGATGGTAACCTATTCCATCAAAGGCTTTTAGTGTTGTCGGTGATTTTACAAGCTCGGGAGAGCTAATGGCTTTCCAATAGGACAAAGACAAAACAGAGGTTGAAGCACCTTCATCTAGAACAATCCTAAAGACCTTTTTTCCAACTACTCTAGTTATGACTTGAAAATCCATTTGGTGGGGTAATCTAGGTTTAAGGTTCTCCGGATTGAAATGAATCAGATTCATGTCACTCGGGTCCATGGCTCCCAAAGCGGTTAGTAAGTTTTTGCATTCTGTGGGACAACTTTGGAGCACCTCTAAGGTAGACATTGGAAATGGTGCCTGAGCTAGGTCTTCTACAACATTATAAAACTGTGTGGCTTGGGCATTAGGGTTAAAAACAGCCTTCCTAAGAGTACTCTTGGGTAGACGCAAAATCATGTCGAGATTAGGCTTCTCGATCGTTAGGGGACCATTAGACGAGGATGCAGGAGAACCAGTAGAAGGAGCTTTATCAGGAGAAGGTTTCTCAATTTTCTTCTCCTCTGGTTTGTCATATGACTGACTTCTAGTTGTTAGATTAATAGTATCCGATGACATCATTTTAATTTCCTCTGTGGAACTAGAATTTCCCTGGTTAGACATGTGGTCTACCAGTTGTTTCTAAGAAGGAAAAGGATCACTGAGAACTGCTGGTGTGGGATTTATTTTTTAAAATTTATTAATTTCATCATGTCAAGGACACTCTTTCATGAAATGATCGCCACCACACAATAGGCAGGGATACTTAACTTTCCTTTTTCCTTTATTGTCATTCTCCGAGGGAATAGGTTTAGGGTTTTCCTGTTGGTTTATGGGTTTCTTGTTTTTACCTTTTTCTTTCTTCTTGTTACTGGATGATTGCATACTTTAAATAGAATTCACCTTGGTGGAAACTGTAGGGTTGGAAGGAGCAGGAGTGGAAGGATTGGGTTGTTTGGCAGCTTTAACCGTTGACGGTGGTTGGATTGAACCAATAACCCCATCAACAAGAGTTTCTACAGGTGGCTTAGCTGGGTCAGTGTTGGGTTGAGGAGCTTGAGGAATGAGGTCGTACAAAGTTCCATACTGGGAATATACCAAGTCTAGATATTGCACGCGACTGATGGCTTTCTCTTCATTAACAGCACCCCCCATAGCCACATCTCGGGAAATGGGTGGCAACAACGATTTCATGAACCAATCGTCCAAGAGTTGGTCCAGGATAAGGGATTTAAAGAGCCTTCTCCGCCTTCTCCATTCATGAATATGATATGAAATGTGTGTGGAGGTGTTTTGACGCAAAGAAGTTAAAAGTTCCATACCCATTTTGTATCGAATGGGTAGCTGAAAGTGTGTGAGGAAAACAGTTTCCAAAGCACTAAAATCCACAAACGAGTGTCGTGGAAGTTTGATGTACCACTTCATGACCATTCCAGTCAAAGTGCGTTGGAAGAGTCTTAATCGAATAGAATCATCCATCAAGGAATTAGATGAACACCATAAATGGAAAGTCATAACATGATTTTTGGGATCATCTCCCTCCTTACCATCAAATTTCGGAATATCCGATGGTAACTTGACTGGAATGGGAGGCCATGAAGCATTTTGTTGGATAGGGTCATTGATCAATTTGGAAAAATCAGGCAATTCCAAAGTTTCTAGTAAAGCTAACTGACAATTTGGTTCAACATACTGGTAATATTGATAAGGCATGTAACCACCAGTATGACTGTAAGTGGGCTGATACACAGGTTGCTGAAAAGGATGATGGGATGATCAACCTCCGGAAGATGGACCTCTAGGACCACCAAGACCTTTAGGGCCACCGGGACCACTAGGTACACCAGGACCACCAGGGGGAGGACCACCGGGACCTCCAGGACCACTAGGGCCTCCAGGACCACCAGGACCTACAAGACCACCAGGAGGAGGGCCACTAGGACCCTCGGGACCACCAAGAGGAGGACCACCAGTACCCCCGGAACCACCAGGAGGAGGACCACCAGGACCCCGGGGACCACCAGGAGGAGGACCACTAGGACCCCCGGGACCACCAGGAGGAGGACCGCCAGAAGGAGGACCACCATAAGGTGGCCCTCTAGGGGCTGTGGGGGGAGGACCTCCATAAGACGACCCTCTAACACCTCCATCCATATGAATAGGCATTCCTCCTAATGCTAGCATGTAGGACCAGTTGGGTTTCCCCCATGGAGTAAAACTATTTCCAGGATATGGAATTTGAATGTATGAAAGGCCTATAGGGGTAGGTTGGTAATTACTATTTCCTACAGGTACTTGATTTTCTGGGTAACCATACCCCCAGGAAGCTTGACTAACAACAGATTGTGCCCTTAAGGGTTGACCTGAACTCAATGGAGGGTTAACTATATTCATAGGAGGAACGTAAACCGTGGATGTGCCTGCATCAGAGGCCTGTCTATTAGGAGTAAAAACTCCACTAGAAGGTAATGTAGATCATTCTGATGGTTTCCCCCAAGCACTATAAGGTACTGATACAACTAGAGTTGAAGGTTTCCCCCCATCCCTAGAAGACCTAGGAGGACTAGAAACAGACCTAACATTTGCAACCATGGGGTCGAAAGTTTGACCTAGGTGGGGTGGAGCCTCAACAGGATCAATAGGTTTCATACAATCAGCCAATGAATGATAACCGTCTCGCCAAGGTTTCGTATTATGGGGAAGAAGTCGACATAGGTTCTTTATGAGGGATTGGGGTTACTAAGATAGCATCTAGTCTTTGCATTCTCCCTTGAAAATATTATGAATGTTGAATAGCTGATTTAATTTGTCTATATTCCTCTTCATTGTATGAAGGATGTTCAGGAGAGGGCCTACGTACTCCAAATGAAGCATTGGCCTGTACCATAGAAGTTCCCCAAAACGAAGCATTTGGACCATAATCTAGACGAATAGGACTATCAACACGACCTTCCACAAGACCATGGAAAGAAGTGTCATCGATAGGAGGTTGTTGAGACAAGGGATTTGTATAAGAAGTGAATTGGTCTCCACTTTCTACAACTATATTCTCTTCCACATGAGAAGTAGTTGCAGCTCCTTGGACAGTAGCTTCCATTGGACCTTCTCCTGAAATGCGAGGAAAGTCGGGTGGTAATCCCTGTGTTCTTCTGGACCATCTCAAACGAAACTCATCCAGATTGCACAATTCCTATTCTAACCTAGGGTTTCAAAGCTAAGAAAAAACACACCAAAACTTTCTCCTACTCAAGCTACATGCCAAAAAGAAAATTCAAATGATAGGATGAGCTCAAATGGTCGGTCTCTCACCAGGATTGTCAAGTAGGTGCAACTCGTGATATACCACAAGGGTACATGCGTAGTGATCTCCTCGAATGTTGTTTTCGGTGTATTGCTCCACACAAGACAGCCAAAGGGATTTTCTCAAATAGATAGGGTATCCTAGTGGGGTCTCCCGATATACGCAAGGTACGTGGGAGCTAAAATTGGTAGTAGTGTTGTCTAATGCACAACCGTTCACAAGGGGCTTTCCGATATACAATCGAGTACGTGAAGTACCTTTCTATATACCTCAAGGGTATGTGAAAGGTTGTTCGATATACCGACGATACGTGGATGAACTGCAGGAGTCCCAGGATGTAGTGTGGACAAGTAATGACAGGCCTTACGCTTAACGATGCCCGAACACGTCTCTAACCTAGCACTCAAATTTCTATACAAATTTTAAGCCTATAACTACCGTTAATTTTAAAGTGGACGCTTAGGTGAATGCATGAGGTTTTGACAAAAAAGTAAAACCATGCAGATATGAAATGCAAGTTCATTCACTTTACCATTCAGTATGCCTAATTACGGGAAGGAGAGAGGTTTTCTTTCTTTTCAATGATAATTTATAACAAGCAGAGATCTAATCTGACCTATAGTTTCCAACTAACTCCTTTCAAGAAAAAACAAACTTACAAGCAGTAATGAATGATGAATCTAACCTAGCTTTTGATTTGAACAAACAAGCAATTTCCACATAAAAATTCCAGATTTCAATCACTCAAGCAAGTTCAAACAAGTCTGGATAAGACCAGTTAAACACATGAAATCCAAAAAATCACAATTTTTTTACAGAAACTTGAAAAAATCAAAGTCAGGGAGGCCTACGTGGCATCGTGCATATGAAGTTTCTCACAGGCAGTTTTGAGGCAGAACCGCTTCTTGCTCACTGGATTCAGGTGGTGGCACCGCCTATTGCTAACTGGACTCAGGCGGTGGCACCGCTCCTTGCCAAAGGCACATGTGCAGTTGTCTATAATAACCCAAAACAGTAGGAGAGAGAAAAATCAAGTTATAAATGCCAAAAATATTACAAAAATTGATGAATCAACCACAATAGAGAGCACAGAAAGTTAAGGTGGCTCAGATTTGAAGAGATCTGGAGATTTCAAACCAAAACTTTCAGTAGATCAGATGTATATCTGACTGCAAAGATAGGAGGTTGGATCTTGGATTCGGACAAGAGTATTTCAGAAACTGAGGAAGAACAAGACGGATCTTTTCCCCAGCAGATTTGCCAAATTTTCTATCAGGGATGTATCACCTTCTACGGATAGAAGTTGTTCCTCTGGTCTGAATGGTTCAGATCCAGAACCAATGAGTGAATAACTCGGTTGAAGACCTTCCCTGAATGTTAAAGACACCTGGAATGTAACTCTGATGAAGGACATGTATACCTATAAAACATATCAAACATACAAAGACATCAAAGCTACCAGAAAATCATCTACACATCCATATTAGTGACTAAGGAATCCAATAACATATATGTGAGATTAACGCAACAAACACGTGGGAAGGAAATCAACTTTGCATTAGAAAATAAATGAAAGAGCTTACACCCATGTGCCTTAGTGCCAATACACTCCTTCACAAGACTAGCACCTTGTCCTCGATAGTTCCAACTTGCTCCACAATTGCTCTGTGATGGATCAGGCCAGGTATCAATTCTAATAGCATAACTCTGCTATTCTTCTCTCTCCCTCAACCATGGAGTATGAGCTTGTATTTATAGGGCTCAAATGGATAGGATGGTTGAGATATTGGTGGGTGAGGTGGTCACAAGATCCTACAAAGAGGTATCTCGACCTTAACCAACCCAAGTGAGTAGGGATAAGGTTAGACATGAGGCTCTTGTTCTAGAAGCCTCGAGAAAACTCCTTTTTAAACTTTTTACCAAGGCCACCGCTTATACCCCTTTATGACAGAGTGATGATGGGTAGGAACCACGCCAACAACATGGGTCAAAGGCGGTGGCACCGCCTGGTTCTCACACAACTAAAGCGGTGCTGAATAGGGCACCGCTTATATACTTGAGGGTAGAAGCGGTGTTGCAATTTTATATGTTGAAATCAACACCTAAAGTGGGATTCTCTTCAAGTTTGGGATTTGAGGGAAAATGTCTGTGTTAGGGATCCTATCACATGCTGGTGACAGATTTTGAGTGTAACACTTAGATACGGAGACCCTTCATACTCAGTAAGGTCATTACAACCAATATCTAGTCCAGTGGGAAGGCTTAACACCAATAGAGAGTACATGGATTACAAAGGGGGACTTACTGAATCTAGATCTTGTTAAGTGGTCACAATTTGAAGACAACTTGCAGGAGTTGTGTTCTTCTCAACCAGAGGAGAATGATGTAGTGATTTCTGAAGGCTAGAAAAAAGAGAAAAAAAAAGAATCAATGCAAGGATTTTTGGGGGTCATAACTTTTGACTCTGTTATCCGTTTGGGTTCAATTATAACAAGAATTTGTGTTTCATAGAGTTCAATGCAGTGGATTTTCAAATCCTTATGATCAAATTTTTCTTGACACTTTTATGAGGCCAAATTCCTTCATATAAGGCCTCAAATTGAGGTTTTAGTGTTTTGCAAGAATTTTTTTAAATTTGTAATTAACATATTTCTCTCAGTTTATAAACGTAATTAGAAAAGAGAGTTTAAAATTAGTGTCTCTCTAGTTATCTTATAGTTAGTTTTCAGTTTCATTGTCATTCAACAATTTTCTAAAATTAGCAATTTTCGAAAATCTCATAATTTGAAAGTCTCAAATAGTAGTTATAAAGGGTGGGACCTTCATTGTAATAGCGAGGAAGGATAATGAATAAAAATATAGTTATTTTTTCCACTCATGTGCTTTCATGGTTTTTATATCTTGTGAATTGAATCAAATCCTATTTGATGCATCATTAGTACAGACATTTCCTATTTTAACTATGAAGCTCTTCACCAGGAGACCTATTGGTTGTTTCCATCAAAAGGCCACCTCTACTTGGTCAAATTCACTTTTAGTTTGGGTTGCCAACCCACATCTCTACCTACTAACTGCATTACTATAGCTTGGTGCTCTACTTGGCGATGGTTGATTGCTACATGAATTCGATGTTGTCCCTATGGCTAACTGACTTATTTCCCTCTTTGGTCTACAGATCAATATCACTAGAAGTGGAGATCCTAACATGTAAAACATCTTATCCAAAGTGGGTTGGAGTGACAGTCTATCCACGACCACCATGACCTTGACCATGGTCGCCTCCCTGATGATGTCGTGATCCTAATATAGAACCTATCATTCTAAGGTAGAACTAATGGAATAGAAGGAGATGAAGTTTTCATGTTGGTCATCCTAGGTGTTTTGAAGTGTTCCCCCTATACCCGAATCTCCTTCCTCCAATTTGAAGGGTTCCCGCTGGCTTGAAGTTCCCCTTAGGTACCTGACCTTGGGTACGAACTTGTTCCTGCAATCCCTTATCATTCTTTTTCTTTACCTGCTTGGAAATATTTATCGTTTCTTCCATGGTGGTGGGTTTCCACATGGATATTTTAGTGTGGATATCCTCATACAACCAATACAAAAAAAAATCCACCTTCCTAGATTCATCATCCATGTACTCGAAATGATCCAACAAAGCATAAAATTCACCCTCATATTCCTCTATTGGCCTAACCCTTTGTTGGACCGCATGGAAGAATTCCTTCCGTTGATTCTTGTATTCGTCAAACAAATATTTGCTTCTAAAATGCTCCTCAAATAACTCCCATGACACCTCTAAGGGTCTAATGTGGAACTTTTTCTCTATGCTTACCCACCACATTTGAGCCTTTTCTTTCATTAGGCTCATTGCTATGTGATATTGTTGAAATATTGTAGCTTCAAAGAATATTTTAAATGTATTTTACTAATTTATCCCAAGGGATATGTCTTATTCATCCGTTGGGATGTTACTATTGTAATTGGTCATCATAGAGAGATGAGGTATAACCTCCATTGTAATTCGGGTCAATAGTACCCTAATGAATATAATATAATATTGTCCTGAGTACTCATAGGTGAATTCGTCCAGCTAGTTTAGTGGGGTCGATTTGTTAGGTTAAAAGTCAAATGACAGAAAGAGTATAAATAGAGGAGTTGTGTTCCTTATTTGGACACACACACTCACTTGTGTATAACGCATAGGAGAGAGAGAGAGAGAGTCATACCAGCAAGGAGGAGGATCACTTGTTTTGGGGTTTTATCTTATACATCTATATAGAGGAAGTTTTGATGGGTTTTCTTCCCCTTAAGGGTTTCCCAGGATAAATCTGTGTCTATCTTGCGATTGTGTTTCTTTTAGTGCTTATGCATATGCTACTGTTGTGAATTTGGGTTAAACACTAATGATATCTAGCTAAGAATATGAAATCTTAACAGATATCATTATTTGTGGTGTATTCCTTGAAACTAAGGGCCCCTGTAACTGACACCATCAGTGATTCTTCCACCAACCCCTCTTTTCTCCCTGTGAATTCTAGTAGGTTATACTTGCGCACCTCCTTCATAACATCCAAGGGTTCCCTTACACCCTTCGAGGAGGATGGTTTCTCCTGATCCTGCTTCTGTTGTTGTTTGAGTTCCCTATCCTTGCTTAGATCAGGATTCTAACCCTCATTCTAATTTTTATTTTTCCTAGCCATCTAATCCTTAAGTATGTCGGTCATTTCCCGTAAAGAACACAAGATGGATTGTTTCACACGTGGACTTTCTTCTGTATTGGAGGAAGGTTGTCATTGACGTTTTGGCACCATGACCCTCTGTGATTACTGAGAGGGATAGTTAAATTATTTTGGGTTTCTACTAAAGGTCGATACATAGAGGTCAACTTAGGGTAAATGAATAACACATAATAATACCATATTCCATCAATCACTAATTCCCTTGAAATAAAAGACAATCAGGAACACGAGAATGTGGTTTTCTAACTTATATTGATTATTGTTAGCCATGAACAATGTTTAAAGACAAGGAAACATGTACCATATATTCATTGTTAAGGGAAATATGCTTATGCGGACAGAGTTCTTTGCGGTTGTGTGAAGTTTTCCTATGTAGAAATGTTTTGTAAAACTATTATTTATTTATTTGTCGTGTGTGTGTGTGTATAATGTCTCTCAAGGTTCTATTTGGAGTTGACGTTTTTTTGAACAAAATCATACACAAGTTAAATATATATAGTAAATAATATTTTTAACTAACCATATTCATTACCCAAATAAAATTATAGAATTAACAACTTATACATTATCAACAACAACAAAAACATTATTATTATGATATATCAATTTAATTAAATCAATCAATTAATTAATAGTCCTTTTTCTAACTTACTTTTACGCTTATTTAATTAAGTACTACAACTCTTGCTTGTAATAAGATATATCTAATTCTCAAGCTTGACTAGTCAAAGGCTTTTGATAGGGTGAATTGGTCTTTTCTCAGACTCATCCTACTTCATATTGGGGTCCCCTTGGTTGGTGTCAATTGGATTATGGGTTGTTTATCTTCTGCAAACTTTGCCCTGCTTGTAAACGGTACCTCTTCTAGTTTTTTTCCTACTTCCAGGGGTATTAGGCAGGGCTGCCTGCTGTCTCCTCTACTATTTATTCTTGTTATTGAGAGGCTTATTCTTTTAATTGAAGATGCTCGGACCATTGGCAGGATCAAGGGTATCAGCATTTCACCTCAGCTGTCACTCACTCATCTGTTATTTGTTGATGATGTGATTCTCTTCGGTACAGGAACTTTTGAATAATGGGTTGCTTTCAAAGTCATTTTGGATACTTTTTGTGCAGCCTCAGGTATGTGTATCAATATGGACAAATCTTGTTTTTGTTTTCAATAATGTTGAAGAGGGAATCTTAAATAGGATTTCACGTTCTCTATCTTTCAAGTATGGCCACATCTCTCTGGGTTTCAAGTATTTGGGCTATTTCATAAAACCTCTTGGTTATTTGGTGAAGGACTGGCACTGGCTTTTAAAAAAATTTGAGAGGAGAATTAAGCATTGGACCCATCGACTTCTCTCATTGGGGGGAAGACTTGTCTTGATCAGGGTTGTTCTCACCAATATGCCTATCTACTGGATGGCTCTTGTCCCTATTCCTAAGTCGATTCTAGATAAGCTCAGAAAGTTGATTTTTTATTTTTTATGGGGTTCTTCTGTAGAGAAGAGAAAGTACCACTTGGTGGACTGGTTGTCTCTTTCTCGATCTACCTCCTTCGGAGGTTGGGGTATTAATCATTTGGGTTGGTTTAGTCTCTCTCTACGTCTGAAAAAATTTTGGCTGGTCCTCAAAGGGACTGGGATCTGGCATCAAATTATCTCCACAAAATATTAAAAAAAACACTCTGTGGTGTCTTGGATTCGTCAAAAGTTTTTTTTTCTGCTATTGGAGTTTCAATTATTTGGAATGGCTTTCTACTTTCGTTCACCTGGGCTGGTAGATGTCTCTCATGGCAAGTGGGAAATGGGGTCGAAACTCTCATTGGCTCGAATCCAATTGTGGGAATAGACACCTTGACCTTATTCCCTTTGGATCTCCATGAATATCTTGAAGATTATGGAATCACCTCCTTGGCACATGCACGTAATATTTCTCCTGAGGCTCGGGGATACTGGCTCGCTGCAGAGGATTTGGAACTGGGGGGAGAGTGGAAATTATTATGGGACAAGTATATCTCGGGGCTTGAACACGGCAGAATTAGACTCAATCACATGCAAGACACTCTAATCTAGACTCATAATCGACAGAATGGGGAAATGACTGCTGCTCTGGGTTATGATCTTATTTCAAACTACTTTCTCGATCCCTCCTTGTATCAGAATCAGTTTTTGGAACTCCTCTGGTCCTTCAACATCCCTTTAAAGATCAGGTGCTTCGTTTGGCTCGCTGTTGGAAATCACATCTTAACATGGGAAAATATCATGAAATGTGGATGGTTGGGACCTGGCATGTGTGACCTCTACAGGAATGGTGAAGACTCGGTTCAACACCTTTTTATCAATTGTATCACTACCAAGAGGGTTTTCTTCATTATTTGTGAGCAGTTCTGTGTTTCTCCCTTATTAAATTGCTATGTCAGTTCTTTTTTAGAACTCTGGTTTAATAAATTCTCAACTCACTCTGATTTCAGCTATCTACCTCTTTTTATTTATTGGAGAGTATAGAAAATGCGAAACAGTTGTGTTTTTTATGATAAAAAGGTTTCAGTGTCTAGCATTATCCACCAGGTTGAGTATCTCTATCACATGTACCATGTCCCAAAGCTGAAGAAGATTAGATGTATTGGAATCAGACCGCGGATCTTTTATCGTTGTGGATTATTTGATGAGGCCACTGCGGGGAACATTGGTGGTGTTGGTTTTGTACTGCTACTGAGTGACTCTCACATTCTAGGCTTCTCTTTGGGTTGTGGCACGAGCACCAATACCAGGTCAAAACTTCTTGCTCTTTGGGCTCTTCTTGATGTTACAAAGCATTTGGGGATCCTTCTCCTCACTATCTTTGGAGACTCCTCAGTCATTATTAACTGGGTAAACAGGATTGCATCTCTGGATTCTCCTAGCTTGGACCATTGGTGCAAAGACATAAGGTCCCTTATGTATAATTTCTCTCGCTTGACAATCAAGCATATCTTTCGTGAGCACAACCAGCAGGCTGATTGTCTTTCAAAGAAGGATTTGGTTTTAGATCCTGGCTTCGGATTTTTCACTGAGTATCTAGATGGTATGATGATTGATCATGGGAATTTTCAGCTATATTAGAGCATGGTGTCGAGACTCAGTCCCTTCTTTTTTCTTTTCTGGCACATGATACTCTTTTTCTTTTTTATGGATTGGATCAGGTTTTTTTTTACGAGACTTTTAGCCTTCTCATTGTGCTCAGGATGGATAAGCTTGATTGTCATCACTGCTCTTAAAGATCGGACCGATCTCTCTGGATTAAAGGATCACCTTTCTCTTGTTGATCTGGAGATTTGTTTGCATGAAGGTTCTTGTTTTTTTCTTTTGCTCTCGAAGCAAGGATTGATGGCTGTACTTGTATCTTTTAGTGAATAGAGGGATTCCGAGTATGTGGCTTGTCATGCAAGATAGAATCCTGGCTTGAAGGTTGTATGTATATGATGTCCTTTGATTCATAATATGAAATTTAAGGTCTGGTATTTTTTCCTCTTGAAAAAAAAAGATATATCTAATACATTATTGACAGATCAAATATCAAATTATATATATTTTTTAAAGTTTAATTATATGAGAAATTAATGTATTGGTTATGTTTATCATATCAAATTATTAATTGTATGAGAAATTAATGTATTGGTTATGTTTATCATATCAAATTATAATTTTTTTACCGTTTAATTTTATTAGAAATTCATGTATTGGTTATGTTTATTAATATATAAGTTTGTGATGATATTGTTGATTGTTTTTTTATCATTTACACTTGTATGGATATATTAATTAAATATATTTAATTATCTCAAATATTTATTAAGGGATATTCATTATCTTTCACGGTATATTATTATTATGTCTCTAACAAGGGGATATATATGATTCAGTTAATTGTATTAATTCTGAGATTAGAAAAAAATTGCCCTTAAACTAAGGTTTTTCTATAGTGCAGAGCAATTTTTATTTAAGGATTTTTTTAATTATTGATTTTTTTAAATTTTCATTGGTTCTATCAAGGTGACAATGGCTTGGATTTCCGTGCCCCAAGCACTGGTGGTGAAGTGATGTCAGCAATTATTTAAATGCATGTCATGTTAGTTCTTTTTTTAATGTTGTTGCTTTGGTTTCTTTTTAATGTTATTGCTTTGGTTTCTGGACGGCTTCCCACTGCCCAATACCACTTACAGGATTTTACAGGCTGTCAATTGCTTGCATGTCTTTGTAATAAGGCAGAGTAGACGTGTTAGTGACATGAAGCCTTACCATTCAGAAATCAAATGCATCATTTGCCATGGATGCTCTAATATCAATGAATGAATAATGGCTTTGGTCCTCTGGCTTCAACTAATTTTCTATATATAATATCCCCAATTACCATCTCTTCAAATGTTGTTCCCCACAGACGAGGGAGTAAACGGACAGTGCTTATAGAGGCTTCTCCCTTCTCCCACCCATTCCTTCATTCTTCTCAATCTGTGGCCATTATCTGTGGTGGTAGGTCAAGTTTCTTTCCCTATTTTTTTGTTGCTTAGGTATGATACGAGGTATAGTTAACAAAGCATGGTTCGTGGGGTTAGGGTTATTCGGTCACAGTTAATAAGTCTCGATATGCAAGTTAGACAAATTGATAACACACCATGGGGTAGGCGATGGATAGATAGCTCGGCAGGTAAGATTGCTTTGGGAAGGCAGCTAGGTGTGTGCTTTCAATGGTGTGTTATGTGTAGGGAAGATAGATCATTTCAAAGTGGAAGTGCCTATAACAAATGCATTATTTTGTCCATTTTGACAATGCTTTACGAGTGAAATATTCAAAATCTTTTAAAATATATGCATATCAACAAATTTCAGTTATCAACACAATGCTAATAATATAGGTCTTATAGTTTTTGCATTTTAGTGTTCTAATTTTGCTCCATTTACAGTCAAGACTATTTACAAGAGACATTATTTATAAGTATATATTTTCATTATCAATTATGTTAACATTTTGAGTTATATATATATATATTGAATTAGATTTTACAAAATCTAATACATAAATGATTTTGAAATTAAATTTTGTTTTTGATTTTTTTTATGTGTAGAATTTAAGTATGTGTGTAAATTAGGCACATACTTTTTATATTAATGTCTTTCTCTATAGTATGTACTGTTATAGCTGAAAATGACACATCTCTGCCTATGACCACTTTCCCACGATTTCGTCGCATGTCGACACTTCATGAAAGTCACTGAAAGTCACTGAAAAAACACCTATCTTGGAGGACCCATATATTGAGTTATGTAACTCCGTTTGACCTCATTTCTACACCGTTGGAAAGGTATTTCAGTTAGCTAAAACTTTCCAGAAGACACCAAAGTCTGAAAATGCCCAGAAATACCTTAAAAATGTGTTTTTGTGTATGCACGACTCTCATTATGTGCAACTCGCGCATCACTCGCGACTCTTGTGTTTTGCAAGTCACGCATGCATATATTCGCGGGTTTCTCTTATGTAAACTCACGTATCATGCGCGGGTTGTCCTCCTTCATAGTCACGAATCTGTTTCTTAACATTAAAACATAAAAACACGCCTTTTGAGTTAGTTTGGGTAGTTATACAACTGACTCCTTCAGTTGTAACCACTTTGGCTTCGCC
>LPNX010041418.1:0-15362 GCA_001517045.1 Pseudotsuga menziesii
GTTTGATTTTTTATTTTTATTTTTTCTTTTCTCTTGTCGCCATAGACAACTTATACACTATGATATAAGTACATGGTCTGCTAATGCATTCATAATATTCAAAAAGATTTCAAATGGTTGAGGAATTTTTCCTATTTACAGTCCTTTAGGATTCAGCGTCTCTATGAAAACTTACCTCGAATTTTCAACATGACATTCTGATGAGTGTTAACACAAAATATAATCGTAAAAAATTCATATATATTCTGCATCCTAAGTTTAAATATTTATGTGTCCTCTCCACACAAGAATGCCAGCCCTAAAATTTTCATATTGTAATACACCCATTTTAGAAATATATTCTCAACATAAAAGGACCTAAAACTCATGACTGAACTATGTGATTTACAATTTCTATTTTTAATCGCACATCTTCATATTATGTCGATCCTGGTGCTGGGTTATGGAGTCACTGCATAACTTTACAATATTTACTCTGTAATGCAATTAGTTTTGCTCATGACATATCTTAATGTTATTACTGGGGTTCTCAACATTTTGTCATTATTTACAAACATTGCTTCATCACATTACCTTGAAACATTACTGAGGTTCCCATTACGTTACCAAACAACTCCAATTGATGCTCTAAGTACTAACCCATTATAGGTATACATAATCATAATAAGAGAACATTTAAAAGAACAATTAGACATAAAACCAAAAAACACCAATCTATGTGGTTCGCCCCAAACTCAGGGTTATGTCCACCAACTCTCGCAGGATGTCATATTTATTCAAAAAACAATTGGTTACAACCCCAACAACCTTTGTTGCAAACTTCTTGTAAAAGAAATTACCATAAGTAAAGATCAAACCCCATCTCTAAAGAGGCCTACAAAGGGAAGGTATGCTTATAATGAAATGGGGAAAAACCATTATGCACAAGGTACATACGCAGATGTATGACATGTTTAAATGTAACCTGTCATCTTACGTTCTTATCTAAATACATATCCTAAAACCAACTTTTAACAAGGTATAATAAAATAAATAGAGTAGTCACCAATCTTTTATATCTCCAGGTAGGACTTGGTTCTCCTATATATTTATTGATCCTGCAACAAGGGTGAGGGATTTCTTCCAGGAATTATTTTAATGATCCCCTTCGGGCATGAAACTTTTCCAATCTGAGTATAAATCTACTAAATTAAAAGAGTGGATTAATTTCAACTTACATAATAAAACCATTAACGGGTTACCCCAAAATATTCTTTTACAGTCCCGTACCCAAGTCTGGACCCTTCAGGTTTCATACTTATTATCATAGGAAAAACATTGTGAATGAAAGAAACATTATAGGTCTTGAGGTCTCCTTTTCCTAAACGCAACCATGTGGGAGGAAGAGAAGTATACAAAGCTGGTAAGAATGCACCCGATCTATGGTCGATGACCCCTGATACATTTTACGAAAACCAGACCCATTGCCTTAATGCTGCTCAAGAGGTTATGACCTATCTTTAATAAAATTCAACACTGACATAAATACCCTTTGTGGGTTTTTCTCTGGTGATGGAATTTATAAGAGAATAACCCACCCCCCAGGCTGTCCCAGACATGCGCTTCAAACTTGATAAACTCCCACAGTTTATCTTGAATGTGACATCTGAAATCGCAGTCGAAGGATTATATCATAATTAAAAATCCTACCTTAATATTTCAACGGTCTTCTTTATCCAAATATCTTATTGGTTCATTTCACCAAAATCCAGGTTGAATAATGGGCAACCTATCTATATCCCTATCCAAATCTCTCGACATCTTTCGAATTAGAAGAGACTAAAACATTACAGACTCACCCTCAGGAATCTGTTCTAAATTGGATCTCAGGTATGCATGTAAAGCGTTAACCCTAGAGGTCATTATTAATGGCATACTTTTAAAATCTTCAGAAGAGAAAGTTCACACAAATCCCAACCGCTGCCCTAACAAAGAGATGCATAGTGCACTACGTGTTTCAAATATCAACATCAAGATCCAATTTACATGCCAATTACTTAATTTCCATATCACTACGCAAATCAAGTCAGCGATCAAAGAAAATTTCACCAACAATTACACAGGGTAACATACATGGTTATCCTTTTTCAGAAAGAAAAACCCAGCTCTAAACAAAAGCTAAACGAAAAGCAAGGTTATGACATGGAGGTGTAAAATAAGATTATGAGCATAACGCTTTGGCTATGAGATTCTGAATCCTAAGGTCGTACCTATATGTATATATATGCATATACTCAGAACCCGTCGAAATGGCTATCTCAGGTTTATAAAATAATTTTGCTACTCTTAACAAGGCTTCCGTTGCCTGACTTTGAGTTGGAGTTGAGATCAATATCCCAGGTGGAGACGACATCCAAACCAAGGTATTTATTACAAGAGTATGATTATTACAAGGGTATTAAGGCTGTCAATGTATAAATTCCTAGACCCCATCAGTTCCCCATCCACGGTATTAATAAATTAGGGTCCGAAAAACACATGCATCAATCATGTAGGTCAGAGCCTTACCTCTCATATGGATTTGGAGGTGATTTGCACCTGTATGAAGAAAAAAGGGAAGTTTAACCAATCAATCCTGAAGGGACTTTTGCACAAGATTCATACTCCAATGAGCGGTAATGCTCTCAGCCTCCGTATTTCCCTAGGAATATTTTCGGTGCAAATCGAGAGAGGTCATGGCCCTCAATCCTACAGAATCAGCACGCTACTCCTAGAAACAGACTCTCCACCAACACATGGTAAACCCAACATGACATGCAAAGCTATTCATTTTCTTTTCTACCCCGAATGCCTTTCCCCAAATGTACTAAATAACCTAACAAGAAAACAGTCTTTTCTCGAGGGTGCGCCAAGATTCCATGAATCAAGGTAGAAATTGTGCCACTATCCTTGCCGAGGTAAGCCTCCTTAAATTTCTCTATTGAGTAATTAACAAAAGGCATGTGTTTTTCCTATTTACCAAAATTATTTTCTTGGTCGGGTTTAACTTCAAGACTAGTTCTTCTCTATATATATCAACACCATTTTGCAATGTGCTATAATGGCATATAGGAAAATTTGTTTATTATACCTACCTACGTAGGTGTTTCCCATTGGCCTAGTTATATGCATGTACACATAACTAAATTCATATGCTAATCCTATGTACACCAAGTACATTATAAGTCTTAATGGATTAGCCTAAGCCTTAATGAATTAATTTTGGTAGATGGTACATCACCATTCTTAGACCAGGTATGCTCATATTGAATAATACTTTTAAGGAGGCTACGACCTATAGCCTTCGATAATAAATTGCTGAGGTTTCTTTTATTCCCTTTTTTAAATTTTTTTTAACCTTATTCTTAACTTATTTTATGTCGGTTATAAGGAGGAAGATTTAAAGTTCCTAAACTGTAGCGTCTTAGTAGGAGTCTCTTATAGGGCCGGATCTTATTTCTCACATAGCCATGATCCAAATGAAACGTAAGACTACGGCGTCAATCATGGTTCTTTAACCATTTCGCTTTTCACCCTAGGTGGAGGTTTAGTTGGCCTCCTTTTGCCACTATCTTACGTCTCCCAAATTTTCTACTTAGATATTAACTTATATAGGCTGCAAGGTTTCGTTTCTGGTGGGGCCTTGGGCTTGAGCTCCTCCCCAGAATAAGTACAATAAACAATCGAAATTACAAAGATTATCTAGGGTATGCAGGAGGAATATTACAATTTTCGGTTTTATTTGCTGTATAGATCAATTCCATACTTGAACATGATCTGTATATCAACGCTATGATTGTTTTGATGTTAAAATTTGATGCTAGATCTGAGATAGAATATGGCTGGAAACATTTTAGTTTTATTTGTTGTACGATTCCAAACTTGAACATGATCTCACTATCAAGCTATGATTGTTTTGTTGTTAAATTCGATTCTAGACCTAGGATACGATACGCCTGGCAACATGTTTAGTTTTATGTGCTGAAAAATCAATTCCATACTGGAAAATGATCGATATATCAATGTGTTGGTTTTATTTTAAAACAAACCAAATCCATACACTTCTGCTAAAAAACTAGATCCATACCATTGTGGGTTTGAAATCACTAGAAAATACAGATCCGTATTTATGATTATGTCGATAGAGCCACACTGTACTGTGGTTGGAATCGCTTATGATCAAGATTCATGGTGCTTGTTCTATCCCTGTGTTTTTATTTGAGTTGGAATTTCCTTACATTTGGGTCCTTGCGATTTGAATGGCAGAACTTATGCTTGCATTTTGATTCGATTGGGAATTTTTTTTTTATGCTAAACCTCTGCTCATTTAAAATATGTATATGGAATTTTGTGCTTATTGTTCAGACATTATGTAAAGATCCTACTTTCCTTTGGAGATATGAGTTGCCTGCATTAGATCTGAAGCTTGTAACGTAAGCATATTTATTTTTTCTTGTGTTTTGTTAAGAGTGAAGACATGCTGGTTTTGCCTCCCTTTTATTTTAGGTATCATATACCTCTATCAAACTGGGTTTGCTAGTAATTTGGGGTCTAAATTTTTTATAAACTTAGGTCTTTTCTTGTTATTTGTTTTGGGGATCGAAAAACTAGCATACCCTGTTGGATCTATTTTTACCCACCTACATTAGTTTGTGTTGGATTATATAAATGTATGATTAAGGTGTCTGATTTTGATTATATATATATATATATATATATATATATATATATATATATGGNTTGAAGATGGTAGGCTGAAACATTAATTGCTCATGTTTTGGTAAACAATGAGCTTGCGTTCATACCAGCATTTGAATCAGATATGAGTATGAAATTTTCTTGATTATGCTACGACTTCATATTTTTCCTTTATGTGTACTATGCCTATGTTTTCCTATCCGGGATCTATATGTGGTTGTGGACAATTCAAACCAGGAATTATGTATGCATGAACTAAGCTAATTCTGAGTGTGTAGACATTTTAGATCATGCTTGGAGGGGCTCTAGTCAAACCTTACCTTAGTGAATTTGTCACCCAACTTGGGGGTGGCTCTAGCCAGAGAAGCATATGCCACATGGAGCCAATGGTTTGGTGGAAGGTCGCAGTCAAGTTTCCAGTCGCTTGAGTCATTTTGCTTGGTTTCCTTAAGTAGATGTTGTACGCTGGAATTGTTGCTTAAGTAAATGTTAATGCCTCACACATTTTTAAAAAATGTTGTGTTATGTTCCATGAATGATTAGCATGGGTAAGTAACCATTGTACTCATATTTATGTTTAATATGTTTTCCTTAAATAATAGTACTAATGATGATATTGCTCCTAAATTTTTATGAGCTCATATGGTTAATGAAAAGTTGTGATTGCAGAGAAAGTATCATAAGGAAAAAATGGATAACAACCTATGACGATAGCACAGTGGAAAGGAATTATATGGTTTATGCATATCTAAATGTGTAATTTAATTTGTCACAAAGGTATATTTTACTTAGTCATTTAAAATTAATTATCTAACCATGTTTTTTTTTTCTCGACAGCCAACTCAGGATTCTTATGTCTCTTCTCTCGTAGCTTCCCAAGAATAACAGGACCTCTCATAAAATTCTTGTTACAGAATGTAGTAACCATAACCAAATACTATTATTCGCTAGTGTTGTCTCATTTGAAGAACTGTCCTTTGGCCAATCTATTGTATATGTATTATGGTCAATATATTGTATATGTCTTGTGTATGTTTTTGTTTAATGAGATGATAGGAATATCCTAATACATGTGTGTGATGAGATGCTACGAATATACTAATACATCTATGTGTGTGTTGAGTAACTCGAAGGTTCAGACACTATTACTCATGCATGGGAAGGTTGAGAACATGATGGTGAACTTAAGGGAATATGTATAACATAATGTTTATATAGTTGAACATGCATTTCTATATTGTTTAGTCAATGAAGAAAGGGCTATGTGAATGAAATATAAAACAACAACCTTGAATGCCTTATCCATGGGATGAAGAAACTCTACGTTATTAATGTCGATAGAGAAGATGCATGACGGCTTATGTTGAGGTTGTCCTTATTGAAAAACTACTAGAATGTTTTTTTTTATTTTTATTTTTCTCATCCTAATAATGTTGGAACTTGATTAAGGTTGAGAACTAATCAGTCTAACCCATTTATACATTTGATTTACTTATGAGGAGCCATTATTTTCTATACTTTACACCAATGGATCTGTCTAGGTGTTTGGGTTTGTTACACAAATTCTTACTAACTATTGTCAATTTATGCCATAGGGATGCTACAAGTCTATTTCTCTCGAGACAACCCTATATCAGAATTTTATATGCTTCACATTCAACCTTATTTTAAGTTCATACCCTGATACAAGCTACCATAACAAATTTTCCCATGCTTCCATAAGGGAGGATCCCTTCCATTATGTTCTTGATGAGGGGAATATATTTGTGCAGAAAAGGGTAATTCTATTTGGTATAATAATATTTTTCTTCTCAACTAGATGTACAATGTCAATCCCCAAATCATGTATTGTATTCACCATGTATCAAATAAACGTTGGGTTCCCAAATGTTATTGTTGAAAATAATTACTTCATTTTTGCTCACTCTTGAACAAATTATGTCTACTAAATTATGATTAATGTCCTCACTCAATTGAGTCTAGGAACTAGTGTCTAAAAGGAAAATTGGCATTGTTATGTTTCCTTGTTTTACTTTATGATGTATGTTAATTAGGATAAAAAATTGATATAGATGTTCCATGTGCAGAGCTCCTTGCATTTAAATGTGGCATCATGTTATCAGAAAATTGTTGAATATAAGATATCTCTCAAGTCATGCAATAAGGTATCGTACATATACTTCCTTTTCCCTTTGTTTATTGAACAACATTTAATTATTCCAAGGGTCCGTAATTCAAAGGCATGACTAGTAATTTAATTTTATAGGAAATTTCCCTGGAAAAGTAAAAAGAGGTCACCTAAAATTCCACATTTGAAACAAACATATTTTTTTAGAAAGATATGTTAACGAAAGCTACTATAGAATTGTTTCTAACACAAAAGAGCACAATCTATACTCATAAATTCCAATCTCATGAACTTTCCAAAGTCATTGATCATGTTTCCTAGAACCATTTTATGTAATACTTAGGAAGTTCATTAATGAGATATTCTAATGAAAACAACTCATTTATAGCAAATTCAATCCTGAAAAGTAAATTCTATGAGTTCCAAAAAAAAAATTTAAAGAAAAGGGATGAATATAAAGCTATCTTACATGGGAACATATACATATCCATATATGGATTGTAGGATGTTTTGAAAATTCGGGATTTGGAAATGAGGGATATATAGTCAAGGAAAACAGTGAACAAGAAGCATAAAAAATTAGATATCCAAATATAGATTGTTCCAATCTGCAAGCTCAAAATGCACACTCCTCAAATTTGTGTGTTTTAGAGGGAGAGGTGTTATTTTATAGGAAAATATTAGGGTAGATTTGTGTATTTTATAGGGAGAGGTGCTAATTTATAGGAAAATGTTAGGGTATTTGGGTTTGATACTTTTCCTTATTTTAATGTTTATTTATGTTTATTTTGTCTTTTTTTTTTTAATATAGTTTTTCTTAAAATGATATTCCTGCTAGCATTAACCCTAGTCCAGAAATGGTTCTCGAGTGGACCTTTCCACATTCAAAATAAAAAATGGATCCCATGAAGATCCATTCGAATTTCAAACCATAAATGAATCCCATGCATACCCTTTGGCCGCTTCAAATCAGAAATGGATCCCAAGTGGATCCAAGACGAATATGGAGATGTTGGATATTGCATAAGAACATATGATAACATATATATAAAATAAGCTCCAATTCTATGACATGTGTCCTATATAATGTATGCAATTCTCTACAAATGTCTAGTTTGGTATTGTATATGTAATATTTATATATTTTATATTCCTTAACATATGTCATTCTATAATCATTTCTACATTGATGTCTATTGCATCCTATAATTTAATTTAATATAACATTTATGGTTTTGGCATGCAAGAATGCCTTTTAGCATTTGAAAAATTTATCACCCTACACCAATCCTCTAATTTTGTTTTTTAGTTTCCCATATAATTCTCCAAAAATTGAATCCAAATTAAAAATAAAAAACTTTGTTTAGTCAAGATATGTTTCTTTATCCATAATGTCCAATTTGTGTCCTACTTGATATTCTTTTGGTTCAAACCTTTTTTCCATGTCCTTGCTCTGTTCAGATACCGTGTACCATTTTTGTACCAGTTTATGAAGTTTCTTGTTTTGAGAAACTATTTCCTCATTCTGAAAGAGAATTTTTTTAATTTTGCAGCAGTAACTACGTATTCTCAGCTTTAGTATGTTTATATAAAACTTTAATTTCCTTAAAGTCATGTTTAATATTTTTGATTTCCCTATTCATTCCTTGTATTTAATCCAAAAGCAACTTAGAATCATGATTAATAACACCACGATTTGAATATAAAGGATCTTTGTTAGTAATAGTCTCTGCTACTTCAAAAGAAATACACTCAGAGTGCAAAGAGGAGTTGCATTTAGGCTTTTCCAATGATCTAGAGGGAATATTTTCATTATATATAGACCTTTTCCTTTGAAGAGAGGGTTCTAACTGCTCAAATAATTCATGCACTTTCTTTTCCACATCAATGAATGTTGGTGTGGCTTGCTCTTGTTGTGGAACATGGGTGACATCTTGAATTTCTCTTGTCATGATGTGGGTAATTCGATGACAAGAAGACAATTTGGATGGTGCTAGGAAATCATGAAGCATTTTATTTTGATGACACTTTCGAAGAGATGAGGAAATTTTTTTAGTTCGAATGGAGTCAAGGTTTCTTTCTAGGTTCGAGGGGTAGGATTATGGACCTTTTTATAAATTTGTGGGCTTTGATGTGGATAAAAAACTTCATGATGGTCAATAATTGTCACAGGAAAAACATCGAAAGAATTTTGATTCATAAAGCTATCCCAGACATCATTCATGTTATGTAATTCTCTTTCGATAAGGATTTTGATAAGGAGGTAATGATATAGAATAGAGAAAGTGTTGTTAGGATGTTTATGAACTTTTCTAGCCATTTTTCTTAAGTTGTGACATAAGCAGTGAGGAATATTTAAAAGATTACCAGATTCAAAATGGAGAAGTAATTGGATGTGGTATTCAAAATTCATGGCATACTTTCCTTCACATGTTAAGTATTTTTCTAGGACCATCAAAATATTTTGTCATTTATCCTCAATGTGTGAGTGAGGTACCCCTTTTTACCACTCAACTTCTTCATTCCTATTTTGAGAAAACGAATAGAATGCCTTTAAAATAGGCATTCCAGTGGCATCAAAGAAAATTTTCTCATTTACTCTCATTATTAGATATCCAACTTGAGCCACTTTACCATAAAAAAATAATGTGAATTGCAAAGCTAGTGAATCATGATATCCCTAAAATTTAGCAAAAATATCTAGCCATATTGTATTCATGAAGAATGATTGGCATGCTTTGTATTCCAGAGTCTGCTCAAATTCTTCCAATGAGACTAGAACATGATGATTCACTCCTTGTCTACCCATAATGGCATACACACCTCTCGAATTTTGCAAATTAAATGAGACTAGACCTCCTCTATAGTCAATTTTGGAAAAAGGATTTGAGGCAAGAATGGATTCAAGATAGGTTGAAATATGCACACTAGCCTCCTCCTTTTCATTCTCATGCACTCACAACCTCCCAAATCAACCAAACCAAATCACTCCATGAGAGAATCTAATGATGTGTAATATCTATGATAGTGTAGCTAAGAATCCATTGATAATGTGTGAACTCCAATGTAACTACTCCTCATTAACACATCAACTATCAAGTCACGTGAAGTTCCCTCTAAAATAATTCCTAAACCTAAGTCCTCGTCCCCATACCCAAGTTTCTTGGAAACATAGCTAAACCATCTGAAGACCATTTGGAAGTGTTCCTAGAAATTTGTCCAAAAATCAATAGGACCCTCATGATCCTTGGTCCTTAGCATGCAGTTGCATTATAAAATTTGAACTAACAGGCCCCTTGCGATCCTTGGCCTTTAGCATGTAGTTGAAGTTTAAAATTTGAAATTTAATTATCTGAATGTCATAAAGGTATTTAAAGTTTGAACAGTTGGGGAGGATATTGAATTCTACTCCAAATATAATTGATTTTTTTCACCCTTCTTCACCCATATTTGTTTTCCCATTGACACAATCTTCATAAAGCCAAATTCTTTTATGTTTAAGATTAAAATCTATAATCATATCTTCTATAGGAAAATTATATGATGATTCAACTATATAATTGTCATTGAAAATCAATATTAGTAACTTTTGCAGCCCTTTAAAAGGTTTTGTACAAGATTGGTTATATAACATAGCTATGATCCTACAACTATTCAAATGATTTAAACCTAATAGGAACAATATCCATAAAACCTATATATAATAAGGTAGCTCATAAGTCTTACATTATTTCTCTAAGTTAAATATCCTAATATAATGCTAGCTTAATGTTAAAAATCTAACACCCGTCCCCATACCCAAGTTTCTTGGAAACATAGCTAAACCATCTGAAGACCATTTGGAAGTGTTCCTAGAAATTTGGTCAGAAATCAACACAACCCTTGTTATCCTTGGTCTTTAGCATGCAGTTGCATTCTAAAATTTGAACTAACAGGCCCCTTGTGATCCTTGGTCTTTAGCATGTGGTTGAAGTTTAAAATTTGAACTTCAATGATCTGAATGTCATAAAGGTATTTAAAGTTTGAACAGTTTGGGAGGATATTGAATTCTACTGCAAATATACTTGATTTTTTTGTAACGTCCCTCTCGCAAGAACCCTATAAATTCTGATGTTATTGTATTTCGTCTTCTGGTGAGGAGCTCAAGGCAAAGGCCCCACCAGAAACGAGACCTGTATGTATAATTATTGCCTAAGCAGTAAAGCTTAGGGAACTAACGGCCTCGACACACCCTAATCGAAAGATAACTGAACCCACCACGGGAACACAAAATACATATATACATTTATATATAGTAATATGTGTGGGACTAAAACGATGATGGTGGAAGAGATTCACCAAGGGGAAGGTAAAAAATGTTAGTCGAGCCTCAACAATCGAGAAAAGATCGACAACCCCCTCAACGAACTGAACTCCTAAATTATCAACCTATAATAATGTGAGTCTTAGAGAGGCTAGTTACTTTAATAATGATCGTTAAGATCCGTTTCGAGGGAAACATGATGTCCTACCTTACAATGGTCATGACATCAAATAATGAAAATGAGCTACGAGTTGGAAGGATAGAAATAACATACAAAGGATACATTAAGTATTTTTATAAAGAAAGACATAAACTATTAAGTCCTTTTAGAAAAAGGTACATAACGTATTTTAAAGTCTAAGGATAAAATTATTCCTTCTAGTCATAAGGAAGACGGATGAAGTCCTTTTGATGTGAATTGATATACCTTAAGGACCACAGTGATGGGTCAAACCGTTTCATAAAAAGAGAGCTATATTATAAAACGGAAATCACTCATGATTTACCTCAACCCTGCATATATTGAGGAGCTAAAGGGATGGAAAAAGATAAATTAACCTACCTTTGAACAGAGCGACTTTGATGTCTTCTCATTCAACGACAGGGTGGAGAACCTGTCATATTCTATTTTATTCCCTGTTGATTATACCAGTCTTTAGTCGTATCATATAGAACTCTAATGGATGGTGATAGTGTCATATATATATATATATGATCAAAATAACTATCACCAACCATGCATAGCTTTATAGGTCGTTGCGAGACATGACATGTGTGTTGGAGGAAATAATACATATATTACATTTAAACTATAAAAGGAGAATTATAGTCATGCTAAAGAAACTCCGCTTAATAAAGGGAGAATTAGTAGTCACTTTCGGGTATTAAATTTTGGACAGCATATATTGAGGAAGCATTTTTATTTTGGCAAAAGTAACTGAAGCATTTTCAGTGTAGCTTCCAGCATAGGTTATGGGGGGACGTTAATCCCTGATTCTTCACAGCCACTAATTGAGGGAGCGTTACAAGTCATGGGAAAAGCACTGTTTTAGGAAAAGTTAATTAGGTTTTATTTTGGAATAATTTGGAATTAAAAGGGGGGCCACGAGCAGTTAGAGAGGGGAACCAGCTCTGTATCTTATAGAGGGAGCTGCAGATCTCTTGAAAAGGTGCCCACGTTTGAGGAAGAATGTATGATTCTTTGAAAATAAGAGCTACTAGGCCTCCGAGAATGGTGACCTCATTCTATCTACATCGAAGGCTACCTAGGGATGGATCAAGCTAGGATTGAACTACTATTGATTATGGATGCGACTCACATTCAATCGCCTGCACGGTATACTCTGATCATCGTAGAAAAATATCTGGTAGGGGGTCTGGTTAAGTACCCTTTGTTTTTTTATAATTTGCAGGCTGATGTTTTAAGATATATGTCAAAATTCATAGGAAAATAAGTTAAGGTTATCTTTATGCCTGTGCTGACAATATGGCCTTTAGCGTTAAGGCATGTGCCAAACCATTCTTGTAGAACAGGATCCCCAATGCAAATATCTGTAAATTTGTTGATAGTGATCTCCTCGTCTGAGTAGATATGAAGGTCTTAACCCTAACCACTGCTATCCAGAAAAATTGGTGGGCGTTATACTTATCACCTTTTCTTATACCTTTCAATGTAGCCGCAAGGGCAACTGTGCACTTCACCAATACTGAAGTCGTGCCTTTCAAATTCAAAAGAGCCACGCAAGTCCCTGCTGAAACCACTGGCATTGGGAGAAAATATCTACATGTCATTGTAGAGGGGATCGTTTCCTGTCAAGAATGAAGGACATACTTTGTTCTTTGGGAATAGAATCCAACATTTCTGAAAAGGAATTCCGTGCCCCCTTTTGGAAGGACGTCTCTGCATTGCTTGGGAAATTTTGGAGTTTGTCTGCGATTCTGGTAGAAGGATCTCTAAGCTCTTTAGAAGGAAGTTATTCCTGCTATTTTTGTTTTTGTTACCCTATATACATATATATATATTGGTTGGATCGAAGCTTAAATAGTTATGGGTTTTTCCCAAGCTGCGATCTCTCATTTGGAGATCTGAGCGCTGTCAAAGTCGATTGGCACATTCCTATGTTTGCATGTATATTTTATGGCTGTATCATAGCTATAGTTATGAAATCAACCCATTATCGGCTTCCAAGCAAGAGGATACCATAGTTATGACTCTTTTGTCTTTGTTGCACAGTTATCATGGCCTAGACTTCGATCTCCTTAAGCGGCTTCCTCTTTAAACCTGCGATATATTGCCTCCATGATGGAATGACTTCCAAGCCTGGGATTTAACCGAATAGTGTCTTTCCCAGCGTTGTTTTAAATGATTTTGGAATATATTACATTATTCTAGCACTAGAACTTGGGTTCCACCTCATGAGGATCAATCTAAAGGTCTCTGTCTTTGCTACATTTCTTCTCCAGAAAGCCTCGTTCTTGTTGATACGTCTACTGTAACCTAATGATGAATTGAACTGAGCGAGATCCACTATTTTTCATAGGAGGAAAATGTACATTCATGTTTTTAGGAATGACACTTTAAATACTCTTTGGGTGAAGATGTTACACTTTCTTTCTGATTGGAAACCCCACACCACCGCATTGCAAGCTATGATTATGATTATGTTTAAGTTAAGTGTAAAATATTATGATTATGATTATGATTATGTTTAGTTACGAGCTTGTTGATGCATTGTTTTTGTATAGACCCAACTTGGGGTAGTTTGGGTAATGCATTGTAAAGAAAAAATGAATCCTAGGTTGTCTCAAAAGAGGTTCATAGAACAAAATGAGATGTCAACATCTGATAAAATAGTCTCTCTCACGAGGGAGACTTGTGAATTATAGCAAAAATGTATGACCACAGCTTTTTGGCTGCAAATTGAAATCCTCTAATAAAATAGATGTCACAGGACGTGGCAGTTTGGTGGACGTAACCCCGGGTTTGGGGCGAACCACGTACATTGGCGTTTCTATGTTCTTTTGTGTCTACATGTGTTTAATGGTGTCCTATTATTGTCTGCTTCCATACATATTATTTTTATAACTTGTCGATCGGTTTGTTGCTCAAACGGATAATCATGCCAGGATATGGTTTACCCAATGACTTTGAATTATTTAAAGAACATATCAATAATGAATGCATCACTTAAATTACAAATGATATTGTGTTAAGCTCACTAGCATAAGGTGATGGAAGGTTGTGTTAAGAATATGCATGGGAGTATGCATCTTCTATTTTGTGAGATTGAAATGAATAAGTACTTTTAACAGTTTTTAAAGAGATGGTAAATCTCCAACTAGACATCAAGAGAACAAACAAATTTAGGGATAAATTCCCATTGTGAAATAGTGAGCTCGATTACTTAAGGGCGCTCGCACGAAGTTGGTTCCACTTTTTGGTGCCACTTAGGAAATCAGAAACGCACTTCCGAAGTGTAAATCAAGAACGCATATGCGTTATTGATGGCACGTTCGGAATAACCCGAGCCCAAACCCAAGGCTAAGGTTCGTGGAAATATATATCGCATATGCGATATATCGCATATGCGTTTTGTAAATTTACATATCGCATATGCGTTATGTAAATTTACAAAACGCATATGCGATATATCGCATATGCGTTATGTAAATTTATATATCGCATATGCGATATATCGCATATGCGTTTTGTAAATTTACATAACGCATATGCGATATATCGCAAGTGCGATATGCAGTTCATTAGAACACGCATGCATTTTTTTAAACTAGATCATGTGCATGTTCCTTTTTCGTATCCTATGTGTAATCTAACATGTTAGAGTTAGGCATAGATTCTGTAAACACTCTCCGATTCAACCTTTAACTTGAGAAGGTTTTTTATTTTCATCTAAAATATTCATCCCTAGCTTGTACTCATCATGATGATTATTGTCCAAAGAAGAGGAATTAGACATTGAAAGTGAGTGATATGTTTCACAAGTGTTGCAGGATGATTATGGTCCAAAGAAGAGGAATTAGACATTGCAAGTGAGTGATATGTTTCACAAGTGCTGCATACAATGCATATTAGTGGCAATATGTCTAGCAATTTGGTACACTGAGCTAGGAACAAAACTGCCTTACAGAGATGATGCAAAGAATCCCATGCAAGAAAATTTTCCCAATAGCACACAAACTTATCATTTTATCATT
>LPNX010041440.1:7933-104849 GCA_001517045.1 Pseudotsuga menziesii
GCTTAATGAGCCTATCTGAGTTCGGATACCTCAGATTCTTGTAATTTAATATATACTTAATTTACTCTTTGTAAATTATTTATATTATTAGCAGGTCAGGTTTCCTGTACATTGTTAATATATTGATTTATTTTATTATTCAAAGAATTTGTATATGTTGTTATAATATTTATACTTTTCGAAAATATATAAGTCTTAATGTTTTTAAAGGAATTCTTTAGGTACTGTCAGTTAAACTTTGGGTACAGGATTTGCATAATTTAAATACGATAAGAACATTTCATTAATTACACAATAATAATGTTCCTCTAATGTATATAATAGAAGTATATTATTGTTATTATAATAGAAGGTATACTGTTACTAGGTAAAAATAAATGCAGAAACTAGATAAATTTGCAGTTGTAAGCAGATTATAAATAAACAAATTTCTTACAGAATAACATCATAGTTTTGTTGTTACTACTTACATATTTCTTTTCTATACATTCTATAATATAACATCTGAGAAGTATTAACTGTATAAAGAAAAACATTTCTATTCATTCTATTACTACATACTTTAGCTAGTAATTTCTTTTCTGAGTTTTCAAAAATTATAGTAAAGTTTCTGGAATAGAAATTATACAGAAAACCTGTGTACCCATCTGAATCTAGTTCTATTAGTATAAGAAAATACAATTTCTTTCCTTGTTCTAAAATCTAACATGATGACTTAATCCTAACCCTAACTCTACCTCTTGTACAGAATGCTAATGCTATGACAGTAAATAAAAGTATATATTCTTTTAAACAAACTAACAATTTATCCTATAATTGCATCCTACAATCATAATTCATAATTTCACCCCTGTGCTAAAGTATGGTCTGGTCACTCCAGATGAGGAAAAACACAGGAGGGGTTTTATTTCTCATCAAAACGATTCTAATTAATAAACAACTGAGAACACTTCCATGACTAAACCCTCTAAGTTCTTACATTATAAACTGTAACATAACATTCATTCATACACAGATATTAAAAACAAAGACTGTAGATGGCAGAACCTATTCCGAAGCTTGGACAACAACAGCAATGGAAGGCCGTTCCTCCCTACCAACTCTTGGAGAGCGCTCAAACAACGACTCCTCAGGACCCCCGAGCTTGCTCTGGTCTCCCTGGTTGGAACTAGGTGCAACAATAGTCAAATACCAGTCTTTAGACTCAGTATCAATCCTGAACTTAACAGTAAGTTCTCCCAGCTAACAAGCTGTAACAGACCAAGTTATTGCAGATTTTCTCTCAACACACCTTCCTTACTGTTCCCTTTTCCCTAATGAATTTCCTGAATATCATTCCTCCTGAATGATTCTTCTCCCCCAAAATATCTGAGCAACCTCAGCTCTATTCATTGGGTACTTTTAAAAGATTGCCTAGGTCTTTTTGGGTTAGTTGTCATTTATTGAGCCACCTGCTCTAATCCCACTTTATTGGGGGATCATGACCCCAAATATAGGGAAGTTTCCACCTACAACCTAGGAAGTGTTTGAGGATGCTGCCACTTGTCTTTTGCCTTCCACCTAGTTCCTTCCACCATTTTGACCAGTAACCTCTTATTAACAGCTCTTCCATGCTATTTTCTCCACATTTTATTTATTATTATAAAATATTAATAAAGAGAATCCTTATTCTAAATGTGTTTTGAATGTCTTTCATGTATTATGGTTTGAAGAATATTTATGATTAAGCACTCTATATACTATTTATCTAACCTGTTCTATATACATGTATAAGCTTGCATTTGGAGGATTTTCTCTTTATAGGTGAAGGAGAAACATCCCTGAGAGCTTTGGAGGAGAAGCAAAGCGGAAGAAGATAAATCTAGGATCAACCTTCGTGAATCGGGTAGGTCTATCCTATCTTCTTCCGCTCTGCTTCTCCTCCAAAGCTTTTAGGGATGTTTCTCCTTCACCTGTAAAGAGAAAATCCTCCAAATGCAAGCTTATACATGTATATAGAACAAGTTAGATAAACATTATATAGAGTGCTTAATCATAAATATTCATCAAACCATAATACATGAAAGACATTCAAAACACATTTGGAATAAAGATTCTCTTTATTAACAATAGTGAATGAGCTAAGATTACAACCCAACGCCTGAGACAAGGACTCCTCTGCAACCAAAGGATTCTAAGTTCTACTGCTCCAAAGAATTCTGAATAGACACCACCAACATAAATTTGCTCTCCAAGTATGATTGATTAATACCCTCCCCAAGGCCTTTATTTATACTTAGTGAAATAAGGCAGTTTCGAGGGTTGAGGAGGTTGACACAATTAAGATGGTTATAGTTAAGGGATTAACAAATCTCAAATAATCATGATTTATTATTTTTAATGTCAAAGAAAAGCATATGCAGGTATTGATACTGGAAACCCGCATATGACACGCGAGTTGCTCTAAGGGAAACCCGCGTACAGATAACCCGCGTACAGATATGTACGAGGGTTGCAATTACAAATACTCACGTACAGTACATGACATGCTGTAGGAAAAGTCATGTATGTACGCAGGTTGCATATAGGCAAAGGCACGTACAAAAATTGAGATATTCAAAGGTAAAAATGGCAAGCTGGATGGATAATGAATGTATTTTATAACATGCCCATCTATAATGTTTTAGGCAACCTTCAATCCATAAATGTCCTTTTGTGCGCCAACATAGGAAACGTCGGCACTCGGATGGAGAAGTGCCATTTGGGTTGATAACAATTTTGGACTCAATATTTGTCATTTAAGGATGTATTTCTTGAATAGATATTTCTAGCGATGTATCATGCGTGTCAAACGGAGGTAGTATGCCAAATTTACGACCCTGGGAAATTGATGTACCAAGTTACCCAACGGGACCCACATTTTGGCGTTTCACCTCCTAGGGTTAGGTTTTTGGATGTGTAGGGTTTCCATTGTTTCTCAATAATATATACGCCTTCGAGCCTCATTGTAACATAGAGTTTAGATGCATGTAGCCACCACATCTCTTCTCAGAGATAAGCTACCAGCACTCTAGCTAGTTTATTTCCATTCTGTATGTAAACAAGTTTCAATTCTTTGATTAATGAACTGAAGTGTTATTTCCGTTGCATATCCGTTTCTATGGTTATTTGTGTATTCTGTTGTGTTCCTGCATAAATCCGGATCAAGCTGGCTTCACATCCATTTCCTCCATCCTCTAAAATTGAAACAATTCTCGGTTCATAACTACCATGTGGCATCTTCACATGAATACCAACTATAGCACTGGTTTTATTGATGCGATGATCTCTATGGAAGGCCTCCATTCCTACCTCAAGTCAAGATAGTTTAGTAGTTGTTCTTGCACATATGACCATTGAATCTTGAAGTTCATTGATTTTAGTAGTAGGAGTTTTTTTAGAGTTTTGTTCTCTTCTTCCAAGGAAAGTAACTGCTAGGAGCAATCATGTATCTATCTTGTGTTTTTCTCATAAGCATTGTCATGCATAAACTCTTTAGTTAATGAAGTTAAACCAGACCCTTTCCCAAGTATTTTTCTCTTTCCTTTGACTCCATCTTTTCCTAGCATTTGAACATCCTTTTTCATCTCAGCTATAGCAGTAGGTCCTGGAAACGTTTTTCAAACTAGGACCCATAATCTTATCATTTCGTCTCTAAATTAGCTATTTTATTAGTGTTTTTGATAAATTGTTTATTTGTTGCATCATTTGATATTCTATTATACTCTTTATCTTCATTACGAATGTCAAGTTCATTGTTTAACACATGAAGTTCATATCTCTAAGAATTATTCTCCTTCTTTAATGAACTCAGTTTGACTTGTAACACCTTGAAATCAGCTTCAACATAAGTTTTCCTCCCACTTAGTTCTTCAATAACATGTGTTTTCTCCTTAGGATATTTCCGCAATACAGTGTTCTTTGCAGCTGCTTCTAATAGATGGTGATTATCCCAGGAAATTGTTCTTCTAGTTATGTGCAGAGTCTATCCAATTCATTAACTTTCTTCATGACAACATCATGATTTTTCTGCTCTTGTTCTTCTTACACTTGTTGTACCTACCTGATTCATTCTCTAAAGGCTCCATCCAAATGGAATACTCGATCTTCTGCAGCTATCTTCTACTGAATATTAGTTGCATTAAGCTGCTCTTTCAGAGAAACAACCTTAGCCTCAACTTTTTCTCAGCCTGGAATCAAACTGTTATTTATCAGTCATGAAGCAAATATGGACTTTGCAAGTAGTTACATGATAAGGAAATTTCATATCTTACTTTATAAATTCACAAAATCATCTTAAAGAACTTAGAAAGAGACCAAAACAAAGCTTTGAAGCATTGAAAATGAAATCATTTTCTCAGTGAAGTTTGAGATAGAAAAACCTTTTCAAAATGCACGAGGAATCTGATAAAAGGATCCAAATGAAATTCATCAAGAGCACATACTATGCAAAGAGTGCTTATTTTTTATAAAGCACATTGACAATGAGCATTACTTTTGGGTGAATTTATTTAGTTACTAGGCATCTTGGATACACCACCTACATTTAGTAGACATTCTCCCATTTATCCCACTTAATTAAATTATGTTGGTAAATCAATAGTTTGGGAACCTTGCCTTGTGATTTCTTACTACAACCTTGTATTGCAACCTTGTCTTGTGATTTTTTACTACACTCCAACCTAGAATTTTGGTCTTCAAGCTATATTGAAGCTATATTTGTAGTCAAAGCTTAGAAATTTTGGACTTTTAGTTGACTTCTAGAGGCCTATGTGAGCCTACAACCAAACCTGTTGATTCTAGATAAGATAAGATAAGATCATTTTATTTATGTTTAATGAATGAACACAAAATTAGGTCAATGAGACTAAAATAGTTTCATTCATGTAATACATAGTGGGAGTGTTGTAAGAGCTCCTAGATCTATGCTAAAATAAATAAGTAAAGATAAAAATATTTAACAACAAAGCCACAGAGAGATAAGCAACTAGCTTGAGAAGGTAAGAGGACACATACATGAAAATAAATTAGTACAAGAGTGAGGATACACTGAAAGAGCATGTCATGTGGGGTGGGATACACTGAGGCATTTTTTTGTATTCTTTTCATATGCAACAAAACCTTCCTCTGTTTCTCCATATTGTGAAAAAATTGATATGAGTGCCTCATTTGATAAAGAATGGAAACACATAAGCATGTGAATATCTTACCATTCATTATGGATTGCTTCTTAGTACTGAATGCGACATCTTTACAACATTTAAGATTATGTTTGAAAAGACATAAAATAATAAGAGACATTTATGTTCATGCCACTCAAATTTCAAATCATGGTTCACACAAATTTCAACAACACTTATAATGACATTAATTGGCAGTCATATGTACCCCAAATATATCCTATTGTAAATCCTAGGCACATCGACAAATATTGTAGCTCTAAATTCTTCCAATTCCTCCATTAGCTTCATATTGTCCTATTAAAGTATTATATATGACATCATTTTACAATGGGGAAATAATTCCTTATTAAAAAACAAGTTAGCATCTCATTTAACTCCATTGGCATGACTACTAATTATATATTTGTTAGATCATGATTACAATTATGGAATTAACAAAACATCAAGTTCATGCTTATGTATGAGAATTCCTTTGGATCCACCAGATAGTTGTATCACCCCCTATATTTATTTATACTATAAAGGCATGTGGTGCAGATGCTTAACATGTAGCCTCTGCAATTGTACACAGAATTTACATTTGTATGAAACAAGATAATATTGATTGTCTATTGCTTAAGAGCCGAAAACTATAGTTGCAATCAACCTTGTAAGTATTATAAAGAAAAAATAGCATACCCCTTGGTAAAATACAATAGCAACACCATTGTAATCCATCCCAATGCGATTTGCCCATTCATGGATGTGTTCCAAAGGAAGATAATAAATATAGCTGCAAATTATATAACCCTAATTATTAGAGTTATATAATTTGCAACTACTAAGCCTAGATTCGATCCCTTATAATTTAAGACCATTCAGATGAGCTGTGTATTGTTGTTATAAGGCTCAAAATGCTCAAGGTTTATCATAGTTTCCTTGGAAATCAAAGCTGCTACATTTTCCGTAATCACCTCTGCTATAGGATTTGTACCCAACACCTTTTTTGCCTTCTTATTTCTAAGTTTCCCCTTTTCAACTTAACTAATATAGCCTATAACTTCTCCTATTTGGGGTAATCGTGTTGATCAAATTGAAACACTTCACCCATGTAATGACTATTTTTGAGCCTTCTTCTAACTTTCTAACCAAGAAGTAATTCCCTACCACTATTTTCATCAGGAGTTTGTGTTGCATCTTGCTTTTAATTAAAATTAGAACCAAGAGTTGGAATATTGGACAATACTAAGAGCAGGGGGCATGAATCAGTATTGACAAATTTTAACAATTTCAACCACTTTTAATTTATTCATTAACACATAAGATCAAATTGAACAGACAAAACACAAATTTATCGTGGAAACCCAATTGGGTAAACTACCAATACTTCCTATTACTACAAAATTGCATTTACAAATAGTTTATGCCTACTACTATAGACAAGGATGGTATTACACCCTATTTACCAAAAAATACTAGAAGGAGGATATGACCCCCTGGATTTATCATTTGCTACTGAAAGGATGCTACTACATGTTATTTACAAGCTACTACTGGAAGGAGGCTACGACCCTCTAGCAAGCCTGTGGCTTGCCCTAGTGCCACCCTACCACCCAGTTATATTTTATTTGATTTCCAAATATTTTTTATGTTTCTTGTCACTAGTTTTCTTTGGTCTCTATCTACTGCTACTATTGCATGGATCTGGATCACAGAGACACTTTATTTTTTCTTCATAAATCTGTATATATATTCTTTTACGTTTCTTTTAAATCATTGAATCTTTTCAACCTATGCTCATGCCTCTTCATCATCATGCCTCTTCATATCTCTGATAATTAATTTATCATTATGTTTCTTACTTATTTTAATCAATTAATTTATCATTATGTTCATTATATATTTTTAATTATTTAATTAATTAAATTTTGTGTGCATCTCATGCCTTTTCGAATCTCTGTGGGTTTCTTCTATCTTCAGGCCTTCGGGATTTATTTATATCATGTCTGTGGGCATACTCCAAGCTTTCACGGGATTCCTATCTCTTTCACCAGCAAGCATACTCCAAGATTTCATGGGCTTGCTTCATATGGGGCATGCTTCCTTCTCTCATTTCAGTGGAACAAAAGAGTCTTCTCTGACTGTGTCGACGATAACTCACCAAAAACCTCTGATTGGTTTTCTCGATGCTTAGTCCATCGGTATTTTTTACTTTGGATGCGACCGTATCGGTGGAAAACATCGAATTCCCCTTAAACACTGGGAAACTTCCTGCATTGGAAACATTCAATGATCTCTCCTATCGTTTCAGAGGTGACTCGTGAGTTACTCTAGACCGTGTTGGCAATTTTCGTCGATTTGTGCTGAAACAGTGCTTTACGAAACTTCTTTTTCCCAAGCTGACCGTGTCTAAGAGACTATCTGAGTCCCTCCGATACGTTGACAGTTGTGGTGAAACAGTTCTCTACAAAAATTCTTTTTCCTAATTCGACCGTGTGGAAGAGACTGGCCGAGTTACTCTAATACGTCAGTGATTTTTGTTGAGTGGTGCTGAAATGGTGCTTTATGAAACTTCTTTTTCCCAAGTCGACTGTTTCGGAGAGACTGGATAAGTTCCTCCGATATGTTGGATAAATTGGCCAAGTTACCCTGATATGTCGATGGCAAAACATGAGTTTTACCTTAGCCAAAACTTCTTTGTCGCCAGTGACAAACATACTCAATAGCCACATCATCACTTCCTTTGACATTAAGGACAACTAAACTGAACATTCTTCCCCTTTGGCGTTGATGGCAACAACTCCTTAATTTCCTCCCCCTTTGATATTAATGACAAAGGATTCCTTCTGACAGCTCCCCCTGACAACATATCTCCCCTTGAGATTATGCCTCTACTTCAACAACTGTTGTAAAGATATTACTCCCAATCCCCGTCTAAGATGCTCAAAATCCTCATTGGGTAGTGGCTTGGTAAAAATATTAGCAATCTGTTCTTTTGTGTCAACATACTCTATCTTAACAGTTTTCTGGGATACTTTCTCTCTTAATTGATACTTTATTTGTATATGCTTTGTCTTGGAGTGCATGACAGGATTTTTTGACATAGTCATGGCATTGGTATTATCACAATTTATTACTATTGGGTGGTCATACTTCACAAGTAAGTCTTCTAGTGTTTGATTCATCCAAATGACTTGAGTGCAACCTGCAGCAGCAGCAATGTATTCGGCTTTGAAAGTGGAGAGTGAGATAGAGGATTTTTTTTTGCTTGACCAAGATACCAAACAATTTCCTAAGAAGAATGATGCTCCACTGGTGATTTTTCGATCATCAACACTTCCATCCCAATATGCATAAATAAATGCTTTTAAGATGAAGTCTTGACTTTTTGGGTACCATAACTCATACTCCATAGTACCTTTTAAATATTTGAAAATTCGTTTTACTGTTGTTACATGCCTTTATTTGGGGCTTGACTGGAACCTAGCAACCAAACCTACAGCTTGCATCACATCTGGTCTTGTAGCTGTCACATATAGCATAATGCCTATCATGGATCTATACATGGTGTGATCCACTACCAGAGACTCGTCGTCCTTACTTAATTTACAACCTGTGATCATAAGATTACTAACAGGTTTGGAGTCTTCCATCTTAAATCTTTTCAACATGTATTTAATGTACTTGGTTTGAGAAATAAAAACTCCTTTGTCTGTTTGATAAACTTGTAATTCTAAGAAGAATGTTAGTTCACCCAACATTGACATTTCAAACTCCTTCTTCATTTCAGAAGCAAAGTTTAAACTTAGTATTTGTAAATTGCTTCCGAATATGATGTCATCTACATAAACAACAACAATAGTCATATTTTCATCTTCGATATTTAAGTAGAGATTACTTTTAGTGGCCCCTCTCTTAAACCCTTGTTGCTTTAAGTAGTTTTCTAGCCTTGAAAACCACACCTTGGAGATTGTTTGAGGCCATAGAGTGCCCTTTTCAATTTACAAACATAGTCTCTATTTTCTGATAAGAGAAAACCTTTAGGTTGTTCAATATAAACATCTTCTTCTATATTTCCATTCAAAAATGCATACTTGACATCCATTTGATATAATTTAAATTTTTTATAGCATGGCAGTGCTAAAAACATTCTGATTGCTTCAAGTCTTGCTACAGGTGCATAAGTTTCCTCAAAATCAATCCCTTCCATCTGAGCATACCTTTTACATGCTAATCATGCTTTGTTTCTTATCACTTTTCCATCTTGATTGAACTTGTTCTTGAGCACCCATTTTGTACCTATAATATTTTTGTCTTTGGGTCTTGAGTTCCCAGGTTTTTTTTTCTCAATCTAATCCAATTCTTCATTTATGGCCTTGATCCATTCATCATTCTTGCTCGCTTCTGTAAAATTATTAGGTTCCACTACTGAGAGTAGGGTGTGTTCATTAAATAGTAGTTGTCTCCTTGTATTGACTCCAGCATCTTTGTCACTGATGATCTATGTCTCAAGATGATCTTTTAATATTATTCTAGATGGAGTTTTTGTATCAAATATTAGAGAATCTTCTTGACTTTCTAGTGTATCTTCCTCCTCTAATTCCTCTTCTTCATCATGAATACTTTCATCTTTTTGCAGGTCTTCATTTTCTTCATCGTGACTTCTTATCCTTCTTGGTTTCATGTCACCTATTCTCACATCTGCAATTTCTACAATCTCATGTAACCTTTTATTGTAACATATATATGCCTTCTTGGTGGATGAATATCCTAAAAATATACCTTCATCGGTCCTTGATTCAAACTTGGCAAGATCATCCTCGATCCTTTTAATGTAGCACTTGCTGCCAAACACTATGAAGTATTTGACTGAGGGTGGTATTGCATACCATAGTTCATAAGGATTCTCGTCCTTGTACACTCTGAGTTGTCCTATGTTAAGTATATAGACATCTGTGTATATTGCTTCTCTCCAATATGCATCTGACAACTTTGCTTCATTAAGCATTGTTCTGGAAGCTTCTTGGACGGTTCTATTCTTCCTTTCAACAACACCATTATGTTGAGGATTCTTTGCAGCTGAAAAATGTCTTTTAATCCCATGTGTTTCACAACAATCATTGAACTCGTTTGAGGTAAAATATCCCCCATTGTCTGATCTAAGACATTTGATTTTCTAATTTGTCTCATTTTCAACCATTGCTTTGAAGATTTTGAATTTTTCAAAAGCTTCTGATTTTTCTTTGACAAATGTTACCCAAGTAATTCATGTATAGTAATCAATGAGAAGCATAAAATATTATTCTCCTTGTAGACTTTTAGTCCTTTTTGGTCCACAAAGATCAACGTGAACTATTTCCAGAGGATGTGAGGCCATATGTTCTTTTTTTTTGAAACTGGCTTTAGTTTTCTTCCCATGTTGACAATGTCTACAAAGTGAGTTTAGAGGTTTCACAATTTTAGGAAAGTTTCTCATAGCTTCCTTCTTACTTACTTTGACAATATTATCAAAGTTTAAGTGTCCCATCCTTATGTTCCATAACCAACTTTCATCAACCATACTCAAGTTGCATTGCTTTTCATTTTCTAGGATATATAGATTGTTTGAATTTCTTACATCGGAGCCAACAATTCTTCCTGAGTCCTTTTTCCTGATTTCACATTTCTCATAGTCAAAAATATAGATGTTCCTTTGTTCACATGTTTGAATTACACTAAGGATATTAGGCTTAAGGTTTTCTACTAGTACCACATTTCTGCTTTGATCTTACTATTGATAACAATTGTACCTTTGCCAATTATTTTGGAAGACTTATTGTCTCCAAATGTGACTCTACCCTTATTATATTTTAATTTTATGAACTTCGTTGGATCACATGTCATATGTTTTGAACACCCACTGTCTAAATTCCATAGATATTGTTTCTTTGTTGCACATAGGGAAACCATGGATCTCTCCTTTTATTCCTTTTTCTTGCAATCCTTCTTTTGGTTTTTATCTTGAAACTTACTTGCAACAATCTTCTTTGTAGGATGGCATGAGTTACCAATTTCTTGCCATATGTCCATAGTTATTACATTTGTAACACTCTAGGTCATATCTTTGAAGAAGTGTAAAGTGATTACGATTTATTCTTTTCGGTTTGTCACTAGGTGAATTCTTCTTGTATTCTCGAAACCTTTTAAGGGCTCTGCAATTTAACGCTTTGTGACCAAAGTTATTACAAGTGTAACATTGACCCAAAAAGATACGTTGATATCTATTTGTCACTGGTCTTTCAGACACTTCATTTGTTCTATTTTTGTCATACGATGATGGACCAAATTTCTTGCTTTCTTCCTTTTTCACAGGACTTTTAAGTACATCAGCATAACTTATTTTATTTCCACCTTGGTCAGTGAAAGAGGAATATTATGGATTCTTTACTTTGTCATATATTAGACTAGATTTATCACTTGATGGTATTTGGCTACTTAAGATATCATCTAATATCTTTGAGTTGTTCTCAAACTTTGATTTGATAGCTTCTTCATCAAGCATTTTCCTAAGCTGCATGATCCCTTCAAACATGTCAGAATCTTGTGTTCTTCTTTTGAGCTGCAAATTTAGGTCCTCTTCAATATTTTTGTCCTCAAGGAGTTGAGTTTCCAACTCGCTAATGACATGGTTTGACTGTATGTTCTTTCTCTTGCGTTTTTTAAGTTCTTCAAGAGCACTAATGAGTTCATCTTTTAAGTCTACTATACCTTCCTCATATGATTCATCATTCTGAGGGGAGTATCAATCCCCATGAATATAATTTTTGTTTCTTCATCTTCACTATCTTCCATTGTGTAAATAATTTACTTTTTGTTTCCCTTTTTACCCTTTTTGAACTTCTTTAAGACTTCTCTCTTATCGCTATCATCTTGTTTAGAGTAAGGACATTTTGAAGAAAAGTGTATGATTCTTCCACATCTAAAACACTTAGGGGGTAGCTTTCCTTTGTATTTTCCAGTACCTCTTTCAAGTTTTTTAATAAAGAGGGATTATTCATCATCTAAAATATTTGAATGGTTTTTGGATGGAGCTTTGGAATTCTTTGAATATTTTATGGCTTTAAATGCAGCATCTTTTCTTGAAGGATCATTCTTCCCCATTGTTATCATGTAAAATGGTACTTCTCCATCCGAGTACTGACATCCAATATGTCGGGACACAAAAGGAAAAACTGGATTGAAGTAGCCCAAACACTATAGATGGGCATGACTATTCATACATCATCTCTTAACCAGCTGAGTATATTTTTATTTTGACTTTAGGTTTGCACTCGCGACTATTTTCACATCAACCCGCATGTCACACGCGAGTATGTGCATTGCAACTCATGTGTACATTGAACACATGGGTTTCCTTAAAGCAAGGAGTGTGTCATATGCGACCTTCCTATATCAACACTCATGTGTACCTTAATTCGACGTTAAAAAATATAAAACACGATTAATCCATATCAGTTGAGCCCTTAATCATAACTATCTCAACTGTCTCAACCATCCTAACGTTCAAAACCTCTCTTTTACCTCATGTATAAATAGAGGGCATGAGATGGGGCTAATCAATCATTATAGAAGAGGAAAGTTATGCTAGTGGTATGTATTCAGTCATCTTGGAGAAGCAGAACTTAGTGTCCTTGGTTTGCAGAAGGAGTACTTGTTTCAGAAGTTGGGTTGTAATCTCACCATTCATTGTTTATCAATAAAGGAAGTTATTCTTCCAATATTGTGCACTCTTGTATATGTTGATTATTGAATTATCTTATAATTTCATTATGAATATGTTTTTCATTAACCATTTATATATATAAAGATATTTGCAGAAAGAGCTTGTTCTTTGTAGGTGATTGGAGAATCCCTAGAAGCTGTGGAAGCAACTGAAAGAGGAGAAGAAAAGGCTTGGATCAACCATCATAAACCAGTTTGCAAATTTTTCTTCCTATTCCTATTTCAATTCCTACATAGCTGATTGTCTGCAAGTATAGCTTAGTAAGTTGGAAACCCCAGAGACCCTAGGTTATAGGGGTGTGTTTTCCTGAGCAACAGAATTGGTGACTCCACTGGGGAGTCCAGCCTATTGTGGGTCCTTCCTTTAGGCTCCCTGACCAGTATTTGACTCTTTTTTATTCTGGTTGTGTTTTGTCTTATTTTTTCCTTTGATTTGTAGTTTGTCATGTGCAAATCATGTATACTAGTATATTTTTCTTTGAAAATTTTTAGCAGCACACGTGGGTTGTCTTATAGACAGTCGCGTGTTTCACCTTGTACATGCAGGTTGCATTCTAGTCAACCACGTATCATGCGTGGGTTTTCTTTATAGATAGCCACGTTTTTCCTGTAGTTTTCTTTAGGTTCATAGGGTTTTGCTTCTCCCTGTTTAGTGGCCTTTTGATTGCTTGTGAGGGTTCTGTTTCTGACATGATTTTGTGAGTCTTGGATCTGTACATCACACAGTGTTTGATCTTTCAAGTTCTTGGGTTCTTTGTGTTTGAATTTCTTCATTTGTGAGTGTTGTTGGTCCTCCTACTTGGATTTTGGGTTGAATTCTTGTGTTCTAGATCAGTGATCAAGTCCTTTGAATACTTTACGCTTTGCACTGCTCTTTGTAGTCTGAGTTTCTCATTCTCCTCTTTGTGGATCTAGTGAGATTTTGAGTTTGGTAGTTCCACCAAGGTTAGGGTTTGTACCATTTCTTCTTGTTGGTTGAAGTGTGTTGCTTTGGGATCTTATTTACATCATTCACTGCTACATGTTCAGATTGGTCAAATTTACCCAAGTTTGCATTTAGTTGCATTTATAATTTTTGAATTTTTTTTTGAAAATAAAAGACAAATTTTATATTTTTTGCATTAGGTTGCATCTAGTGAGCTTTTCATTATTTTCAAGAAAAATAAAAAATTGAAAGTCTTGTAGTTTCTCATGCTTAGTTTAAATTCATTAGCTTTGATTTTATAAGAAAAGAAAAAGAAAAATTGGCATAGTAGTTGAAATTTTCTTTGAAAATTTCATTTTTACATCATTTTTGCTTTCTTTTGTTGAATATATAACACCATACAAGTTTCACATCATTACCTATGACTAATAAAATCCAATTGAAAAAAACAATATAAATAAAAATCATTAGTAAGTTTTCTTTCATATGCTCTTACACCAACTATCTTAGGCTAGACTTGTGGACTAAGGAGTTTTAACTGTCCATAAGTATTTGACTTCAGACATAGTTGGCCAATCATTAGGTAAATCCTCCTCTATATTGAGTGAATCTAGGAAGCTCCTCTCACACAGGAGTTAAGCATGAGGCCGCGTGAGGACCTGGACTAAGGAGATAACCCTCTGATTCCTTGTTCGAGCATAGATCAGGATTTTTATGCATGCAGGGAGCTTGTCAATACCACTCTTGAGCCCCATGTGGTGCTGGTGTTGACAAGGTTTCAGGATTTTCTACACTTCCGATGCGTACGAATCAGGCTTACGATTGTCCCCCTAGAATCTCAATGTAGTTGCGGTAGCATTTAGTCTCTTTGACATTTAGGGATCATACATAGGTATACCAGAAGGCTATTTCTAGTCTACCTCAGATAGGCTTGGAAGGTAACCCGGTAGAAGGTGTGGGAGGGTGGTTGGGTGATTCCTCCACTTGTGCCTAAGAAGATCTACAGGGACACCTAGTAACCATCTATTAGCCTTATTCTAGAAGGCATATCTTATACATGTTTGTCTATTTGGCCTTAGGAAATTTTTAGTGAGTGTTGTGTGGTTTGTATGTACTTAGTTTTCCTTTAAGTATATGTGAGTAAATTTTTTAGCTGTGGAGGACCAACGTCTCTGTAGGTCAAGAAGGTTACAAAACCTTCATCCATATGATACAGTGGAGCCTCCACCACCCCCTCAAAGGCAGAGACTAGGTGTTGATGATTCATTTGAACCAGTAGGAGTTAGCGAAGTTCCTGGTGAACCGGAGCTTAGGACTAATTAGGTTGATACAACTGCAATAGAGATTGAAGACTTGTAGGCTAATGAGTTTGCAAGGAATTTTAACCCGCCTCTTACTGACTTAAGCGATCCTGTGATTGTCCAAGTTCTTCCTTTTGATTCACCTGTTATTGGTGTTCCTATGAGCAACATTATGGCTAGATCTGGAGAGGGTATTTCTACTCACACTTCAGCCGGTTTGGCTGGACGAGTGCCAACTCCCGTGGTTTGTACTCCAAGATCAAATGCAACTACTATGCCTTTATCACCAAGTAGTCAGGTGGTCCAACCATTGAATTCCTCTAATGTGGTAGGTCCTTCTAGTGGGGTTGTCACTGGGATTCCCAATGAACCTTTTGCTTCACCCTCTTTCATGCATAATTCTTAGAGTGGTCCAAGTGGATCCTCATCGTTTGTCCAGGGTTTCCCATGGAATGGGGGGCACATTCCCCCATCCACTCCTTATGTAGGTCCTACACCTTCATATGTGTGAATGCAGTTTGGAAATACAAATGCTTATGACTAAGGTTTCCAAACATCGGTTTCATCCCCTTTTATGAGCTCTCCCTTTTTGCTTTTTAGCGGAGGGACACCTGCTCCTCTCTTTCAGGCCCCAGTTTCATCTGGGGAAGCTCAAACCACCTACAATGCACCACACATGAGTAATCCATTGGATTACAGATTGAATCCATTTCAAATTATTCCAACTACTTCACAACCAACGGCTAGGGGCAACCCCACCTTTACGTTTGGAACTAGGGGGCAGGTCCTTCTGCCTCACATACTCAATCTTTTCAAGCTTCGGTTACACCTAAACTTCCCTTCCTGGAAACTTTAAACTTGTCAAACCTGTCTAAGTTAATGAATGACTAGGTGAGGTAGCTTTTAACTTGCAGATAGGACAACTAGACTTATATGTCCTATTTATGGAACTTGACTGCTTAGACATGGTTTTACCTTAAGATGAAGCCATTTTGGAATCCATGAGTGGGAGAGATAAGGTTTGTGAAGATATTTACCTTAGGTCCTACTTTCTTCCAGAGCTAGGTCGAATTCAAAACTAGGAGTTTGACATGAGACTGGTGGTAGATGTTGGTCCTGTCAATGTCTCTGCAAACCATGATGTCGTCGCAAATGTGCATATTGATGCAAGCTCCTCCTTGGAAGAGGTTTCCATATATAATGCCCTGTTAAAGGAATTTTGTGACGCATGTGCCTAGTCATCTATACTAGGCATAGATCCATATATCATTGAACATGGAATCCGAACCTATCTCGATTCTAAATCTGTTAGACGAATACTGAATAAGTACTATGCCTAGGCTTGGTGCTTTTTCTTGTATTTTTATTGTATGTATTTTTATGTACAATATTTAGTCGGTTAGTGTTTCTTATACCATCTATTTGTTGTTACAAATGCCAGCTGAGTGGTTCATAGGTTTTGCAGATGGCGCTAGTCATGATATTTGTAACCTGGCTTCAGCCATGTGGGTCATCTATTCACCCTCAAGAAAGTAAGTTACCTTTGGAGGCACTTGCTTGGGTCCAGCTACTAATAACATGGCCGAATACAGGGTTATTATTGAGTTGTTATGGGATGCCTTGTCACGTGGCATCACCCGATTAGAGGTCAGACCTAACTCTCAGCTCGTGGTTTCCCAGCTCAATGGAGCTTATCAGGTGTGAAACCCTACCTTGTTATGTCAGTTTTTGCAGGTTAGATTACTTGAAATAAATTTTGATTATATTTCATTTAATCACATTCCATGAAATGAAAATATAATAACTGATGCATATGCGAACTACATTCTAGATTGGCATTTTACACATATTTCATAAAATATACATAACAGATACAATAAGAACACATTGTAAATAACCATGCAAATATATATAAATATATATGTAAAAATATTTCCATAGATAGGTCGAGTTTTGATCCGAAGATCCAGCCACAACTGTATAAATATACAAAAATAGGATATTAATCCATAAAAATGCTTATAGATCTAGGCGTGATCCTCAGTATCCTTAGCTGCAGCAGCCTCTTCAGCCTCCTTGAAAAATAGAATGACCCTGGCTACTATCCTCAGTATACGTATCTAGGTAGTTGGAATTCCTACTACAAACTCCTGCATGACAATAGGAATCTGCCCAATCCATATAGTGGGAAATCCTTGGGTCAACCTGGCCAGGGTTCCCTCGAGAACTCTAAGTATACCTTGGTCCCCACCCTATTCGGGCTGCACAAACATCCTAGGGTGCCCATCGGAGCATACAGGTCCATTATCTGCTTTTCAAAAACATGTAAAATGGATTAAAACTCTTATACATAGTATATGTGTATAATTTTATGAGTAAAATTCATAAAAATCAAAAACATAAAAAGAAAAATACCTAGCTCTCCCCATGCTCCTCCTGGCAGGAGGACAAGATCGTTGTCTCCACGGAAATCCATTCTAGAGTATAGAAACTACTTGAGAGCTGGAAACTTCCGCTCCCACCATACATAAAAATCATCATCATATACATTCTAAATCGATCATCTACCACCTTGACAGAGGAAGACCTCTTCCCACCTGGTCAATCTAGGCTGGCGAGGAGAAAATGTTGGTAGTGATACTGTAGGACTAATGGTAGACACTCTCTCAAAGAAGAATGCCACTAATATACTAGAATATCAGAAGTTTTTCTATCATCCTCTCTGGCAGTCAGAGAGTTGCTTCCTCATGATCAAGATCATGCCCGAACACCATTCAAATACAGTCCCCTGCACACACTCCACTGTAAATATGATCTTTGTCCGAGTGGCTAGATGCAATGAAGATAATCCTGCAACCCTCACTATAGTACTCACCACTATGGGAAGCTGGTGATGTGGACAATAGGGATGCATGATCCCTTCTTTTGAGTACCTAGTGTTCAGTAGGTGTCAATGTAGTCCTAGAAACTCATAGGGTCACCACCCCTACCTATGCCCTCAAGGTTCACAGGCATACCCCTGCGAGATAAACCTGTGATGAAGTACATATCTTCTACTCATACTTCCAATATCTCCCCTTGGAGATCAAAAGCACCAAGGTCATGGTCCCAATAGTTGATCAAATGCTCAAGAAAGTGGACATTGGACTACATGTTGGGTCCATCTCATAGATCATATCGATCCATATCTTCACGTTCTCGCTCCCTCCACTCTAAAACCATGTTGTACCTTCCCAATTAACCATTATTGGTCATTAGAATCCATTTAATTCTTTCATTTTGGTCATATACTCAACTTTTCTATGTCACGCAGAACATGCGATTGTTCTTTAGGAATATTTCATGTCACACACGAGTTGCTCTTGAGCAGGTCGCATGTACGTGACTATTTAATTCGCATACCCGTGTGTACTGTGTAGCCTTCTTAGGGCTTGCCCAAAATATTAATTTTTTTCATCAAAATGAAAATTGGAGTGGATGAAATGAAAGAGAGGGGAAAGCCAACTAACTTGACACTTGCGGATTGTAAATTGGTCCATTGATTTGTCCTCACCGAGCAATCCAAGTTCAAGGTGAAAATTTTCCAAATTGGGTAAAAGAGTCAAATGGTATGTTTTATTTTATATTTTGAACTATATATAAAAAAAAATTCGAATTTTTGGTTTTCTAGTCTTTAGTTTGAAAATTATTTTTATAATTGAACTAATACCATGTCTTTTTCCCCAATGCAACAGGTTCAAAGTATTTAAAAATTCATTATCCACTCATATAGGGTAGGATTTGGTCCTCCATATGTTTTTATGCATCTATACCTTATCCTCTTTTAACCCTAGGATTACCTCTTTGACCATGAACTATGGTGTTTAACCATTTTCACCTCATCTACATTACTGTTCCTTTGTGGATAGTACCTCTTTTTTCATGGGTACCCTAGTTAGAGCACTTTACTGTCTTTCGGTACCCATGCCACAATTGTGGTAGGCTTGCAGGAGCCTTCTTAATAGTTTTTAATGACAAAATCAGCCTTCATTTTGCATATTTTTGTGAGCTATCCCTATTTATAAGGATCCCCACCCTTATGGAGTTTCCTTAGGCCCAGGTTTGACTCCTCAAAATAGACTTGAATTCTGAGTAAACTTGTCCATTCAGGCTCATTAAGAATATGTGAATGGTCATCCACATTGGTGTTAGTTTATCGCTTTTTCGGACCATGTGGAATAATATGAAAAAGGAGCACTCTCTTTTCTTCGGAATTGAGAGGAGTATTCTTAGGCATAAGTTTATCACTTTTGTAGAACAAAGGGACTAAACATAAAAGGAACAACTGGTATGAGCTTAGTTTTCTCTTTTTCGTGCTCTGGACCTAAACATGAAAAATATTCTGAGCGTACTTTATGTCATTGTCATGCTCAAAAAAACTTAAGAACAAAGCATCGAGTTTACTGTTGTAAGCCCCATTTCTTGTAATCAAATGGATCTTTCCAAGTGATATTGCCTTCTTTCACACTCATAAAACTCAGGCTATATGTTTCTTTTGAAGGAGCATTGGGTAGGTGGTAATTTAACCTTTTTTGGACCTTCTTGACTAAGTACAAAAAAATGCGCGCCGTACTTCTTCGGAAGCTAAGAGAGTTATTCTATGGTTTGTTTTATACTTTTCTGGCCTCAGGAGACTCAATTGAATGAAAAAGTACCCCCCTAGTCTTCTTCAGAGTTTTCAGACTCTCAAAATATGAAAACACCAACAAGCATGTACTAGTTCGAGCTCATAAAATCCACGAATCAGTGACCTTATCAAGAATGATTCTCTCCCCTCTTCGGGATTTTCAAAAATGAAGAGAGACCTGAGTTGACTTTCCTAGAATTGTTAAAATTTAATAGGAAAGATAAGAAAGAATTACTCTCTTTGGGTTATAAACACTTGCATCATTGTCCCCCTTGAACATAGCACTCTCTGAACTTTCTAATACTCATGTCTCAGTTTACACCTCTAGCTCAGCTATTCCTTCAATTTTTTACTACTCCACTTTTCCTTTATACATGGGGAATCTGATCATGTCTCCTGCATGATAGATAAGTCTAGTTGTCCTACCTACAAGTTAAAAGCTGCCTTGGGTCATCCCGGTTAGGCCTAAACTTCCCTTCCTAACAACTTTAAACTTGCCAAACTTGTCTAAGTTGATTAATGACGGGTGTGTTTTCCTGAACAACACCCATTCTCATATCATATGCAGTAAGAATCCCATGTAGTTCATCTATTGTCACACTATCAAGGTCATTTCGTTCTTCTAAAGTGGACACCTTTGAGTCACAATTCATTTGCAACGTTCTTAGTACCCTGTCAACTACTTCTCTTTCTTTTAATTTTCCTCCAAGTCCTCTAACAACATTCACAACTTCATCTACTCTTAGAAGGTATTTTCCAATGTTTTCTTCTTCTTTCATCTTTAGGCTCTCAAACTGCCCTCTATATGTCTGAATCTTGGATTCTTTGACCTTAGATGCCCCTTCATAGATCATCTTTAATTTATCCCAAGCTTGTTTGGCAGTCTTGCATTGCATGAATTTTACAAATATAGTGTTTGTCAATCCACTCAGGATGACATTTAAAGATTTTTCATTACCCTCATATTGGCCTAGATCCATACTGTCTGTAGGTAGGTTGTCATCTTTAATTTTATATTCTCTTTTAGTTGCTTCCCAAACCTTCCATCCAAGAGACATAAGATGGCACTTCATTCTCACACTCTAGTATGCATAATTTTCTTAGTATGAATAGTGGTGGTCTCTTGGTGGCTAACCCTTCTTGTTGATCCATAGTGGTTTTTATTTAGGATCTTCATTCCAGTGGTTAAACTGTAATGAAGGAACCCGCTCTGATACCAATTGTTGGAATATTGGACAATACTGAGAGGGGGAAGGGGGGTTAATCAATATTGATAAATTTTAACAATTTAAACCACTTTTAATTTATTCATTAACACATAAGATCAAAATGAAAACATAGAGGAGAAGTTGACCGAATTTTGGAGAGAGGGAGATCTAGGATTTTTGCAATGATCATGGCAGCCGCTTAAGATCAGGGAAGGGAGCTACAGGCTCTTTGATACTCAGTCAGGGAAGAACTAGTTGGTATGGGGTTTCACCCCCGGCTACTGCTGGCTATGTCTGAGTTCTGGCATCATTTACAGGATTTTGAAGCACTTTATTGGGTAGAGCGGCAACTGTGGGGAACTCCACCGGAGGGGGACGCAATATCCTGGAAATGGATCCAAGGGCCAGTAAAGAAATGGAGAAGGATGGCCAAGCTACAGAAAAAACAAAAGGAACGGGCAACGAAGAAATAAAAGGAAAGGGACATTTGAATAACACCAAAAAATGCATCGCAAAATCCAAAGAAATCCCATCATTGCAAATAAAAGAGGATATATTTAGGGTGCATATTCAACATATGCGCGACCATGCCCTCATAGGAAAGTTTGTTGAAATCTAGCCATCGGAGAAGGCACTGCTGTGGTGGATTAATGTCACGTGGAAACCATTAGGGAACTTTGATATTCTCCTAGGCGTGAAAGGCTTCTTCACAATAGTCTTTCTCAACCTAGAAGATAGAAACATAATCTTCGAGGGGGGGCCTTATTTCTTTAACTCCGCTGAGTTATTTCTTATGCCATGGAAAGAGAAGTTCAATCCTGACACTGAGAATCTCTCCTATGTCCCAATCTGTATTCGACTTTACTCACTCCCATCGGAGTACTGGCATGAGAACATTCTAGAAGCCCTCGGATATGCCATTGGAGAATTCATGAAAGTGGCTGACCAAATGAAAAGAATGAGGTATACCTCATATGCACGTATATGTGTATACCTGAACATTACGAATGAGCTACCAGAGGGAATAAATCTATGTTGGGAGGATGAATTCTGGTACCAAACTATTGACTATGAGCACATCCCATTCTGATGCAGGAAATGCCACACGCATGGGAATCTATTCCGGGATTATCTAGACAACAAACCAAGAACACAACAAAAATTTAAGCAAAATAAGGACGAGGATGGGTTCTCCAAGGTCACGGGAAGGAAATGAATGGCCAAAAGATACCACGAACTAGAGGTAAATAATAATTCCAAACCTTCTAACCCTTTCAAGATACTCCAAAATATTAATATAGAGTCTAATAGAGAAAATGGGGATGCAAACAACGTAAAAGAAAATAAAAATGCCTCCCAAGAAGACGAAGAGATCCTCTAGGAAATGGCACTACAGGATGAAGAAGAAGAAACATAGGAAATGGACTTTGGTGAACTCAAATTAGATGAACTATAAAAGGCAGTTGAATATCTAATCAAAGGGATCATACCTACGCAGCAAGTAGTACTGCTAAAGGAGGCAATAATAAACACCAAGAGGGGCAAAAAAAGTAAAACACTGGGAGTAATTACACACAGCCAAGGAACAAGAATCCATGAAACCATCAAGAAGGTAGGGAACGAGAAAATAGGTAGAAGAAGAAATCAGCAAAGGATTAAGGACATTGGAGAAAAGTTAGTGGCCTTGAGACAATTCCCAACCATTGAGGCAACTTTCTCACAAGTCTACAAACCCTCCCAATGAAACTCATCTCATGGAATATATAAGGGTGTGGGGCACCCAGGAAGAAAATAATACTAAAAAATAAAATAGCAAAAGAGAGAACCTCAGTTATTTTCATTCAGGAAACAAAATGCCTGGAGGAAAACTTTAAAAGTATGGCTAGCAAAATATGGAAGCATTGCGAAGCGATGGCCACTGATGCTCTATACGCAGCAGCAGGAGTAGGAATCATTTGGGATCCTTCTACCATCTCTCTCTCCAACTTCATGGCAACTGCTAGAGCCAAAAAAATTTCTTAGACTACTAGAAGAACAAGGCAACACAATCTCAAAAGTAAAATTAAATAAAATAGGTTTTAGGGTTTTGGCTTATGGTTTTGGTTTTAAAAACTTCATTAGCAAGGAGGAAATAAACATCCACAAGCTAATACAGAACTGAATCATGCAATTTGGATAAACTGGGGATCAAACATTACACCTGAAATACTAATTCACAGGCTACAAGCATTTACATGAATAAACCTTTACACAAGAAATGAAATTGTAGACTAAGCAATCAACCAAATCAGAAAAAAGCATGACAGGTAAAAGGGCTTATTAGTTTATATATAATCAATAACAGTCATCCACTTACATAAGAGTTATAAATGCTAGCTTGAGAAATCAAAGCTCCAAAAGCCTCTCCTTGAGTGAAAAATCCCCCCCAAAACTGTATGTTTGTCTTCCTTTTATCATTACAAAAGTATAGTAGTTCCATAACTACCTTCTAGGTCAAAATTTTAAACGGTTACATCAATTAGTTACATGATAACTCAAAATCTTTAAAGACAATTAACCCAAAAATAGCAAATCGGATTTGGGGAAATTTGGTGAATTTTTAAAAATTTGGGTCTCAAAGATGCTTTCATATCTGTCTATCCGGGACACTTGTGCGAAACCTGAGAGAGGTTTGTTTAAATAATTATGTTATGAACAAAAACCTCTCTTATTTTTTCAAAATCTCCTTTAATTGATCAGAATATGTGCTGCAATTCTCTGACTAAAACATGAAATTATTAAATAATTCAAACCCTAAAAATAGGCCACAGAGATGAATTTGAATCTCTCAAACGATAACAGTTGTTGCAAAACTGAGAGAGGTTTTTGTGAATGAGTATATTTTGGAAAAAAAACCCTTTTTGTTTTCCCGAATTTGTTTCCATCTCCTCGTAATATGCTCCCAATGACAATGACAAAAACAGAAAAAATAGAGCTGCTACAGGAATCTCCTCATGAAAATATTTGACAAAGGACTCAAAAATGAGAGTTATATTATAAATCCAAACTTGGAATAAAATTTTATTATAAGTTTTTGAAATCTTAAAGATGTACATATTAACTAATAAGCCCAAAATACAAACCTTAAAACTAAAATAATGAAATAATTCAACCATTAAAAGCATTAAATCCAACCAAAATGATTGATTGTCAAAATTTCTTAAAATCAACATAAAATGTAAAATCATTTTAAACCAACAGTTGAAAATTAGGACAAAAAGAACAGATAAACTAAGAACAAGATCTAGTTATAACATCTGGCTCTTGCTGCGGGATGAAGTCCTCCTTGTGAGGCTTCAAGAACCTATAGACCTTATGCCTTATTCATTGGGTGATGGAGTCATTTACCAAATATCTGCAACTTTCTCAAACTCTGAACACATACCTCTGAAATGACAAAATACTGCTACAAACCAACACACTAAAAAGAATCTACATGCTCGTATAGCAAGCTTATTCTGCTATTTACTCCTACTTCTAATCGGAGGAAACAACCCAATCAAGTGTAATCATACCTCCAATGAAGCCAAGAAACCATTTGACTGAGAATCATAATTCCATGCATGCTACTGTTTGAGAAAACCCACAAAATATGTGATAAATGCAATAAAGAGTCTGGAGGCAGCTGATACTTATGACTGGAAATAAGAAGTATGCCAAAAGCTGGAGCATTAGAAACCTTTGAAAAGTACAACTCCATCCAAGAAGCCATTGGATCATGAAATTTCCGATTTAAAACTTCAATGTCTTCATTATATTCATCATAAAGTGAAGCATTATCTTCCTCTCCATTGTTGTTCTTTTTAAACTTTGGATCAAGAATGGAAACCAAGGGCTTTTCAAACTGCTTCTCAACATTTAAATAAAACCCTTGATCAAAACTTGAACAAATAAAATTATAAAAGTGACCATAAGTCAAGAATGGAAAATTATTTGTTATATCAATAGTAAGAGGTTGAAGAGCAACGACTTCTTCTTCATAACATGATAATCTCATAGCAGGAACTAAGAAATTTCTACTATAGTCCACTGAAAGTATATTATAATTGAAAAAGTCAGCAAACTGATATGAAGAATCAACCCAAGCATCATTTATATCCTTGTTCATATGAAAATATGAAAATGATGAAGAAAACTGTCTTAAATCTTAATGATACCTACATTCTTCTTCCTGTTCATAAGCTTGTATATCTTCAACATGAGCCTGATCTCGAAGCATTTTGCAAGCTTAGATATTCCGCGCCACTCCTTTTTCATCCTCAAACAATTGTCTTAAATATGATGATTTCCTTTCTAACAGCAAAAAGACAAGATCTGAATGTTGAGTGATAACATAATATACCGTAGCAATTTTTTCTGAAGGTCTGATCTCTGGAGGCATACTGATATAAAAAATTTGAAACCTCCAATTAAATTTAGTAATTGGCTCATCATTCTCTCTTTTCAAACTATAAAATTCGGAAAGAAATTGATCATAAGATTTATTCTTACCCCAATACTTCAAAAAGACATCATGTAACTCTTCCCATGATCCAATTGAATCAGCTTTTAAATTTTGAAACCAAAACCCAGCATCTCTAGCAAAGGATTTCCAAAATAACCTCATGACAACATCCTCATACATGATTTCAAAATTTTCAATGAAATTATGAAAAGATTCTAACTGCTTATTTGCTGTAATATGGTCTTTTCCAGTAAAATGGGGAAGATATTCAACAAAGTAGGAAGGGTAAGGATGTAAGAGAGATGGCAGCCTAAGAGGTTTAAACATCTTCTGTCTGAGTCTAGACTGAAAATCTGAGTTGAAAATGAGGTTCAGCAAGATGTTCACAAGTTTCAGCAGTGATGGTAGAAGGTAATAGATTAGCTTTATTCTCTACAAGATGACCAGAATAATCAGCTTCAAAAGATATGGGTATATGTATATCATGCTGCACATGTATTTCAAATGAAGGAATATGATCAACATCAATAAAACAAGAAGAATGCATATTTTCTTCTTCCAAAGAGGGATATGTACTTGAAGGTTTATGATCATCGGAATAGACAAAACAAAAAATAATTCTTTTGACATGCAATGGGAAAGACATGAAAGAACTGATGAATAAGAACAAAACCTCATGGAGCAAAGTAACAAGCTAATACCCAGTCTTTCCATTTGGCTTCTTCATTTTTTAGTCAACAAAATTCTCCTTGCAGTGGAATCTTTAATCGTGGAGTCGCCGGTGAAAAATTGTAGTCTAAAAGATTTTATGACTTTTTTCACCTCTCAAAATCAGATGAATAATGATATCCCGGGGAATATATACTTCATCTTTGTCCCCGGAAATGGTGCCAAAGATGTTAGTGCAAGAAGTTGTTCTTAGACTACTAGAAGAACAAGCCAACACAATCTCAAAAGTAAAATAAAATAAAATAGGTTTTATGGTTTTGGTTTTAAAAAATTCATCAGCAAGGAGGAAACAAACATCCACAAGCTAATACAGAATTGAATCATGCAATTTGGATAAACTGGGGATCAAACACATCCCAATAAGCCATAAACATTACACATGAAATACTAATTCCACCCACAGGATACAAGCATTTACATGAATAAACCTTTAAACAAGAAATAGAATTATAGACTGAGCAATCAACTAGATCAGAAATGAAAAAGCATGACAGGTAAAAGGGCTTATTAGTTTATATATAATCAATAATAGTCATCCACTTACATAAGAGTTATAAATGCTAGCTTGAAAAATCAAAGCTCCAAAAGCCTCTCCTTGAGTGAAAAATCCCTCCCAAAACTGTATGTTTGTCTTCCTTTTATCATTACAAAAGTAAAGTAGTTCCATAAATACCTTCTAGGTCAAAATTTGAAGCAATTACATCAATTAGTTACATGATAACTCAAAATTTTTAAAGACAATTAACCCAAAAATAGCAAATCGGATTTAAAGAAATTTGGCGAATTTCTGAAAATGTGGGTCTCAAAGACGCCTTCATATCGCTCGATCCGAGACACCTGTGCAAAAACCAAGAGAGGTTTTTTTAAATGAGTATGTTATGAACAAAAAAATCTCTTTTTTTTTTCAAAATTCCCCTTCAATTGATCGTAATATGTGCTGCAAATTTGTGACTAAAACAGGAAATTATTAAATAATTCAAACCTTGAAAATAGGCCACAAAGATGAATTCAAATCTCTCAAAGGAAAATAGCTGTTGCAAAAATGAGAGAGGTTTTTGTGAATAATTATGTTTTAGACAAAAACCTCTTTTTTTTTTTCTGAATTCATTTCCATATCCTCGTAATATTCTCCCAATGACAATGACAAAAACAGGAAAAACAGAGCCGCTACAGGAATCTCCTCATGAAAATATTTGACAAAGGACTAAAAAATGAGAGTTAGATTATAAATCAAAACTTGGAATAAACTTTTATTATAAGATTTTGAAATCCTAAATATGTACATATTAACTAATAATCCCAAAAGACAAACCTTAAAACTAAAATAATGAAATAATTCAACCATTAAAAGCATTAAATCCAACTAAAATTATTGATTGTCAAAAATTCTTAAAATCAACATAAAATGTAAAATCATTTTAAACCAATAGTTGAAAATTAAAACAAAAGGAACAGATAAACTAAGAACAAGATATAGTTATAACAGCAACCAAATTCACCATCTCTGTAGAGTTTCACATTTTAGGCACAAGCACTAAAGGATTTCGCACAAATGTTTATGGGCCCTTAGCACTAGCAGACAAGCAATGATTCATAAATTCTCTAAGAAACTTGCGTTGCATGGTAGGAAGCAGACATTGGATCTTAGGGGGTGACTTCAACCTCATAAAGGAACCTACAGGAGAATAAAGGAGGAATAAAAGCTTTAAATCCAACTAGCAAATATTTCAATCACTTCATAGAAGAAGCAGCCATGGTTGACATAAATCCGGACAATGGATGGCACATTTGGACCAATAAAAGGTCTGGTGAAAGGTACATAGCCTCTAGAATAGATCGATTCCTTATATTAGAATCAATCCTGATTGGAGAATTCGATATAGCGGCGCATGTACTCCCAGCTGCTGGCTCGGATCACTGGCCCATAGGTCTACAATGGTGCAGAAAAGCAGAAAAACTTCAAAGACCGTTTCACTTTGAGAAATTTGGGCTCTATCACAAGGAATTTCAATCCCTTTTCAAGCAATGGTGGACAAAGTTCACACCTTCGGATGGCACTCTTATGTACCAATTTCAACAAAAACTTAAACATATCAAAGCTCAGGTCAAAAGTTGGAACACAACGTTTTTTGGAAACATACATATTGGAAAGGTGAGATTGGAAGAACACCTAATCTGCATTCAAAGACTCATCATGCAAGAAGGTTACAATGTAGATACAAAATCAGAAGAGGCAAAGCTCCAAGAAGAGCTGGACATGAGGGAGAAACAGGAGGAAATTCTATGGGAATCCAAGGCCCGTAATAAGTGGTTGGTAGAAGGGGAAAGGAACACTGCCTTCTTCCACAGAACCACTATCCATAACAAGAAAAACATAATAATATCAAGACTCAAAGATGGAGAGGGAAATACCCTAGAAAATCACAATGAGATTGAGGCTACACTCCTCAACCACTTCAATAACATCATGGAGGAGCCTCATATCGATAGGAAGGAGGCACAAGACGAAGTCCTATCAAATATTCCTTTGATGGACAAGGCGGAAAAAACCAGCTTCTATTAAGACCAATTGAAATGATGGAACTAGAGGAAGCAGTCAATCAACTAAAAGATAACAAGGCGCTTGGGCTAGATGAATTCACCACCAATTGTTTTCATACTTGCTGGGATACTATCAAAGAAGAGGTTATAAAGCTTGCATAAAACTCCATGAAAATAGGTGACCTCCTCAAAGCCTTTAACTCCACCTTCATAGCTCTCATCCCCAAGGAACATGATGCAGATGTCCCAAGTAATTTTCGGCCCATTTCTCTTTGTAATGTTATTTTCAAAATCATCACCAAAACCATTGCGAACCATCTTAAGCCCCTTCTCCCTAGTCTCATATCCAAGGAACAATCTGGCTATGTGGAAGGTCAACAAATTTTGGATGGCATCATCCTCACTCATGAGCTTGTCCACTCCCTGAAAATCACCAAATTTCCCAGAGTCCTTATCAAGCTCAATCTTTCCAAGGCTTTTGACAAACTTAACTGGACCTACATGACTAAAATTATCCTTTATTTTGGATTTGATCCCACATGGGTTCATTGGATTCTTCATCTCACCTCCTTGGCTTTCTTTTCCATTCTCGTCAATGGTGCCCCCTCCCCCACCTTCAGGCCCTCCCGTGGGATTCGTCAGGGGGACTCCCTGTCCCCCTTCTTATTTGTCCTGATGATGGAAGGCCTTGGCCGCATGCTAAAAGCAAAAATTGGAACCAAGGAACTAAAAGGCCTCACCCCTCATCAAGGCCTAGACCCCCAATCACATCAGCAATTTGTGCACAATAAAATGTTATTCGGTAAATCCTAAGTCTAGGAATAACGAGTAATTAAAAAATGCCTAAATAATTTTCTCACGGCAAGTGGACTGGAAATCAATAACAACAAATCCCAAATCTTTTTCTTTAATGCATGCCCTACAACGAAGTGTAATATCTGCTGCATTCTCAACTTTGTTGAAGGATCTCTACCCTCAAAATATATTGGAGCTCCCCTTTCTAATTCCATGTTATGAAATGCCTCATGGAAAGATTTGCTTGTCAAAATGAAATCAAAACTCTCAAATTGGACCTTTAAACCTCTCAACATGCCCAACTGTCTAATACTGGTTCAATCGGTCCTTCAAGCCATGCCCTTGTATATTTTCTTTGTTTTAGTAGCTCCCAGCTTGATCTTAAAAAAATAAAATGTCTCCAAAGGAACTTTCTTTGGAGAGGCTCAATAAACCAAAAGAAATGGTCTCTTGTTAACTAGGATACCGTATGCAAGCCCAAATTGGACGGGGGTCTGGGATTAAGAGATCCTGCCATCATTAACAAAATAGGCAACACCAAAATTTGGTGGAGATGGATCACTCAAAGCAATGAACCGTGGAACCTCCTCTCGTACAAGAAGTAGGCCCCCAATTAGGAGTCACAAAACCTTATAACATATGACTGCATTACAAGAGGCTCACCTCTTTGGAATGCAGCCAATGCAAACCATAATATCATCAAGGAGCTCAGCTTCTAGGAAATCAGGGATGGGAAATCAACATACTTCTTTCAATATTCTTGGCACCAACTCAACCTACTCTCTGACTCTCATGATCTCCCTCTGCTTAAGGATCAATTAAAGCAAAGAAATATGACCAAGGTTAATTCATTTTGGGAGGAGGAGCAGCCAGGAGATCACTACAGGAGATGGCAAAGAAAATAATGGTGGAAGAACATCACTCCCAATGAGGACATCCAATCCTTATGGGAAGACCTACAGTCCAGACAAATAAGAATCAGCAATGGAAATGATAATATAAGATGGGGCTTCTCCCTATCAGGATCCTACAACTTGAAGGAAGAAGCTAACTCTTTTCTCACCCTAGAGAACAGTAACATCAACTAGAAGAAAATCTGGAAAGAGAACCTATATATGGCCAAATATTTCTACTTTCCTCTGGCTCCTCATTCGAAAACGCTTACTTACTAGGGAAAATAGAATGAAAAAAGGATGTATTGGACCACACTGGTGCTACCTCTGCAAAACTAATGAAGAGTATATTAATCATCTCCTAGATGAATGCAACTTTGCAGACCAATTATGGAAGGAAGGAAAATGCATCTTCAGGAGAAGCATGTGAAGAAATGGTCATCATGATCTCACAATTGCAGAATGGCCTCACAAGCCATTCACTAGTCAACTTCTCAACAAAATATGGGAAATATTCCCAGGATTTGTTGTCTAGGAGGTTTGGATTGAATGAAACAACCGAATCTTCTTTGAAAAATCCAGAACTGATAAGGAGGTATGGGACATCATTAAAAAACAAATATTAGAAACCATCCATTTGGGAAAATGGAAGGAGGAGGATCTTAATACCATCAGCACTGAAATGCAAATATTGCATGATTGGGATATACGGGGCTTGCCACCCTTCGTGGAGAAGGAGTTTCATCCACTCCAACACCTCTACTCTCCCTTGGTCTGGCCACCCCCCCCCCCTCGCGGGAAGGAATTTTCAAACTTAAATTCGACAGGGCCTCTAAAGGAAACCCTGGATCGGCAGGTTATGGAGGCGTGGTTAGGAGCAACACCAGCTCCATCCTAGGAGTCTTCTGGGGCTCCCTAGGAACCACCACCAACAATGCTGCTGAACTAGAGGGATTAATATTTAGAATCGAATGGGCCATTTACAAAATTTGGAACCCCATCATCATAGAGGGTGACTCTCTTCTCATTGTCAACATGGCCAAAAAACTCCAAGCAAGTTCCTCTGTTACCAAAATTTCCCTGAATTGGCATTTGGAGAGAAAACTCAAAGCATTATCCACCATTCTCAAAGGAAATCATGTTGTGGCCTTTTCACATGTTAAACAGGTGGAAAACAAAGTGGCAGACTCCATTGCTAACAAGGGAGTTCTGGCCTCCTCCGTCTTCCTCGCCTTTCTTTGGAATGAGCTATCCAACCTCGAGGATAGCAAAATATGGCAGGATTTGGCCATGCAGGACTGGCCAACCCTGGATGTGGGTGATGAGTCACATGGTATGGCCAATAGATGCAGTGATGGTGGTTTAACAGGTGCTGGCACCTTGATCAAAGAGCCAAGGAATCAAGGTCAGGTTGCATCCTCAAGCATGGTACGTACAGCGCAGTCTTGGGATGAGATGGGTGAAAGCATGGTAAGATCCTAGCATGGGAGGATGGTGTGCTTCATACATTTTAACAACACTTACCAGGAGAAATGAACAAGTTTAATCACAAAGACTTGCAGAACTCTATGCAAAGGATGGATTCTGAAATGACAAGAAAATCCAGGAGGACGATTGCAAGGATGATCTCTCACACCTGGGTTTGCATTGCTAAGTGATCTTGTTAGGTGCCATCACACTACATAACAAGAGAACAGAGGGACTTAATCACCATAGAAATTATTGATAGAGTCTGGTTCAAGCACTCGGAGAGAGGCAGCACTGGGAGAAGAACTCACACCTTTGTAATCTACGCAGAAGAAAGAGGAAGTGAAAACGCCTTCATTGCAGGGAAATGGCAGACCCGGCATTGGGGGATGAAGATCAGTGGGAGAATTTATTCAATGAGGAGACGTTTGCACACATTTTCCAATCCATTGCGGTTATGGAGGAAGAAATCTACAGCGAATTCAAAGTGAGGCTAGGAGAGGATGTGGTTATGTCTCACTACTGGTGCCTTAATTTCATTCTGTCCCGCTCCATGAATGAGAGGGAAAGCTATGCGGAGCTCATCCACATCACGGTGGGAAAATTCAAGGAAGAAGCTAAGAGCAACCTTGACCACATGAACAGCCTGCTGCGTATCTCGGGACCTCCTTTTTAGTGTGTTTTGAAAGGTGAGGATGTGTCCATGGAGGATTCCAATCAAGCAAGTGAAGGTAAAGGACATGGACATGGTGCAACTGATGCGCAAGATGAGGCAGAATCTTCTCAGAGGTGTTAGGTGGTCGCACTCCTCTGCTGCTTGTCATTCTCTTTTGCTGTACATTTTGTCCTGATCTTTTGGTATCCATGATTGAGCACCCAAGCTCTAATACCAGGTAGCTCTCATGCTCTCAAGGCTTTCCACTGTATTTTGTTTTTCGTCCTTCTATTTGGAGTTGGTCAATAGACATTGATCTGTCTCCATGTTCTTGGTAGCAGTGCATGTAAATATTTTTATCTTTTTTCAGTAATAGAATAGATCCTTCTTGTTAACCCAAAAAATCCCTCACTCAGCTCTACATGGCCTACACCACACAAGGACACCCATTCACTACCCTCGTAACAGCCCATTAGACCCCCACACCCTCAAAAAGGCTTAAAAATGAGTAAAAGGGCTTAAAAACCCCAAAAAGGAGCCTAAATAACTCTCCTAGGGGCTAAAGCCTCCAAAAAGGGGATAAAACACCTCAAAGGAGCCTAAAACCCTAAAAGGAGCTAAAGTTAGGGTGGAAGGGGATAAAATCCCCAAAAAGGGGCTAAATCCCTGACCAAGGGCTTAAAACCCTAAAAGTCTCCAAAAAAGCTATAAAAGGAGGGTGGGGGGTCACTCTCAAAACACACCTCTCTTGCATACTGTTATGTTGCCCATGGATTCCTTGAGACACCTTTGCCTCTCAAGCCACCCACATCCCTATCTCCTCCATCCATTCTCCCCATTGAGCCATAGCTCCTCATCCATTGTTGAGTGAGATAGGGAGGTGCTTCCTTCCAGCCCGGGCATGGTGGCCCATTTCACGAGAGAAGAGGTATACTTGTGTGTTTTATTTCATTTCTTTGCTTTTGTTTAACCCATATCTTGTTTGCAGGTTTTCATATTTTTTTCTTACAGTTTTATTTCTAACATGTTTTGCAGGTTTACTATAGGTTAATGATTGTTTGCAGGTAGCCAAGGCGAAGCCCTAACATTGTTTGCAGAGGGGCTCACAGCCACTATTTTCTTTATGTCTTTGCTTTCTATCCATTCCGCTTTCTTTTCAGCATTTTCACACGCAAGAACCTACCCTTATGTCCTATAGATAGAAGGGAGTTATTCTTTCCACTGTAGCAAGGAGAAATCCCTGCTACAGAACTAGCGACCATACCAGGTCGATCCCACAAGATACCTGGGTTAGTTTTCAAAGTTTTAGTTTCTTGTTTGGATTTTTGCCCTAAGTTAATTTTTCTGTTAAATGTAGCTTATATTGTTGTTTATTTACATTTTTAGTTATTGTTGAGCCTCCTCAAGGCCAATCCAAGCCGATTTGGCCACAGTACCAGTTACTGTTGGCCATTCTATGATTTGCAAATCACTCAACTGTGCAAAAACGATCGAACCGAATTTCTAAAAATTCACCCGTGTTCGGGCTCATTTTCTGCCCAAACAGTTCATCCATTTGCAAATATTTCCACGATTAGTGGTAAAAGGGCCTATTTCTGAAGTGGGTTTTCAACTATTTGAGGTAATTCGTCACGGTTTGATCAGAATCCACTTCTCAAAAACAAGACTTTTATAGGTGCGCGACCCAATTTTGGGCTTCACTGTTTGCTTTTATCGGGACTGTCATTGCGGCTCAGCTGCCTCTGTCCATCTGAACCATTTCATTTCTATTTCTATTTCATTTTATTGCGATTTCATTTACATAACAAAGTGTAAGTTAAATACTCAATGGGTTAATGAATGTAATTTAACTAAAATATGACAATAAAATTAATAGTCTTGCTTACCCTTCCTCCTCTACCCAGTCATCACCCTCGGATAGTGGTATTCTGGGATACGATGAAGGGAAAGCTCGTATAGTCCTAGGCCCTTCATTGAATATTGTTCTAAAACCATTAAAACTGGATGACTTGGAAGGTAGAGGGGGTAGAGAAGGAGGGACTCTCACGGTGCTAAGTGTCCTCCCTGTTGACCAACCTTGCATCCAGGAGGTGACCTGTGGATCTACGGATGGGATTAGTCCCATTGTGTTGAGAGCCCAGCACCTTCTCTTAGTTAAAGAGGAATATCAGTGTAAGGTAGTCATCTAGTTAGGCCATCAACATTTAGGGTTAAAAATGTATCTGTTTACAAATTTCAGATTACTCAATGCTTGCATCCACAATGACATGAACTCTACCACAATATGATGAATTCATAAACCATTTGCAGCTACCAAATACCAAAAAGGCAGAAAAACAAATAGACCATACCAAGTAATCAACCCAACTCAGTTCATGACGCTGAGAGAGCCTTAAAATTGATCAATTTACACTAAGTTCAAACAATCTGCATTCTTTGAGGACATAAGTCCCTGACTGCTTCAACCATGGGAAGTACTTGGGCTCAACCCAGAAACTCATTGTGAGGATTACCATGAGAACCCCAAAGTAGCTGGCCACTGAGAAGAATCGCCAAGAAAAATGGGCAATGACCCCCATCGATTGAGTAGAAACACCCGTGAGGAAAAATCCAAGCACTGTCTTCTGGAAGTCTTGGTGGCTGAGTGACCACCTACAGCCAATAGGAAGCCATTGCAACTAGGGTCCAAACATCATTATCATCATTTTGATAAACATCTAACACAATTGATCTCCCACGCTCTTCCTCACGCTTAAGAGGTGAACCACCACCATTCGGGACATTAAACCGACACCGTCGAAACCGTTCTCAGCGATCTCCCACAACATCAGAAGGCCACACAGCCTCTGATTTAGATTCAGACCCATACCAGTCTGAACCAGACCTCCATACTGCACCATCAATCCCCACGGCTGGTGCAAATCTGGATCCATTTTCTGGCATAACCATAGCAAGTGGACCCATGTCCACATCACAACCTATCACCAACAACCCTGCAGGTGGCCCAAGCATAGTCATGAAAACTGTCATCAGTCAGTTGCCACCACCCATAGTGACCATCCAAGATGGCCCACTTACAACACGCAGGGGTAGTGGCCCTTCCACACACACTTCCCCTCTTGCCACACAGGGGGTAGTGGACCATCCACTTAAATTGCCCCTACTGTCATACATGGGGGCAAAGTCCCCTCCACCCACACTATCCCTCCCACCACAATTGGGGGCATTGGCCCATCTACAATGGCACAACCCATACCCCCAGTTATGCAAGTACATTATGCATCGGCAAACCCCACCACCATACCTTCCCCATCTCACATCAATCTGGGGTCTAATCTGCCTTTCATGGCTTGTCTTAAATTGCATGATTTGGCTCGATTGACAAACGATCCCATTCACCATCAAGCTTTTTGGCCTCCAATGCCAACTAAGCTGCCATCAGACATCACCAAGTTTGAAGGAAAGTAAGGGGAATGTCCATAAAACCATATCATGACATTCCATCTATGGTGCTCGTCCAACAACATCGTAGACGATTCCATCAGGCTGAGGCTATTCCAATGCACCCTTACAGGTGTCGCAGCCAAATGGTACATTGAGCTACCGCAGGAAAATATCCATATTTCAACTCCTTAGCTTTCATGTTCCTACAGTATTTCCAACTCCCCGTCAGATATGACGAACGGGTGGAGATCCTGTTATCATGTCGCCAAAGCACTGCGACACATATAACTGACCACATCCATGAGTGGCGGCGACATTGTAGCTTATGTAAAATCCAACTTGATGACAGGATATTCTTGGATTGGTTCCTCAAGACCCTGCTCCAACCCATAGCAAAGGATGTCGCATCCGAATGTCCACAATCCGAAGAAGAGGCCATACTGAAAGCCCAGCAGTTTGACCTTATCTACGCCCATTCTGGATATCTGTACACTGTCATTCCAGATGCCCCCCGTCCAAACACCTCCTACTAGGATGCACCGGGGGCATCCCATGCTGCAGATGGCATCATAGATTCGGTCTCCCAATAGCCACAGAATTGTCTGACACCACCCATAGCTCCACCACAACCAAGCAACACTAGTAGTGTTGCTTACCAAAAACAAACTCCAGACTATGCCAAAATGATGTCCCAGTCTGGAGCAACAAATTCCTATGCACAACCTGCGCCACCGCAGCAGGCTCAGGCCAACGCAGCAGTATGTGGGGAAAATTCCCACATTTGTGGCACCACCACCCCCAGTAATCTACTATGCACCACCATTGCAACCAGTTCAAGCCCCTGCCCCCACTCCACCTACTCTATTGGGACAAGTGTTTGCACAACAAAACCATCGCAACCAGACTGCCCCCAACAATCAACAAGGGCAAGCTAGAAATAATCGGCCCTAGAACCAAGCCAACAACCAACCGCTAGGAGGTGGTCAACAACCAAATCCTCCCAACAATGCCGCGGCAAACCGGTCATCCCAAAACCCCCCACGACAAAATGCACCAAGACACAACGCCCTGTTGCACACAAACCAACCATGCACACTTTGTGAAGTATATGGGCACTACACATTCGAGTGTCCCCTCATGGGTCGAGCCAAGCAGGGCATTCAGAACGAGGCCCAACATGCCGCCAATGCTACTAACCAAGGCCAACCCAACCCAGCACCACAAGGAACTCCTCCTATGGTGCTTCAAAACCCACTACCAGTCCAAGGGTTGGTGGCAACCGCACCCCCTCCCCAAGCTAATCCCAATGCTCCGGGGGCACCTCCAACAACCAAAACAGGTATTCACCACCTGGTAGCCATGACGACTGAAGAGGTCAACTTACAAACTAGACAGAATCAATACGGAGCCAACACCAAACCTGCTGACTCATCAGCAACATCCCCATCTAAGAAAGTCAACCTACCTTTTCAGTTACCCCCGTTCTCATGCCCCCCCCATACACAGAGTGGCCAATAATGCCACGGCTAGAGCTATTGTCAGCTACAGCATTGTGGATGATTTGGCACAAACACCAACTACCATGTCCTCTCTTGAGGTACTTAAAACATGCCCAAAATAGCGAAAAGCCTTACTAGCCGCCCTTGGGGCAGTAGACCCCTCCGACTCCAAGTTGATCACATTTGACACAGAGAATGGAGAACCATGCATGCCATCGACAATCGCCTTTCAAATCCTGGTGTCCATCCGAAACTTGGTTGTGCATCGGTGCATAGTATATGAGGGGGCATCTACGTGCGTTATGTCCACCCTGGTTTGGTAGAAACTTGGATCACCAATTCTGCAACCATCCTCCACAACTCTGCGGGCTTATGATGGCCATCCCACTAAAGCCCAAGGAATCCTCTTCCATGTCCCCATCACATTGGCCGGGAAGATAGTCCTGATCGACATAGAAGTTGTGAATGCTCAACTGGACTATAACCTTCTCCTCAGAAGAAGTTATATGTATGCCATGAGAGCGGTTGCATCAACTATCTTCTATCTCATGATGTTCCCTCACAAAGAGAATATTGTGATGGTTGATCAACTCACTTATCATGATCCACAAGGGTTAATGGCACCCGCCAACATTATCCTGACCATCACAACCATTGAGCCACAAGGGACGACCATACACGCTAATGTCGCCCCTGCAATCAACACCATGGTTGACAACACACTAGCCTCCCCATTGTTGAATGTAGGCCCTGGGTTGTTTGTTGATCCCACCATGATGGATCCTTTCTCCTCAGTGTCACTGCCACTGACACAAAATGAGACTGCAGACTTGTGCATGGTCTCATCCAGCACAGCTGCACCCAAACAACAACCACAGCCGCAACCCCAACCACAACCACAACATCATCTGCATCTGCAACACCAACATCAGCCACAACATCACCCACAGTAGCAACATTACGCACAACCACAACCACAACTGCATCCCCACATGCAACTAGCAGGGACTTATCTGGGCTCATCTCCAGTCCATACGATTCCCTTCCTCTTTCCCCCACCTGGTGTCATGATCAAGCCGGTAATGGCCACCTTAAGCCTACCCAACTTTACATTGGGAATTCCAGTGTGGTATCTTGATCCACTAGCTCAACCACAAATGCCCCAGGTTGTCTTAACTCCAGTGCAACCCATTGCGGTCGAGTCTCACACTCCACCCGGCCCGCAAAAGCCAACTGCCACACTCGCACCCGCACCACCCCACCCAAAAAGGGCCAGGGGAAAGAATGCCAAATCTACCACAAAACCTCGGTCAATCCCGCCTTGTGTTGTCCACGAGCAATAGGGCTATCCAACTCAGAATTTCCCTAAGATCCGAATGATCCACGTGCGTAAACCTCCCTGCCGTTGAGCTTCCAAGCATGCCAGTAGTATGAAACAAGGCATTGAGAACAAACCATGCTTGTACCCTCTGCGGTTTGTATGGAAATTACTCTCACCATTTCCAAGACTTGCCCAAATTTTCAATGGCTCTAGATGACCTCTGTCAACATTCCCTTGAGTCTGAAATCACCTTGATCGAAGAAGTTCACCCACCACCTCCTTCTTTAGACACCATGTCCATTTACATGATGTCCAGTTCCATCGACCCGCTCATCTCCTCCTCCAACAATAGTCCATCAAACCTATCTCTTCATTGATTCTGCAATGATGAGGAGATACTTGAAGCTCTGACTGCCCCAGAATACCCATGGACCGACATACACCATCGCTCATTCTTCCTCCCTGAAGAACTTGTGTCACAGTATTACTAGTTTTCCATGGAGACCAAAGATTTCATCCATGGAAAGGTCGACTGGTTCAAGAACCCCATCCTGGCACCAGATGCTTTCAAAGAAGGAAACATGGAGAACATTTTTCCAACCATTAAAATTGACATCTCAACCAATTCTAATATTGCTGAAGAAATCATACTGGGGGCATATTGCTCCCAGAAAGAGGTTGATGCCTACAAAGCTCTCTTCCAAGAATTTCACAACATCTTCGCTTGGTCTTACACCGAAATTCCTGACCTAGATCCATCCATCGTGGAACACCACATCGACACATGGCCCAATGTGGCACCCGTACGCCAAAAGCAATGGCCAATCCATCCATCCAAAGTGGCCATGGTGAAAGTCGAGATAGAGAAGCTACGCACAGCCGGCTTCATCTATATCATTTCCTATACCACTTGGGTTTCTAATCCTGTTCCCATGAATAAAAAACAGGGTACCATCCACGTCTACACCGACTTTCACAACCTCAATGGGGCATGTCCCAAAGACAATTTCCCCACACCGTTCATCGATCAAATTATCAATGCATGTGCCAGACATGAAGCCTTTTCCTTCATGGATGGATTTTCTGGATATAACCAAATATGGATTTGGAAAGAAGACCATTACAAGACGGCATTCACAACCCCATGGGGCACATTAACATATCGAGTCATGCCCTTTGGCCTGAAAAATGCTGGAGCCACCTTCCAGTGCACCATGATGTATTGTTTCCACGACCTAATTCACATCATCTTGGTCTACCTGGAAAATCTTACTACTCGATCACCAAAACAAGCACAACATATAGATGACTTGTGGCAAGTCTTCTTATGCTGCTGCAAGTACAAAATTCGCCTGAATCCCCTCAAGTGCATTTTCTGTGTCCCAGACACTTGGATTCATTGTCTCCCACAAAGGGATAACGGTAGATCCCCTCAAAGTTCAGGCCATCCTTGATCTTCCTTCCCCAAGAACTCGGCACCAACTACAAAGCCTACAAGGCAAGGCCAACTTCCTTCATCGCTTTTTGCTAGAGTATGCAACAAAATCTTATGGATTCATCCACTTGCTTCGCACAAATATCCCCTTTGTTTGGGATCAGCAAGCACAAGAATCATTTGACACACTCAAGCAATCCCTGGCTTCTGCACCATTACTCTCAGCACCAGATTTCACTCGAGACTTCATCCTCTATGTATTGGCCTCAGGAAATGCCATCACTGGAGTCTTGGTCCAAGAAGATGATGCTCGCCATGAGCACGTGATTTACTACATCAGTCAGAAGCTAATAGGAACCCCACTACAATATTCACACGAGGAGAAATTGGCCCTTGCCGTTGTCTTCTTGGCTCAGAAATTACGCCACTACATCATTGCAAACCATACTCATGTAGTGTCTGATTCAAACCCAATGCGGTACCTCTTAAGCCAATGCCTTCTACAAGGTCGAGCAGCTAAGTGGGTAGTCGTCCTCCAAGAGTTCGACCTAGAGTTTGTGTCTCCAAAAAGCACAAAGGCACTCGCACTGGCCACGCTCATGACCAATCTACCCCCATTAACCATGTCATCACCCACCAAGGATGATCTCCCTGATGATTTCCTATTCGTCATATCCACAGATGACCCATGGTATGGGGACACCCTTCTCTATTTACGAACATAGAAGTTCGCAGCGCACTTAAACCGTGAGGATAGGCAATGCATTCAAAATCAATCCATTTTCCACTTGTTGATTGGAGATGCTCTGTATCATCGAGGCATTGATACCATCCTACGTCGTTGCCTCACCCGTGATGAGGCTGAGACCATCCTCAATGGTAGTCATAGTGGAGCCTGTGGTGGCCACCTTTCAGGCCTAGAAACCACCTAAAATATTCTATGCGTCGGCTATTTCTGGCCCTCCATCTTCATTGATTCCATAGAGGTAGTCAAACATTGCCGTAGCTGTCAGCTTTTTTCCCCAAAGGCAAGAACCCCCCCGCCACACCATTACACCCCATAGTCACAGTCGGGCCCTTCTGCAAATGGGTAGTCGACTTCATGACAATCAACCCCGTTTTGGCTAATGGTCATAAATACATCATCATGGCAGTCGATTACTTCACCAAGTGGGCCGAGGCCATTCCCACATTTGATTGCAAAGTTGAAACCACAGCGCGTTTCTTCTTTAACCATGTTATTACATGATTTGGTGTCCCTAAACAATTAGTCTCAGACCATGGAGCACACTTTCAAGACACCATATGGGATGAATTGTCAACCAGGTTGAAGTTTGAACACCAGTACTCATCTTCCTACTACCCTCAAGGCAATGGCCAAGTTGAAGCAGTCAACAAAATCATCAAAACAATGCTCCAACGGATGGTAGGAAATCACAAAACCAACTGGCATCACATGCTATTCTCTGCCCTATGGGCTTATCGCACATCCACAAAAACCATAACCAGTTTCACCCCTTTCCACCTAGTACATGGCATTGAATCAGTACTCCCTATAGAGTGCCAAATCCCATCCCTCTGCCTCATGGTAGAACTCCTCCCTGATACTTCACCTTTAGAAGAAAGACTCCTCCAACTTGAGCAAACCATAGAAGACTGTAGAGATGCACTCCAAGCCATCGAAGTAGCGAAAACACGATCAAAGATCCACTATGACTCCCATGTCCATCCTCGCACCTTCCGCAAAGGCGATATGGCTCTATTCTACGACCAACCCAACAATAAATTGGGCAAAGGAAAGTTCGAGTCAATGTGGTATGGCCCATATGTCATCCACCATTGCCTCAAAAAATGGGCATACACCCTCATTGACTCTGATGGACAGCTCTTGGAGAACCCCCGCAATGGGCTCTACCTCAAAAAAATTTACGCTTAACATCAATAGTGAGTCGCTTCATTTTCTTTTCTTGTTCTTCAATGTTTTTTCAGGGGAAGTACCATCAGTTGCTAATCCAAAGACACCCAGAACCGGTTCGACACACCTCTTACACTTCTAGGTCAAAATTTCCATTTCCTTATGAGACCATCGTCTCATGTTTAATAAGTCAATTTCGGGACAATTTCCCACAATTCACCTTGATTTACGAAGCCATGACATGATGATGCAAGTGTCTATGGACCTGTACTTGTATCACACTTCTCGACTGCTACTCATGCGAGTTTTTGGGCCACCGCCCATTAAGGGTTACCATTCTTTAGTTTTGTTTTGTATTTTTAACACATAGTTGTCTTTTCTATTCACCGCAGCTTACATGGACCTATGGACCACTATCCACAAAACGATTTCTTTTTCTTGAATGTATTTGGAATATAAGTGTCCCCAGAATTGCACTCACATTACATGTAGTCAATTCCATCCACCACAACACACACACACACTCTCCTGACCTCTGTCTGAGAGCGACCTTGGCTTTCTTGCCTTTGCTGCACTGACTCGTGAGCCTCTGCTGCGATCTATCCCACACATGTATTGGTATGTTTGAGAGCCTTCTGCTCCATCCATACTACGCGGATGACCTTTGGACCATTTTCCACAGTCCCGACATGGGGCACCGCCTGTGCCACCGCAATCGGTTGACCATACTAGAGTTTCGTTTAAGCTCTTTTCTGACTCCTTAAAACAACGAAAAGATAGCCAAGCACGACTGCTTCCTTTCTCGCTTGCTAACGTATAGGAAAGGGAATCTACATCATCTCTTTAACCTCCTTTTGTGGACCATGTAGACCATCAATTGAAAAGGACCTTCTTGGCACACTCAAGCCAAGATCATTCCCCTCTGCATACTTTTATGCTTTCTCGGGAAGAGGGGCCGCACCTTACGAAAAAGCTCACTATCGGTTGTCGTTAAGATCTTTTCCAGCCGTCTCATCAAGAAAATATTACTGAGCAAACTTGGTTTCATTCATGCTCATAAAAGTATCTGAATGACCGTCCAGTCAGTATAGGTTTAACCTTTTCCAGCCTAATTGGACTACCAACAGTAAAGAATTCTCTCATTCCCTACAGGATGGGAGAGCTCTCCTATGTATACTTTTATCCCTTTTTGGGCACAAAATACTACCAATTAAAAAGATCCCCCACTGGAGTCTTCTTCGTGCTTTTAGACTCTCTAAAATTGAAAACACCATCGAGCATTTACCTTCTCGCGCTCGCCAAAAATCCACGAGATCGTACCACAACGGTGTCCCTAAACACCACCCCACAGAAAACAATTTGGTAGCTTTCCCACATTGGGTTGCCTTTGTTCATAGTACTTTGCAATGTGTCTTCCTTGGATCCCATCAATATCAAAACTGTCTACCTCTTTCAAGTATTGCCCATCTGCAGTGACATTCCTGGTATTACAGCTATGATCCCATTCCCATGAGTCAAGTTTCATTTGCTTCCTGGTCCGCCCTAACATCATACTCTAAGCAAAGGAATTTTGATTCCACCACACTCCCCCTGCTCCTATTCAATTATTTCCCTCCCCCTCCCCCCCCCCACCATTCAATGGGTCAGTCCACTGATTGTCTCACACCTTTTTGGTTATCTCCCTCACGCTTCTAATCAAGGAAACATCATTTCCTTGACTAGGGGCAGGTCTCCCTCTATCGACGACAACACATATATTCCATAGGATAGACCCAAAGGTCCCTGTATCCTAGTTTCATTAACCTCACTGATGAGTTCCTTGGAAAACTTGAGAGGAGTCATTAGTGCCTCTCGAGATGGTTGTTTCTCACATGCTCAACTCCAACTACATCATCGCATCGTTGAGATTCGTACAGGGTTTGTTCTGTATAGTACTTGGTCAAAGACCCCGGATGTCACCTGACTCTACCACATTGATGAGTCCACTCAAGGGACCTAAAATAGGTTATATCCCTTGTGATTTTCGGGTTACGTTGGAGATAGTATTCAGAAGCCCCAACAATGCTTCTATATAGATTTATGATTGATGCAGCATACTCGTACCATAGAGACTCTGACTCTCAATCAATGACTCCATACAGCTATGTACCATTCCAAATCCAGTAGACCGTCAGTCATGAGGATATAGCATTCCATGAGAATGCCATGGGTCCAATGTACCAGATCCGTATTGTATTCAGCCTCACATTTGAGGCAACCATTATTGTATCATTAGAGCATAGATCAAATTATTCTTTTGACATTGTCATGAGCATGGGGATTCCCGCCTCGTCCATATACATGCCACACATTGTTTGTATCTCACCCATTGATGGGAACCATATTAATACAAAAACCAAAAGCCACCATGCCCCAACCCCAGAAGCACCACCTCTACACAGCAAATCCTATGATGTTCGTCGGCCATACAATGAGCTCCTGCCCTCACACATCAGGGGGCAATTTGTTAACCCAAAAAATCCCTCACTCAGCTCTACATGGCCTACACCACCCAAGGACACCCATTCACAACCCTCGTAACACCCCATTAGACCCCCACACCCTCAAAAAGGCTTAAAAATGAGTAAAAGGGATTAAAACCCCCAAAAAGGAGCCTAAATAACTCTCCTGGGGGCTAAAGTCTCCCAAAAGGGGAAACAACCTCTCAAAGGAGCCTAAAACACTAAAAGGAGCTAAATTTAGGGTGGAAAAGGCTAAAATCCCCAAAAAGGGGCTAAAGCCCTGACCAAGGGCTTAAAACCCTAAAAGTCCCCAAAAAAGCTATAAAAGGAGGGTGGGGGGTCACTCTCAGAACACACCTCTCTTGCATACTGTTATGCTGCTCATGGATTCCTTGAGACACCTTTGCCTCTCAAGCCACCCACATCCCTCTCTCCTCTATCCATTCTCCCCATTGAGCCATAGCTCCTCATCCATTGTTGAGTGAGATAGGGAGGTGCTTCCTTCCAGCCAGGGCATGGTGGCCCATTTCACCAGAGAAGAGGTATACTTGTGTGTTTTATTTCATTTCTTTGATTTTGTTTAACCCATATCTTTTTTGCAGGTTTTCATATTTTTTTCTTGCAGGTTTATTTCTAACATGTTTTGCAGGTTTACTGTAGCTTAATGATTGTTTGCAGGTAGCCAAGGTGAAGCCCTAACATTGTTTGCAGAGGGGTTCACGGCAAATATTTTCCTTCTGTCTTTTCTTTCTATCCATTATACTTTCTTTTCATCATTTTCACACGCAGTAACCTACCCTTTTGTCCTATAGACAGAAGGGAACCATTCCTGCCCCTGTATCAAGGAGAAATCCCTGCTACACTTCTTACATAAAAAAAACACTAAAAACATAGAACACAAATTTATCATGGAAGCCCAATTGGGTAAAAAACCAATACTTCTTATTACTACAAAATTGTATTTAGAAATAGTTTATTCCTGCTACTATAGACAAGGATGGTACTACACCCTATTTACCAACAACTACTGGAAGGAGGCTGCGACCCCCTGGATTTATCGGCTGCTAATGAAAGGATGCTACTACACCCTATTTACCAGCTACTACTGGAAATAGGCTACAAAATCCTAGAAATATTTTGGATTCCCCTAGTTTAATGATCTAAGTCCTAATATTTGGATCAGATCACTAACTATTGCTGCAATTTAAATAAAATTTCTGATACTACACTTGCAAACACTTAGTAAATTTTTGACTAGAGAAATGAAGGTATTTTGTAGAGAAATTTGTATGCAAGGGAGCTGGCAGGGGGAATAAAACAAAGGTAAGTTTTATAACACTGAATTCATTTCCCCTAACAAATTTATATCAGGGACCATTCAGGTTTCAGATTCCTCTATGCAGAAACTTAATCCCCCGTTTCTGGGTCACCCAACCGTGAAACTAGGGAAATTCATTATGTCCTTTTGACCAGGGGATTGGGGTAAAGAACATAGGTATTATCAGGCCTCTATAAAGGATAAAATATGTTTTGGGATAGTTTGTAACATATCTGAAGAGGTATGGAGAGTTTAGGAAAGAATTGGGGTTTTTAGGCAATTTTGGCCTAGGGAAGTCCTGCCCAATGGAGGATCCCAAAACACTGTATGGACTCAAAAAATTTATCATATGGAAGAATTTATGGGTAGGTGGGTCTATCAATGACACATATCAACTTAAATTATTGAAAATTACTGAATATAACTCTCTGAATTGAAAGAACAACTAGACTAGTGAAACTTAACTAGTAATCCAGTTAGGGTGTGTAAGTAAGCTTGGAATTCATAACATAACTGTATTAGACCAGATAAATGCATTTGAAAGAACCTAATATATCTTATTACATCATATTAAACCATCCAAACTCATTCCCATGAACAAGGATTAATTATTACTACACTAGAATGCTCAAATCCTCCATTTTGATGACTAGTTAAGCTTCTACATGGAAATATGAGTATGAAAACTTAATGAATAGACTTATTGCAACCCAAAATATAAAAATAAAAGTATTGATAAGCTAGTACACATCAGTAATAAATATATTAACTGGCCATTACATCAGAGGACTCAAAATAATGAGCAATAGACCTAAAATTAGACACGAGAGAGACTGAGAGCATAGGTGAAGCTTGGGCTTCACTGGAGCTCGAATTGACTGAGATGGAAGTCGTAAAATGTGACTAATAATACTTAAATGGCTGAACATTAAGCGCTCCATACCTGCAAAGAGAAGGGAATGGGAATCAAGGAGTGGGGAAAGTAAGGTTTGGGTCTCATCTCCCAAAGATTTGAGGTGCATCACTCAAAATACTATGGTGACATAGAATCAAACAATTAATTCCGCAACCAAAATAGTAAATGGAGCTCGAATTCTCCTTTAATAGATCTCCACATGACCTACTTAGCAAGTAGATGAAATAGGTGACCCATGAGAGCAAATCAACACCTAAATCCCTAACCCTAGTCAAATCATGGGCCCTCTTTGAGAAAATTGGAATGTAGGGACCATGTGGAGATGTTTCCCTATCCACGTCATCCATATGACTTAGTAATTGCACTCTCCTTAGTCAAAAGTTGCTTCTTTTATCCCTGATATATTTTATCCTTTTCCCTGCTTTTGAGACTGTCTCTCCAAAAGGAAAGTGTGCCCTCCTTAGTCAAAAGTTTCATGCTTTTGTTCCAACATCTTTTTTGAGTCTCCAAAAGGAAACTGCACCCTCCTTAGTCAATTGTTGCCTACTTTTAATATGAAATTTTTTTTCATAGATTTTGGGCACTTTCCCTTTTCTCTCTGACTACTTTTGTCATAGAGTTTCCACTTTCTTAATCTCCTCCCTTGGTAATTTGGCTTACCAATTGTGCCTGACATGGAAAGCTCAATTCCACATGTTATTTTCACAATAATTAATTAATGGAAATAATTAAAATCAAGTACATGCCTTAATAATAATTATTTATCAAAAATTCTCTAGGCTAATTAATTAATGCCTCATAAATAATATTTGGACAAAATTCCCTAGTTGAGGTAATTAATGCATCTTTGACCCCCCAATGTGTTGGGCGTGTTCAACACTTTTATGTCCAAAAATATGGCGACATTATAGTCCTCCCCTCTCAAATTTGCTTGTCCTTAAGCAGAAGCACTCAAGAATGCTGCAAATTTGTACACCATGTAGGAGAACTAGAGAATGAACTCATGTGCAAACAAATTTGACTTGCTCCATAAAGCCAACATGTAAAGTTTCTCCAAAAACAAGCAATTCTAGGGTCCCATTGCTTGCATTGCACCACCTTCAATGAGAATTCCTTCCAACACAACTTATCAGACAAAAATATGCATGGATCCTATTTCATCAACTGTAAGTCCCCAAACATTAGTATCCACCATAAAAAAATATCATCATAGGAAACGAGATTCATCATGTGGAAATCATACCATTGCACTGAAAATTGGAAATTATCAATGCAAAATTGGAAATTTGTGAGATTTCCCCACCCAACATAAAGTTCTTTATGTGCTTGATGCACATCAGCATTGAATATCACAATGATGTTGTTGCAATGAAATAGGTGTGAGTCCTATTGGTCACTCTATATGCTAGTTAATTAAAACCATCATGCAAAATGCTTAATATAAATTGTCAACCTAGGGAAGTATTTTTATTTCAAAGATAATTCACACTGTTTGTGCTTAAACACTAAGTAATTGATGAATTCAATAAACTGTCCTAATTATCTATTTAGTCAAACTCCTCCCATAATTAAACTGATCTAAACTACCTATCTAAGAATTCAGAATCGCAACCACTTCCTACAACTTCAATCCAGCAATGAATTATTCATAAAATAAATATCTAGACCTACTTTTGCATAAATTTAAATCCTAATTTACCAGACCATATGCAATTTCATTGTGACTAGTTTAATCCAACCTTAATCTAAGAATAAGAAATAACGGGAATTGAATCAAACAAATCTAAGCTATAGTCTACCTGAATTAACAAACCTGATAAATAAAAGCAATGAAAGGAACTGAGGACGAGCTTGATTGTTACAACTATCACACACATGCATAAAGGAATTTAACCTACATAGTCGACTATCACACCACACTGCTGTAGTTTAAAGGAAATGAAGTACTGAATATTCAAGGAAACACAATGATTGAACATTACTGTTGCATCTACTGGAACAAATGCATATAATGTAACTTACACACCACACAACCAATTAAACAAAAAATATAATTAACTCGGCAGGCCCAGCCTTCGAACATAGACGTCGAAACTAACACAAGTTAAAACACAGACTGAAGAATCCTGCTCCTTATATTAAAATGGTGGAATTAAAGTATAGTCTCTGTTACAGCTTACACAGTAAAATATGATAGTATCCAACCCTTGGCTCCGAATGTTTCCCAGTACTTATACCTAAAAAATTGTAACCCCCACCCACTAATATCGGGCAGCCATGAAGATCTACGATCTTCAGGATACCCTGTTACATGAGTTGTTACAACTGTGGGTGGAATTAAATAAAAATAGGGAATATAGAAAATTCTATTGCATGATCCAGTAAATGAATAACATAACCAATTCAAGAAATGCCTTGATGATTGCAGCTAACTTTAAGCAGTTGCGCTCTATTGCAGCCTGCGTGGAATGATGACCCGCGTTTGGATCCGCATGTAGAAATGGAACTGGAGGTCACAACTAGAAATGAATGCTCATCTCCTCTTTAGCCCACTCAGATTGCTACACCTGTATTCTCTCATAGCTTGCACTATCTTTGTAAAATCATAATGTTTTAGCATAATTCAAGAAGCAAAGTCTTGATTATAGCAATCATAAGCATTGATAAGATGAAACAATAATTAATCATACCTGTGAAGATTCAGGGCTCAAGTGAGGAAAGAACGTTTGTTTGGTACATAGAATGGAGTAAGACAAGACAAACAGGGTATACTGGATGTGGTTAAAAAGAAGCATTTTGGGACCCCACATCTCCCCCCAACTGCTCTATTGCATGTCGTCATGCAACAACCTCCACTAGTCTAAATCAGAGTCTGGAACTGTACCTCTCTCATGGAGAGATGAAAAGTTGTAGGAGGATTCAGGTGATTCCCTCCCATCTAGGTATCCATTATGGGAAACCCAATATTTCCAACACTGCCTTTCCTCTGCTTTTATCAATGAAAAATATTCCCTATATGGTTTTGCTAGCCACCAAATAAGTGAGAATTTGAATTTAAGTTCTAACTAGTTAACTCCACATGTCCTCATATAGTCAACATAACCCTCAACCTTGGGAAGAGCTTGTTTAAAATTATTAAAGAAATAGGGGTCCCTTTTCTTTATTGATGAAGGAGAAACTTGCCACCTATGCTTACTTCCTTCCAAAGCCAAACGTTGCTGCATGGAAATATAGCTAACACAAGTGGAGATGACTTTCTCTTGAAGTTCGACCAGCTGTTAAGTATGGATGGGAGATTTAAGCCTCTGTTCTTGATGAGTACAAAGAAGGTGAGGGGATTGATGTTCACTCTAAATCCAGAGATTAGAGTTAGCCTCATTCTAAAAAACTATCTGAAATGAATCCTCCCATTGCAGATGGTTGTTGAACAAGAAGCAAAATCCCTCAGCTGGACATCTCCTAGGTGAGGAGTAGGATTTGAATATCGGTCCAAGGGGCAAGCCATTTCATGTAAATAAAGCTCACAAAAAATATTCTGCTCGGTGAATTCGTAAAATTTTCCAAAAACTGGTCAGAAGATGCTACTTCGTAAGGTATCCCTTGTTTTAGTGCCTTCAACTTAAACCAAGTGAACTGTTCATATAAAAATACAGGATAAGAGGGAGATGGAGCTCTGGAGCTCATCAATTCGTGGGAGAGAATGTACAGTTGGTATTTCTCCTTTTGCATGGACTTGAATTTATTCAACTCCTTCAATTCTTTATGCACTTCTTCCCAATGGAACTTCTAGAATATTAGCTCTTTTGCCCATCTTTCCCTCAATTCACTAATAATATTCCTATGCTGGACAAGGGAGACCATTCCTTTCTTATATCTATCCACCTCACTTTTCCATTTCTTTACTTCTATTTTCAGTAGTGAGAGTTCTTCTATTAGACCTTGAATCCTTTCCTCTCCCACGTCCTTCTCCTCATTATAATATAAATTGACAAAGTATTGGGAATATTGCATCCATACCTTATTATCTGATTTTTCATCTTGATTGTTCTGAATTGGAAGTGAAACAACTTCCTCTTCTACCAGTGGTCCAACAACTTCTTCCTGCAAGTGTACTTTTGTAATCAATTCTGAGGATGCTAGTTCTTGTTTAGCAACACCTTATTCCTGAGGCCATTTTTTGTCAATTCCAACAGCCAATGGTGAATATGTTGGTTCTTTTGTGGAAACATCTTCCTGTGTTTCAATCTCAGCATCTTCTTGAGTCTCAGCTGCAACTTTTTTATTCTCGATTGTGGCTTCAACAAGGAGCTGCAGAGATGTTGGTTCTTATGAAACAGCTTCCTGCTCTCCAAGTTCCTCTGGCTACTTGGGTTTCTCTTGAGTTACTTCCATATCCCATGAAAGATGATATTGGTCCTTGAGTATTTCAGTGTCTCTAGATAGATGAGACTGGTCCTCGAGTATTTCAGTGTCTCTAGATGGATGAGACTGGTCCCCGAATGCTTGAGTGTCCCCTGATGGATGGGACTGTTCATCTTCTCCTAGTTCCAAATCAGGGATTATTTCCACCTCAAGGTCATTTGTCCCCAGTTGAATGGAATTATTAGCAAGTTTTATTGAGGATGTTGGTTCTTGTGTGACAACATCATGATCAACTTCAACATTTTCCTGTTGCTGAAGTTCTCCCTCCACTAGTTTTGTGTCCTAAGATTGTTCTGGGGTCATGGTAAAAACTCATAAGTTCAGGTCAGGGGTTGTCTCGACCTCGGGCTCACCAACTTCCAACTAAGTAGCAGCTGCAGCAAACATTTCTAAGCTTGTTGGTTCTTCTGTAACAACACCCTGTGGCTGAGACTGTAATTGATTATATTCCCTTACCTCTACATCGATGATCATTTCCACTTCTCATTCTTCTTCATGCCTCAATTCCACTGGAGATGTTCCTTTTTCTTCCTCGACTACTTGTGTGGGTTTTTGTGCCACAAATGCACGCACTCTGACTTTGTACCCTGATTGATTAAAAAATTCTCTACACTCGAGGAAAACTACTTTTTTCAATTATTCACCTTCCTCAACCATAGGTGATCCTTCAACCTGATTTGTAGCTTCTACCAGTGTGTGCAATATTCTTTCCACATGTTTCTTGCATGTTTCCTTCCATATTTCCACTTCCTTTCAGAGCACTTGCACCTCTTCCTTCAACATACCATTTTCAAACAAAAGTCCCTTAATTTGAGGTTCCTCTACAACAGGTTCTTGTGGGGTAGCATTTGTCCTGGGTCTCAAGATGGGGAATTCAATGTTTTCCCATTTTTCGTGCACTGCTTCTACTACTGCGACAGATATGGTTCTCCTTCTTCTTACTGCTTGTGATGCCTGTACCTCCTCTTTCGATCTTCTTCGCTTCCTTTGAGGTAGAGGGGCTTCCAATTTTGTAGCTGATGTAGAAGGAATGTCTCCTATTTCAGCATCTTCTCTGGTCTCTACCATATTTGTTTCCTCCTCAATAAGAGTTCCCATCCATTTTGAAGAGGATTCAATGGTGAGAACCTCTACATCTCCTTCTTTCATCATAACTCCTACAGCTTCAGCTTCAACTATCGAAGCATCCAATGCTACTCCAGCCTCAGATTCTGTTGCTGGAGCTCCCAAATTCTCTATCCCCTCTGTAGGGTTTGTTGCTCCTACAGCCTCACCTGATTCTTCTTCTTGGTTATCTGATTCTGTCTCATCTTCCCCCCCAACTATGCAGGTACCTCCTCTTCTTCTTGTATTTGAACACCCCACAAAAGTGCAGGTGCTTGGTTTACTTGAGGTTGACTAGTAAACTATTCCCAAGTTTGGTTTCTCTAATCTAAGGCCCTTAAGATAAGCAGTTTGATCAGGCCGTGATGGGTGAGGGAATAATATGGGTGTCAGGCCGATCTTAAAAATCCTGCCATGTGATGTAGGTCTTTAAATAGATAAAAGGGAATATTGAGTAAAGCCCTATGGCGTAAATGAGACAAGAGAGAAAACTCAGAGAAATAAATAGTTTGATACCTACCTTCACATGTAATGTAATTCTTCAAGAAGACTGCCACTTCATTCCAGGGGTGAGGCAATGATTGTAATTCTATCTCACTCTTCACTTGGCGAACTTGTTCACCGGCTAGCAAAAACTCCTGTATTACAGAAGCATTGCGGGTTCTTCTTCCAAACTGGGCCCTTCCAATTTGAGGAAGGCCAGTAACCTCTGCTATGATCTCCTCAGTAACTTCTATATGTAAACCCCTAACCTCTGAATGGGTTTCTGTAAGATTCAAAGCAAACTATAGAGCTATTTCTCGATGAAAACCACTTAAACATTGTAAAAACTCAGTCCATCCAACAGCTTCGAAGATGGAAAAAACCTCAGCATTTCTTTGTAATTCTTATGTGTTTTTAGGTTCATGTCGGGCTGGGATGCCCATGTTTCCTCTCTTTCTAAATGTTGGTATCAACTCAACAATTTATAGGCCCAGTAATGGAGGTTACAGCACAAGGTCATGCACAAATAGCTGATCTTGGGGTTGGGAAAATTAGATAAGTTAAGACAGTCGTAAGCAGGGAATCATTGGTAAGATTTGGACCCAAATTAGGAAAAGGTGATGGGTGTAATATAAGCTCGAGTACCCATTAGATTGTGCGGATTGACAGTTAACGAAGTCTAGGTATAATGACAGGTATAAAATGGCGAGCATGATTAATTCTGTCAAATATACTTAATGCTTAATCATGTAAATAATAGGAACTGTACCTTAGCAATTATGCAATGAACCATGAATTCTCAAGATAATACAGTGTGTCAAATGCTACCATCAAATTTAAACATGATTTCACGCGTGCTGCAATGATGTTCCTTCCAGTGAACCAAATCTATCTTTTCAACATTGACATAAACATAATTGAATTTGTGAGGTGAGTCGGAATCAACAAAGTCACGGGCGGCAGAAATCCCAGACAAATATAAAGGAGTTTCATCCCTTCTATGGATAAATATGGAGGATTTGCAGCCACAAAAGATAGAAAATATGCTATAATTTGGCGGATTCGCAGCCGTGAAAAATAGGAAAAATCTGCTAAAATTGGCAAAGTCATAGTCGTGAGAAATAGGAAAAGTTTGTTAAAATTGGCGGAGTCACAGCCACGAGAAATAGAGAAAAGTATGCTAAAATTGGTGGAGTTGCAGCCGCGAGAAATAGAGAAAATGGAAAATTTTACGGAGTTTCAGCTATGCAGGAGGGGAAAATAGGCAAATTTTATGGAGTTGCAGCTGTGCAAAATGGGAAAATAGGAATACTTTTACGAAGGTGCAACTGCGCGGAATAGGAAAAATAGGAAAATTTATATGGATTCGCAGCTATGCAGAATGGGAAAATAGGCCAATTTTATGGATTTACAGCTACGTAGAACGGGAAAATAGGAATATTTTTACGGAGTTGCAGCTACACGGAACAGAAAAAATAGGAAAATTTTTACAGAGTCGCAGTTGTGCGGGACTGTTCATCATTCAAATTATTTTCTTCTTCAAGGAGATTTTTCTAAAACAAGAAATCGAAATAGGGGTTCACGGTTGTCAGTCACAGTCATGACCATTTCTCCTTAAGTAAATTCCTGCACAAATTCTTCAAAGAAAACTGATCAAGCGTAAAGGAAAACAAAACAAGAAAAAAAATGAAAACAACAAAACATCAATTTATTTATGTACAAAAATTTATTTTGTGTGGAAATCACAATGAATTTCTAAAGATTGATAGGGGCAGAGAAATATCCTTTCCCTTGCGCTAACTGGTATCTCGGATCAGCTACAACCTGTGAAATGAATGCATCTCTTGAGATTGGCTTGTGGTACAGTCACAACCTGTGACCATTAGCAAATAATGGTGTACGATTTTTGTCGATGGTGAGTAGGAAGACTATACCATTATCAAATACTCTATCTTTCTGATATGGACCCAACCATCTTGTGTGCAGCTTACCTTTGAAGTCCCTTTTGAATCTTGAATCCTATAATAATGCCCAGTCTCCTTCACATAATACTTTATTCTAGATGAACCAATCATGCCATTTGGATCGCTGCTGCTGAATCAATGTTGTTTGATCCACTGCAACTATACGTTTTTCATCGAGTTCATTGAATTGATTAAGTCTACTCCTCTAAGATTCTGTTACATCCAAGTTTACATCCATGGCCATCCTCAAAGTCTCAATTCCAAATTTGATAGGGAAGACAACACTCTTACCATACACCAAGTCATAGGGGGAGAAACCTGTAGTATTGCCCCAAGTGGTGTGATATTCCCACAATGCTTCTGGAATCTTGTCAGCCCAGTCTCTGCGATAGCTTCTGACTGTTTTAGTAAGGATAGCTCCAATAACTTTATTGGTACTTTCCATCTAGCCATTGGCCTGTGGATGGTAAGGTGAAGTTATCCTATGCTAAATATGGTACTTCTACAGAAAAGCTTCAAATTTGTGTGACACAAACTGCGGTCCTCCATCTGTGATTATTTCCTAGGGTACTCCAAAATGAGTGAATATTTCCCTGTACAGGAAGTCTATTACATCCTGGCCATTGGATTTCGCCAAAGCTACATCCTCCACCCATTTTGTCATGTAGTCGGTGCAAACTAAAATGCAATATTTTTGCTTTGAGGAAGGGTTGATAGGCCCAACAAAATCTAAGGCCATTCAACCACCAACTGTGGTTGAAGAGGCATTTCATCCAATCTGTTAGGTTGGCCCATTCTCTGACAGCTATCACAAGCCTGGACATACTTCTTTACATCCCTAAAAACTGTTGGCCGATAATAACCCATTATTAACACCTTATGACCTATCCTTTTATCTAAAAAATTTCCCCCACATGGCTTGTCATGACAGGCCTTCAAGATATGGAATACTTCATCCTCCCTTACACGTATTCTAATCTCAAGATCAATACCTATGTAGAAAATATGACCATCTATCCAGCAATACCTGGCACTTTGTTGGATAATTTTCTTTTTCTCTCTTTTTGAAAAATGTGTGGGAAGCTTTCCTACAGCCAAGTAGTTAGCAACATCTGCATACCAAGGGGAATGAGCTAAAACTGCAAATAAATGTTCATCTGGGAAAGAATATTCGACTGGTAAGCTATCATCACCGTTAGTAAAATGAGATAAAAAATCAGCAACAACATTTTCTTTCCCAGGTCTATCAATAATGGTGATATCGAATTCCTGTAACAGTAACATCCATCTAGTTATCCTAGCATTTGTAACCGGTTTGTTCATTAAATACGTGATGGATGAGTGGTTAGTGTGTACAAAGGTGGGATATCTAGTGATTTAATGCCTTTATTTGTTAATGGAGTAGAAAATGGCTAAATTTTTTTTCTTTGTAACAATGTAATTGAGTTTAGCAGGGGCCAAGTTTTTACCGATGTAGTAAATTGCATATGGTGCTTGACCATCCTGTTTTCCCAACACTGCTCCAATGGAAGTGTCAGAGGCATCTGAAAAAATGTGAAAAGGCAGAGCCCAATTGGTCCCCCTTAATATAGGAGTTGTAGAAAGCCTCTTCTTAAGTTCAATGAATGCTTTCTGGCATGCATCATTCCAAATGAACTGTACATCCTTCATCAATAAGGTAAATAAAGGAAAGCTAGTTTGGAAAAAAATTTCTATGAATCTTCTATAATGACCAGCATGCCCTAAGAAGCTACGTACCTCTTTCTGTGTTCCAGGAGTGGGTATATTTTCAATTACCCTATTTTTGGATGGATCTACTTGGATACCATCAGCAGAGATAAAGTGCCCCAACACTACACCCTCACTCATCATCATATGGAACTTTTCAGTGCTCAAAGATAACTGGGTTGGCTCATAGCACATTAAAACCTTCTCTATGCTTTTCAGTGCCTCCTCAAAGTCACTGTCATACGAGGTAAAGTCATCCATGAAAATCTCCCTACTGTCATCGACCATCTTCAAAAAGATGCCAATCACAGCTCTCTAAAAGGTGGTTGGTGCGTTGCACAAACCAAAGGGGAGTACCCTGTATGAAAAGGTACCCCAGGGACAAGTGAAAGTGGTCTTGTCTTGGTCCTCAAGAGAAATCTAGATTTGATTGTACCCATTAAACCCATCCAGAAAGGAGAAGAACTTCTTCCCAGACAAGGTGTCAAGTACCTGATCAATGAAAGGTAGAGGAAAGTGGTATTTTTGCATTGCCTTATTTAACTCTTTGTAATCTATGCAGAATATCCATTTCCCATTCTTCTTGGGTACTATCATGAGTGGAGAGACCCACTCACTATACAATATCGAGTATATAAACCCTGCTTCCAGAAGTTTTTGAATTTCGTCTTTCACAATGTCCCTAAGATTGGGGTTCATCCTTCGTTGTGGCTGGTACACAAGGTGGGAGTCACTCTTGATATAAATGTGGTAGGTGCACATATTAGAAGGGATACCCTTCATATCCGTGTCCTCCCAGGAAAATTCCCCCTTATGCTTTTTCAATAGAATGATCAAGCATTCTTGTTCATCAGGAGAGAGACTGGGATTGATGTTTACTGTTTTTCCCAACTCTATCTCAACTCAAACACTTTTCAAATTTTTCAGCATTGGAATTATGTGGGTGTCACTAACTAATGTCTCCTCTGTGATATTTTCTTGCTCTTATTCACCTAGAGTACTGTTCAAGATCTGATAAAATTGTTTGTTGATAGAAGTGGGCTCACTGATAAAACTATTAATGGCATCGTCATCTGTTTGATCCTTGAAGGTCAAGGCCTTCACTATTGTTAATAGTGGATGAACACCCTCCTCTTCCTAGAGCTCCATCCATAATGGAGTTTCAGCTTCTATACTAGGTCGAGTTGGAGGATACAAGGTAAGGTTTTTTTTTCGGTCCCATCTGAAATGGTCATAGACCCCGACCGACAGCTGATGCAAGCATCTTCTATGGCTAACCAGGGTCTTCCTAGGATCAGTGGGTGTCCCCTTAGCTATGACTTGGGTTATAAAACCAAGAAATCAGCAAGGTATTCCCACAAGTCAACTGAGACGACAAGGTCATCCAAGATTCCTGCAGGTTTGATAGTGGACCTGTCAACTAGTTCTAAAATCGTAGGGGTTGGCCAAATATTGGTGAGCCCAAGTTTTTATACAGTTTCTATGGTCATAACATTAATGGTAGCACCTATATCTACCATCACATTAGGTATCTGTGTGTTCCCAATCTACACTGTGACAATAGGGTTCCCAGGGTCATCATATTTGGCTAGGATATTTTTTCCCATTATCAATTCAGATAGTTTCCCTATGACATGGATAGTGGGAGGATCCCTGGGTTTTCTACATGGTTTTCTTACACATAGGTCCCATACTATTTTGGTGTAAATAGGCACATCATGGAGGGCCTGCAACAGTGGAATTTTGGCATATAATTTTTTCAACTCTCCTAAGAGGTTAAACTGGGGTTGTTCCACTGCTTTCTGTAGCGTCAGTCTTTCAGGATATGGCGGTTCTCTAATCAGTTGTGTAGGCTGCTTTTCAATAGATGTTTCTCTCTGTATTTCAGTTGGTGTCTCAGTAGGACTTTCAACATCCTCAATAATAGGGATTGCTGTGTGGGATGGGTACTGCTGGTTCATCCTTTCTTCAGACATAGAGGATGGAACATCCTCAATGACTAAAGGCTCCACTACTCTCCCTGATCGTAAGCGTATGTCGTTACAGGAAATTAGAGTAATGGAGTAAGTGGGCATGTTGGAAGTATCAAACTGGTGGATTGATTTATTGTTTGGGTTGGAGTTAGGTTGAGCAGGTAGCTGTGGTCGTATAGGCATATTAGGTGCAGAATTGTTCTGGAGTTGTAGCTGCAGTCGTATAGGCATATTAGGTGCAGAATTGTTCTGGAGTTGCAACTACGGCTACTAATACTGCTGGTATGGCTAAGGGTATTGTTGAGGAGGGTATTGTTGATGAGGAAAATATTGATGTGGAAACTGTTGAGGAGAATGGTTATGGGGAAACTGGTTTCCTTGAGGGGAGTTCCTCCACCCAGGAGACCAAGAGGTCTATTGGTTTGGTGATTGTGTCCAAGGGTTCCAAGGGCTAAAATTCTATAGGAGGTTAAGAAGGATTCCATTAATGGTTGGAATGAGGTGAAGGGAATTATGTATTCATGTGATGCATATTATTCCAATTAGTCATATTATTCAAAAATGGAAATGAGTCTGGATTCATACCTTGGTTTCGAGGTTGCCAAGGCTTTTTTTGGGCAATGAAGTAGGCTGGTTCCATGTCTGGAGTTGATGCCTACAAAAATTCCTTCACTTGAGGTAGTGAGTGGCACTCCTTTGTATCATGGTTCAGTTCAGAGAAATGGCACACTTCCACCTTGTCGAGTGGGCACTTCTTCAGGGGATGCTTCTTCCTACATCTAGGGAAGCATACATCGAGTGTTAGATCTTCTACTACTTGCTTCTACTTTTCCCTCGGGACATCTATTTCTGAAGAGATGGAGCTCAACATCTCTGTTTTGAAGTTCTCGAGAAGGTTTCCTATTTCTTCTTGGGTGGATCCCCCATTGGACGACTTATGTGTTCTGTCGAAGACATCTTGTTCCAATTTATCCCATTTGTTGGTCCTGGAGGATCCTCTGGAATACCTTCTGCATAATTCAACAATCTTTTCAAAGGATTTCTTCGAGATATCCCCCTTTCCCAGCATGTTCAACATACCTAGGGAGTCTTCCCTAATCCCATGAAGTAGGATGATATTGAGCACATCTAACCCCCTATTAGTTTGTCCAGCCCTCTGCACATTGTACAGGAACCTCTCAACAAAATATTCCAAACTTTCTTCATCCCTTTGTACCATATTGAACAACTCTTCTCTTTTATCTTTAGTGTTGCAGTACTCCTGGTATTTTTCTAGGAACACCTGTTTCATTTGATCCCACATGGTGACAGTTTCACCACCCAGGCTCATGAACCAACGTAGAGCGTTATCCTTCAAAGTAGTAGGGAAACGTTTTAACTTCTTCTCACTAGAAGTGTAGTCATAGATGCGACAGAGGATGTCAAACTCAAAAAGGAATTCATCTGAATCCTCTGTGGCCTTTCCATGAAAACGAGGTAATATTGATGGTGATATGTTTTTCATGGGGACTTTTCCAACTGGTTGTTGAATGGGGAACTAGAGCGTAGAAACGGTTCCCTCATGCAGTGGATCATTGTCATTGTGATGATTCCCCCCCATCACTTCTTCATGATCTTTTGGTTCACATCTATTATTCATATTTTATTCTTCTCTCTCCTGCCTTTGCTTCCTCTGATCATCTCGCTTTTGATGAAACTGTTTCCACTCCTCCTTTGTCACCTCCTTCCTGTTAATGTCATAAATCGCGTCTCAATCACCTAATCCTACAGCACTGACTCTATCTTCCTCCGTAGGGACACCTGAGGGTGTCACAGCTCCTCCTGTGTTCTCCAATGTGGAAACTGATGCTTCCACCCTGGGGGTAATTGGGATTCTTCTGACAAAGGATCCCTGATGGCAAGCTCCAGTAGAGGAATTGGTTCTGGCAACCATATCATCAATTAATGTTCTTCTTTCCAATGTTGGATTGCTGCCACGACCTTGACCACCTGCAATGTTAGTATTCTGTGGAGTTCTGCAGGTTCTGGGAATGTCATGCTATACTCTCCTCGTATTCATGCAACCCAAAACATGCAAACTTAAAGATAGAATAAAAATGAATAGATGCAACTACTATGGTTTTTAATAATTACCTTCCCCGACAACGGCGCCAAAATGTTGGTCACTCTATATGTTAGTTAATTAAAACAATCATGCAGAATGCTCAATATAAATTGTCAACCTAGGGAAGCCTTTTTATTTCAAAGATAATTCACACTGTCTGTGATTAAACACTAAATAATTGATTAACTGAATAAACTGTCATACTTATCTATTTAGTCAAACTCCTCCCATAATTAAACTGATCTAAACTACCTATCTAAGAATTCAGAATTGCAATCACTTCCTACAACTTCAATCCAACAATGAATGATTCATGAAATAAATATCCAGACCTACTTTTGTAGAAAGTTAAACCTAATTTACCAGACCGTATGCAATTTCATTGTGACTAGTTTAATCCAACCTTAATCTAAGAATAAGAAATAACATGAATTGAATCAAACAACTCTAAGCTATAGTCCACCTGAATTAGCAAACCTGAGAAAGACAAGCAATTGAAAGGAACTAAGGAAGAGATTGACTGTTACATCTATCACACACATGCATAAAGGAAATTAACCTACACAGTTGACTATCACACCACATTGCTGCAGCTTAAAGGAAATGCAATACTTAATATTCAAGGGAACACAACGATTGAACATTATTTTTGTAGCTACTTGAACAAATGCATCTAATGTAACTTCCACACCACACAACCAATTAAACAAAACATCTAATTAACTCAATGATCTCTATGGGAAAGCGGGCCCAACCTTCAAACAGAGACGTCAAAACTTACACAAGTTAAAACATAGAGATCTGAAGAATCTTGCTCCTTATATTAAAATCGTGGAATGAAAGTATAGTCTCTTTTACAGCTTACACAGTAAAATATGATATTATCCAACCGCTAGATCTGAATGTTTCCCAATACTTATACCTCAACAATTGTAACCTTCACCCACTAATATCGGGCAGCCATGAAGATCTATGATCTTCAGGCTTCCCTATTACATGTGATGTTACAGCTGTGGGTGGAATTAAACAAAAATACATAATATAGGCAATTCTGTTTCCCGAGCCAGTAAATGAATAACATAACCAATTCAAGAGATGCCCTGACGATTGCAACTAAGTTTAAGCAGCGGCGCACTGTTGTAGTCATGTCTTTTGTATCCCACATGGAATGATGACCCTTGGTTGGATCCACGTGTAGAAACAGAACTGGTAGGTCACAGCTAGCAGTGAACTCTCATCACCTCTTTGGACCACTCAGACTGCTACACCTGTATTCTCTCACAGCTTGCACTATCTTTGTAAAATCATAATGTGTTAGAATAATTCAAGAAGGAAAGTCCTGATTATAGAAATCATAATCATTAATAAGATGAAACAATAATTAATCATACCTGTGAATATTCATGGATCAAGTGAGGAAAGAACGTTTGTTTGGTGCATAGAATGGAGTAAGACAAGACAAACAGGGTATAATGGATGTGGTTAAAAAGGGGAATTTTGGGACCCAAAAAGTCCCATGTACCAAGACAATTATGGGAATCTCCCACAACCATATATTCCTAAATTTCTCCCAATAATATGATGCATCACAATTATCTCCAAAAATGCAAGCATGAAAAATAAATAAGTGTCCCCTCATCCAACTTGAGAAAGTATTGATATTCCAACCAAAAGGTCCATGTGAACACTTCTAATGGTTCAAATCTCTGCCACTGGTCAAAGGATGCAAGCATCTATCCAACTATGTGGATTTCCTCCACAAATACCACCTTATGCAAGATATTTTCCTCAACAACTTCTCTTGGAAGTTTGCTTGCTTATCTACCTTCCACTGATCATGTGAAGATTTGCTTTTGCAAGAAGACTCCATGTGTGACATGTAATATTCCACCCAATCCATATGTGGTTAAATGCATCAAGTGATGGTAATATTTTCCTATGTCTCTTCTAGGAGGGTGATGTTGCATTCATCATGGCATCATGAACACCTAGGAAAGCCTCTAGCTCTTCCTGTTGCACCAACAAGGAAAATTGCTTCTCCTATTTTTCGTTCTCACTTAATGAGGCTGAAATAGAAGTGTGGGTAGAACTGTGAATAATATATCTGCAATACTTATCCACCCAACTTACAATTTCCTCTTCTCCCTTAATGACTGATCCAATTGATGTGAGCTCATGTGTCACTTCCATGGAGAAGAGACTCTCCAGAAAATAGCTCCAGTTTCTCTAGAAAAGGTCAAGTGCTTGGTTCTGATCATGATTTTTTGCACAATTCTCAAGAACATGCAAAACCAAGTTCATCTCATGATCCACCATCTCATGATATTCCTCCATATGTTCAATAATATAATCAACCTTGTGAAGATGGATGAATGGTGTGTAGGAGGGTAAGTGAGATCTTTGCAACTTCTCATGAAGTTTCTCTATATCCATCTTGGATTCTTGGAGTGCACCTTGAGTGCTCTTAAAGGAATATTGGGTGTTCAATAATTCTTATGTGATCTTGAATATCTCTTCTTCATACTCCAATGATGCTCCATACAATCAATCCACAATATCAAGCAGACGGTCTCTATCAGAAATCAATTGCAGAAAATTACCTTTGGTGCTTGTCATGGCATTCTGAAACTTCTCCATGTCTTCAATGGAATATTTATCCTCCCACTTACAATAGAGATTTGTCATCAATGTATAGGTTCTATGGAGAGTGTGTAGGGCCTCTTTTATTTTTCACTCACTCATCTTCAGTGACCCTGCAAGAAAATGAGGTTCTTGCAGATGAACCTCTTCTTCTTCCCTCTCTCTGGGATCAACTTCATGGAACTCTAGTGGTGAACTGGAAGTTGATCTTGGAACCTTTACTTCAAGTGAAATCTATATTTCACCAACATAGATATATGGAAATCCCTTAGTAGATGTCTTGGTGAAATTTGGGCACCTATCATTAGGAACTCCTTCAACCATGCTCAGAGTGTTTCTCATGCCTCTGGATTGTTTTTCTACATCAGTGTTGATATGGTCAACTGAATGAACACTCTTCTGCTTTCTCACACAATCCTCACCAGTAAGGATCTCAGTTGTTTCTTTCATGGCTGAAACATATTTCTCTTTATTATCATGGAAAAATTCACCTTCTCCTTCACTGCAAACACCTTGCAGCAACTTGCACTTCTCTTCAGGAATCTTTCTTTCTACTTTCCCACCTGCAAGACTAGATGGATCATAGCTCTCTAAAATGGTGATAGTGGGATTTGGATTCTCACTAAGTTCAAGCCTCTCCTCTGATGTGGCTGAAACTTCATCATGCTGTAAGAGAGTCCAAAAATCAGAACTGTGTGCATCCTCTTGTACCATATTTCCTCCTTCATATTTCCTAGTTCACACCCAGCTAGTGGGGGCTTGTCTTCCACTTCATTGGGAAGTTCATATGATGAATTCAGATCTGATCATTTTTCTTATTTTATATATGATCCAAAATATCCCTTATCATCATTGACAATATCACTCTCCTCTGCATTAATTTTGGGTTCACTAACAGAAAAAATACGAGCAAATTCATCGCCCTCACAATTGTCCTTCATCTTGCAGTCCACATATGCAAGTGAAGTATTTCTATCCTCCCATGGATCAAATGGTTGCAGGTGTACATGGCTGATGAAAAAAACAGAACTTTTATTATCCGTGTTCTTTACCATATTCTCTTTCTGTATAGATACTTTGGTGGCATGCTCTTCCACCAAAATTTCTGGTTCGCACCCAAGCGGTGTGGCCCTGTTTTCTTCTTCTTTAGGAGGATCCAAAGGTGACTGTAATTCTGATTTAAAATATAATTTTGGATATGATCCAAAAGTTATCTCTCCACCCATACATGATCCCACATCTCTATCAGTGATATGCATATCACCCACAAATAAACTGGAAGTGCATTCATTCTCCACACTACCAACAACAAGATTTTTTATTGTTGGGTCTTCATCTGCACATGGATTCTCTTCATATTCTTTCAAGTAGCTTGATGTTTCTCCATATTGAGTGGTAATCGGGTCACAACTCTTGGAAAATCTTATTTAAGAGAACCTAGAAAATATCATAATTCCTGAAGATGTAGATGGCTTTGAAGAATTTTCCCTTTCCGCTCCAGGTGGTAAACAACTAATCTCATCTTTTTGACACACTTCAACCACCATGTGTGAAATATTTTTTATGTTTTCCCTATAGTGGGGATCTATGAATGGATTTTGTATCTCTAAAGTACATAAATCTTGAAAAGATAAAACCTCCTTGATCTCTTTTTTCAAGGCACAGTATTCCATGAAATACTGGGAAGATTTCTTAGAGTTCTTCCCATTGAACACTTGACCACCGACACTAGTATATTTATACCAAATGGATTCATAATAATATGGAGGCAAGAAATCATCAACATCATCCCTACATAATCTAACTAAGGTAATTCATGTGGGTTGTTCATAATCGTATTCTTCATACTGCTCAATGTCTTTATCATACTGCTCATCAAACTCTTGCTCAGAGTATGGTAGGAGTCTCATGGCTGCAACTTTATTCACTGAGAGATTTCTTTCCACATGATGATCCAAGGAAAGAGCTATGATACCACTATAATGATATGATGTCTTATATTCATATCATATCACTAACTATTGCTGCAAATTAAATAAAATTTATGATATTACACTTGCAAACACTTAGTAAATTTCTCACTAGGGAAATGAAGGTATTTTGTAGAGAAATTTGTATGCAAGGGAGATGGAAGGGGAAAGAAAAAAAAGGTAAGTTTTATAACATTTAATTCATTTCCAATAACACATTTATATTGGGGATCATTCAGGTTTCAGAGTCCTCTATGCAGAAACTTAATCCCTCGCTTCTGGGTCACCCAACCATGAAACTAGGGAAATTTATTATGTCCTTTCAACCAGGGGATTGGGGAAAATCACAGAGGTTTTATCAGGACTTAATAAAGCATAAAATATTTTTTGGGACAGTTTCTAACATATATGGAGAGGTCTGGAGAGTTTAGGAAAGAATTGGGGTTTTTAGGCAATTTTGGCCTAGGGAAGTCCTACACAATGGAGGCTCCCAAAAAAATGTATGGCCTCAAAAAATTTCTGATATAGAAGTATGTATTGGTATTTTTTTCTTTCAGTGATACACATCAACTTACAGAATCTAAAAATACTGAATATAACTCTCTGAATTGAAAGAACAACTAGACTAGTCAAATTTAACTAGTAATATAGCTAGGGTGTGTAATTAAGCTTGGAATTCATAATATAACTGTATAATAGCTGATAAATGAATTTTAAATAACCTAATACATATTATTTCAGAATATTAAACCATCCAAACTCATTCCCATCAACAAGGATCAATTATTACTGCACTAGAATGCTCAAATCCTTCATTTTGATGACTAGTTAAGCTTATACATGCAAATCTGAGTATGAAAAATTTATGAACAGATTTATTGCGACCTTCCAGAGATAAATAAAAGTATTTATCAGCTGTTAAAAATCATAAATAAATATATTAACTGACCATTACATCATAGGACTCAAAATGATGGGAAGGAGGCCCAAAATTAGACATGAGAGAGACTGAGATCGTAGGTGAAGCTTGGGATTCACTGGAGCTGGACTTGACTGAGATGGAGGATGAAAAATACGACTGATAAGACTTCAATGGATGAACATTAAGTGCTCCATACCTGCAAATATAATGGAATGGGAATGAAGGAGTGGGGAAAGGAAGGTTTGGGGCTCATATCCCAAAGCTATGAGGTGCATCACTCAGAAGACTATGCTCACATAGAATCAAGCAATTAATTTCTCAACCAAACTAGTAAATGGAGCTCAAATTATCCTTTAATATATCTCTTGATAACCTGCTTATTAAGTAGAGGAAATAGGTGACCTGTGAGAGTAAGTCAACACCTAAATCCCTAACCCTAGCCAAGTTATGTGCTCTCCTTGAGGAAATTGGAATGTAGGGGCCATGTGGAGATGTTTCCCTATCCAAGTCATCCATTTGAATTAGAAACTGTGCCCTCCTTAGTCAAAAGTTATTGCGTTTATCCCTGACAAATTTTATGCTTTTCCCTACTTTTGAGACTGAGTCTCCAAAAGAAAAGTGCCCCATCCTTAGTCAAAAGATTCCTACTTTTGTTTCGACATCTTTTCTGAGTCTCCAAAAGGAAACTGCTCCCTCCTTACTCAATTGTTTCCTTCTTTTATTATGACAACTTTTGTGATAGCTTTTGGGAACTTTCCCTTTTCTCTCTGACTGCTTTTGTCATAGAGTGACCACTTTCTTAATCTCCTCCCTTGGAAAGTTGGCTTTCCAATTGTCCCTGACATGGAAAGCTCAATTCCACATGTTATTTTCACAATAATTAATTAATGGAAATAATTAAAATCAAGTGCATGCCTTAATAATTATTATTTATAAAAACTTCCCTAGGATAATTAATTAATGCCTCATAAATAATATTTGGACAAAATTCCCTAGGTGAGGTAATTTATGCATCTTTGACCCCCCAATGTGTTGGGAATGGTCAACACTTTTATGTCCAATGGGGACATGACATCTAGCACCACCCTACCACCCTGATATATTTTATTTGATTTCCAGATGTTCTTTATGTTTCTTGTCACTTGTTTTCTTTGGTCTGTATCTACTGCTACTGCTGCATGGATCTGTATCATAGATACACTTTCTTTCTTCTTCATAAATCTGTTTATATATTATTTTACTTTTATTTTGAATCATTGCATATTTTTAGCCTATGCTTATGCCTCTTCATATCAATGATAATTAATTTATCATTTTGTTTCTTACCAAGTTTAATCAATTAATTTATCGTTCTATTCATTATATATTTTTAATTATTTAATTAATTAAACTTTGTGTGCTTCTCATTCCTCTTCGAATATTTATGGGTTTATTCCATCTTCAAGCCTTTGGGATTTATTTCTTTCATGTCTATGGGCCTCCTATCTCTTTCACCAAGGGGCATACTCCAATAGTTTATGGGATTCCTTCATCTGAGGCATGCCTCCTTCTCCCATTTCGGCGGAACAAAAGAGTCTTCTCCGATTGTGTTGGAAAGAAATCATTGAAAACCTCTGATTGGTTTTGTTGGTGCTTAGTCCATCGATCTTTTTTTCTTTGGATGCGACCATATCAGCAAAAAACATCGAGTTCCCACAAAACACTCAGCAACTTCCTGCAATGGAAACATTCATTGATCTCTCAAATTGTTTCGAAGGTGAATCGTGAGTTACTCCCGATCGTTTCAGCAAGTTTCATCGAGTTGTGCCGAAATGGTGCTTTATGAAACTTATTTTTCCCAAGCCGACCGTGTCGAAGAGACTGGATGAGTTCCTTTGATACGTCGGCGCGTTTCATCGATTTGTGCCGAAACAGTGCTTTACAAAACTTCTTTTTCCTAAACTGATTGTGTGGGAGAGACTGGTTGAGTTCCTCCAATACGTCAGTGAGTTTCGTTGAGTTGTGCCAAAATGGTCATTTACAAAACTTCTTTTTCCCCGACCGCGTCGGAGAGACTGGATTAGTTCCTCTGATATGTCAGAGAAATTGTCCAAGTTACTCAAATATGTCGGTGGTAAAACATGATTTTTACCTTAGCAAAAACTTCTTTGTCATCATTGAAAACGATACTCAACAACCACATCGTCACTTCCTTTGACATTAATGAACTTCTTTGAGATCAATTACAACTAAACTCAACAACAAGTTCTTCATTTGTCACAACAACTAGAGATATAGCATACTCCATTGAAAGAAGATTATATGTGGAAGTCCCATTTTTATTAGAATCCAATGAGATAATCGCAGGTACAATATCATATAGCTCTTTGGATTCCCTTTCTTCCCCTGTAATGAGCTCCAACATAATTCCCTTCTCATCTTACAATTCATCCTCCATCTCAAAAATAATCTCAAAATCCTCTGAAAATATTCTTGACACAACCAATTGTTCATTCCCATTAATAAATTCATCCAATTCTTTAGTCCTATCACCAAGCTTTCTTTTGAGTGCAGTTATATCTCTGCCATTACCTCTTCCTCTCAAGAATTGACTCTTAATCCTGTAAATCTCTTCTATTTTTCAGATAGTAGTATCTATGTATCCCTTCTAAAAGCAACCACCACCCTCATATAATGGGCTATTAGTGGCTCCTTTGACATGATTTTCAATGGTGACTCTAGAATAATATCTACAGTATCAACAAAGAAATTGTATGACAGAAATGATTCTCTAGTAGCATGGCCTTCAATAATCTTTGTTGTCCCATAAATCATAGAATTCTCCTCCTGCATTGCACAAACATTTCTCTGGACACTAATTATGTATTCTTACTTCCCTCCTACTAAAAAACATGGAAAATAAATGTCATTGGGATTATTACTGAAATATTTAGCCAACATCCCAAATTTCAACTGTTCTAACTCTTTATGAGAACTTGAAATCTGATTTTCTGATATCGACCTTTTCCAGTTACATTTGGACTGAGGAAAGGACAAATTCAGAGAATTCTGAGTATTTAATCATCCCATTGGATCATTAAGCATTACGGCCTGTTGTTTATTTTCTCCCCTTTTTGTACGCACACTAAAATCATGTACCTTCTACATCAATTCATCATTCTTCCTCTCAAGAGATGACATTGTTGATTTCTTCACAAAGATTGATCTCTCTCCAACAAAGCAATTTGTTCATATTTTTCTAAAATTTTTCTTTCTATGTTCTCAATATGTTGACTTCCTTCTTTCAATACAAGTTGTGTTAAGATTTATAATCCTCCCTTGTCCAAACTGGTCTAGATTATATTTTCCTAACTTAGGATTCATTTAGTTATTATTGGTTCCACTAGTACCATTGGATCCACTTGGGCCAATGCGTCCACATGTGCCAGCCACTAGAGTGTGGGGAACATAGATACATGCTAACTGCACCTTCATGCATCATTTTATGTGCCTCCTAGACCAATCCCTACAATTTAGGAGCCATTGGGAGTGTCAACACCAACCTCCTTCAGTTGTTGGCAGTTGGTGACTAGTCAAGCTTAGTTATGCTTTAATTACATTCAGTTAGATGTCCTCCAATTCATTTAGCATCAGTCTTACATGGATGCATGTGGGAAGGTGCCTATTCTCACCTACTTCTCACCAACCACATCAGTTAGATTAGTTCAATTGATTATAACTGATTGAGAGACTGAATTAGACAACTGGAGTTAGCCTAGTGAACTTCGATAATGATTTAGACACTACCAGTTAGCCATGCATTCAAATTGAGTTGGCGATTCAAATCCTATCCACACAATTAGAATTCTCCTTTATGTAACACTGTTGTATACTGCTAGGATTAATGAAGTTTATACTGTAATTATACTAAGCAATATTTGTTTGTTTCCTGTGAAATTTGTCATGGACAGTGGGTATTAATCATTCCTTGACAATGCATAATAATTCAATCTAATTGCACTCATTTCCTAAATATCAATGGCACATTAATTCTAATATGGCATGAGAGCCTCCTCGGGTAAGCTTCGAGTCTATCCGATCTCCATTGTACACCAGAAGTAGTTGGGTTTCCACATAAGTCCCGCAAAGTGTGCATTGCTAACTATGGATTCGTTTAGATAAGTATCTACGGGCATGATGGACCTTGAGAAAGTGTACGACTCGATATGGAAGGATTTATTCTGACATTGTGCGAATTGGTTTTGTTTTTGTAGTGTTTTCTTATAGGTGTTACGTAGATTGATTGAAGAAATTGAGTAATCAAAAGGAGAATTGATGGAGAATCAATCTTTCTTACCCCATATCCTAACATCCTTCAACTATGTTGATTGGAGGGCATATATGCAGGTCTCCTTGCACAATCTTGGCCTATATAGGATGGCAATGGGTCGAGAGACTGAACCTCATCATCCTGCTGAGAAAAACAAGTTCTTTAACTGGTTGGACGAATTCTTTGGCTTCCTTTTTGCTCACATCTCTAGAGACCTCCTATTTCATCTTAAGGGATTGAAGAATTCCAAATAAGCTTTGGAGAAGCTTGAACTCTTGTTTGGAAAGAAATATGAGCTTCGAGGACACATTCTAGAGAATGAGCTAATATCATTGCAGCCCAACAGTTTTGAGACCATACAACAATTTTTACTAAATTGAAGTCTCTTGCACTACATTGTAAGTAGTGTGGAATAGAGAGGAAGGATGAGAAACTTGTGCTCTCGGTGCTCAACAAAATTGGTTCTGAGTATTCTATCTTCATCTCTACCTTCCATTTCAGAAAATGTTCCATCCCCAATTTGAAGATGCCTTCACTTGATCAATTTGTAGAGTCTTTAATATAGGAGTAGGAAACATTGGTTCAAATGGGAGTCCTCAAAAATTCCAAGAACCAATATCTTCTTATGTCGGACTCTACCAATGTGCAAGCTAAAGGTAGGCACAAGGAGAAGGAGCCTAAAGAATCTGATTCAAAACCTAAAGAGAGTCAGAAATATTCTGAAGGAGCTTCAGGCTCCAAGATAAAGAAAAAGTGTGAAAAGACAAAGTGTCCTTATTATATGAGGGGTTTTCATCCTGAAAACCAGTGCATGAAGAATCACATCGACCAGTTGTCTGCTCTCCTCAAGCAGAACCATATTGCTCTTCCATAAAGAGAAAAGAACTCTGATGATGGAAAATCGACAGATGATCATGAGAGGTGACATGCCTTGAAATCTCGGTCGACAACCTACTTGATTGATTCTGGAGCATCCAACCACATGGTTTCCTCCAAATATTCAGTCACCGCTCTCAACCTCATAGCATGGCCTACTATTCATATGGGTGATAACTCCCAAATTCCAGTAGTAGGAAGAGGTTCCATTAAAATCCAACATGGTGAGTTCAAAAATTTTCTCTATGTGTCATCTCTTGCAGCAAATTTGTTGTCTGTATATCAGATGAATCACACTGGCTCACCAAAGCAAGTGGTATTTTTCCTTTACTCAGTAGATATCATAGAAATATCAACTGGGAATACTATAGCAAAAGGAATTACAGATCATGCCTCCAAGGCATATTCTTTCTCTCATTTCATGCCATACTCAAATCCAATACAACCACAGTTTCTATTCGAAGCAACTGGGAATACTATAGCAAAAGGAATTACAGATCATGCCTCCAAGGCATATTCTTTCTCTCATTTCATGCCATACTCAAATCCAATACAACCACAGTTTCTATTCGAAGCAAATAAATGTATCAAAACTCCTTTAATTCCTATTGCAGATACAGATTTATTACCTAACATTTCATATTCAAATTTAGATTCAAAAGAAGAGTAAGACTAGCATGATTCATTTATTGAGTTTACACCTCAAAGAGATCTAAATTTAGATCCAGCATCCAATTCATCTCAACAGCCTAAATGGGCTAAGCAGCTCATTGAAGCAGTTGGGGATGGTGCTAGGGATCGATATGATAAGAGAAGAATGAGGTTCCAATATCAAAAAGAGAATGTTGCACTATCCCACACAGATCCACTTCTCCCTGAGAGGTGCTTCATGATGTTGGGGTCATATCCTCAAACATTCAAGGAATCTTTCCATGATCCTAGATGGCATGAAGCTATGTATGAGGAATTTGACTCGCTACATGATATTAAAAATTGGGAACTTGTCTCCTTACCTTCATGGAAGAAACTTGTTCAGTGCAAATGGGTCTACAAGACCAAGATAGCCTTTGATGGAACCACAACTAAGTACAAGGCTCGGTTGGTGGCCAAAGGATACTCTTAGGTTCAAGGATTGGACTATAATGATACATCCGCTCCAGTATCTAGAATGGATTCCATCAGACTTGTCTTGGTAGTTACAATTCCCAATAGATGGGAGGTACATCACACGGATGTGAAAAGTTCCTTCCTCCATGGTGACTTAAAGGAAGAGATTTACATGAAACAACTTGAGGGGTATATTGAGGATCCTTCCTTAGTTTACAGCCTGAGAAAATCAATGTATGGACTCAAACAAGCCCCAAGGGCATGGTACTCCAAAATGGATTCCTTCCTCATGTCACATAAATTTGAAAGATGCAAATCAGATTGCAATGTTTACATGTAGAAGAAAGAGGGATTATTGCTATTGATTGTGCTTTATGTGGATGGCTTTCTCATTAGTAGCAGCTTTGATGCTAGATTGAGAAGCATCAAGTCATATCTAAACAAAGCATTCTCTATGACTGATCTAGGATTGTTAAGACAGTTCATTGGTCTCAAAATAAGTCAAAATACTTCAGGAATTATGATCTCATAGTCCAGATACTCATTAGACATGCTCAAAATATTCCACATGGAATACTGCAAGGCAGCCCCTTGTCCTTTACTATCTGGCATCAATCTAGAGGAAGGTGGATCTACACCTTTGGTAGACAACACTCTCTACAAACAGCTCATTGGGAGCCTTCTATATCTCACACATTCGAGATCAGGCATATCCTATGCTGTGAGTGCTGCTACTAGGTACATGCAGGAGCCACATGAGCTGCGTTGGAAGGAAGCAAAGAGGACCTTGCACTATGTGTAGGGTACTAGAGATTATCGGATTCATTATGCAGCGAGTACATAGCTTGATCTCATAGGCTTCATAGATTCAGAATGGGCAGGAAATGGGAATGATAGGAAATCCACTTAAGAATTTGTGTTTATGATCGAATATGGGCCAATTTGTTGGTCCAGTAAGAAGCAAGAAACACTATTTAGGAAGTTTGGCTACATGGAATCTTGATAGAATTTGGGATTCACACTTCACCTTCAGTGGATATTTATTGTGACAACTAGAGCACCATAAAAATTTCCAGTGATCCAATTCAGAAGCAAAGAACAAAGCACATCGAGGTTCACATGCATTATATTCAGGAACTAGTGCATGACAAAACTATCACATTGCATTATTCTACTACAAAGGATCATATTGCATAAATTTTCACCAAGTCCTTCATAGAAAATATATTTTCCTTTCTCACATATATTTTAGTTATAAAGGCTTAATTCATTGTTCTTGTTCCTGCTTATTTTGAGGGGGGGTTTCCCTAGATTTTTTCCCCTATTTCCCCAGTTTATTAAGCATTATTTTTTAAAATTAGTTTAAATTGTATATGGGTGAATTTTGGCCTTGTTGCTAAGGCCTGTAGTTGTCCAAGTTAGGATTCCTGGGGGTGTTAGTATTTATAATCTTTCCTTGTCAAAACTAGTATATTAGATTATATTTTCCTAACTTATGAGTCATTTAGTTATTATTGGGTCCACTAGTACCATTGGGTCCACTTGGGCCAATGGGGCCACATGTACAATTCACTAGAGTGTGGGGAACATAGATAGAGGATAACTACAACTGACTATATGTTCATGCATCAGTTTATGCACCTCCTAGATTAATCCCTACAGTTTAGGAGCCACTGGGAGTGTCAGCACCAACCTCCCTCAGTTGTTGGAAGTTGGTGACTAATCAAGATTAGTTATGCTTTAGCTACATTCAGCTAGATGTCATCCAGTTTATTTAGAAACAGTCTTCAATGGACACATGTGGGAAGGAGCCTATTCTCACCTACTTCTCACCTACCACATCAATTAGACTAGTTTAACTTATTATAACTAATTGAGATATTGAATTAGACAACTAGGGTTATCCTATTGAACTTTGATAGTTATTTAGACACTTCTAGTTAGCCATGCAGTGAGATTGATTTGATGATTAGAATCCTATCCAAATGATTCGAATTCTCCTTTATGTAACATTGTTGTATACTACTGGGATTAATGAATTTTATACTGTAATTATACTAAGCAATAATTGTATGTTTCCTATGAAATTTGTCTTGTTCAGTGGGTATTGTTCATTCCTTTACACTGCATAATAATTCAGTCTAATTGCACTCATTTCCTAAAGATCAATGGCACATTAATTCTAATAATTTTTTCTTGCAAAACCTTGTTGCTAATTGAGAAACAAATTGACTAATTTCCCATTTATATTCTATTTAAATACTCAAGTAAGGTTAAATTTAAGCTTTTGTTTCAAGCAACTGATGTCTCTACCTTTCATGTCTTTTTTTACCTAAAAGACAAACGTGCTCTCCTCCCATTTAATGTATTTCATAGTATTTTTATATGTTGATGATATTTTCCTGTGATCTCATTCAAAGAACACAAATATCAAATTCAAAGCTTCCATCACACTAACGAACTATGCAACAGATTTGAGTCAATATTCATATTTTCCTTGTGTGAGTATTTTATTATGGAAAATTGCTTGCTACCAATAATTGTTTCAAAAGAAGACTTGAATTTCTAAGCTCTTCAGAGTGGAATTAATCAAAATGAAAATGTATGGGAATTCTTCCCAACCACTCATTCCCATCAAACACTCCAGGTATAATAACCCTATTAATTTGAGCTCCCTTGAATAAAATGAAAAATCAAGCTACATGCCATTGGAAAAACAACACAGATTATTTTTTAGGGACTTAAAAGAAACATTGCATGCTTCAACATAAGTGAACTGTATTCATGACAAGAAATAACACTTTATAATTATCATATTGGATGTTATACTCCATTCTTCAACAAGAGAATAGTAAATTGGCAGAAGTCTAAAGATAGTTGTGTCTGATTCTTATATTATACTCAAACTTTAGCATAACTTCAAAAATTGAGATTCTCATCCTTGTATCAAAAGCATCAAAATAAAAAATCTAAAGTGCTCATTTAAGTACATCCTTAACAACAGGTGCATTCATTACCCAGTTCACTGAGAAAGTCAATTTCACAATAAGTCCATCTATGAACACAAAATATATTTGTTGCAAATAACATGGACTTTAATTAGGATAAATCAATTGAATTCCTAGTGTCCAATTGCATGTTATTTCTTAGATAAACCTATAAAAGAAAACGACATGATACAGGGAACTTTTCCTAGGTAGAGAAATTGAGAAATGTTTAAGTAATCTCTCTTAGTCTTTTCTATAATTTCTCTAGAGTCCACTAGACGTTGATTGTTAAATTAAGATGAGATTCACCTCATTTCCTTGTTTCTTTAAACTAGTTTGTATCAAGAAATGATGTTAACAGAATTCAAACTAAACTTCACTAAAACCTATCATTTTTCTTTTGTTCTTATATAGTTGATACCAGCTATAAACACTTGACTTTTCGTGATTTAATCTAAAAAAGGGTATAATATATCGTGTTCATACATGTCAACATTGAACAAACTAAGATAAGCATTGAATGGAACATGACCACGCAGTTTAATAAAGAGCTAGACAAAGGTCTCAAGTTGCATCCTTGTAACTTTTTTAATGCCCACAAATAGGATTGGCTAAAGTGGGAACTAGATAGATATAGACAAGAGAAAAGGGCTATTAGGGAATCACAAAGTCTCCCTTCCAAATAATTTTGAATCCTTTCCTAAAAAAGAAACGACTCATATTGGAATTGTTGACCCTCTCTCCTAGAATTGAAGGGATTAGAGCTAGAGTTATGGGCATCTTAGCTAAATATACTAGACATTAGACTTGTATGAAAATTCAAAAGATAATCCATAGACTTTCTATTCAAAATTCAAATTAATCTTAACATAAAGTGGAGTCTCAACAATTACAAACATAAATGGAACCAAAGAGTGTAAACTATTTGGGATGCAAGGGTGTTCTTTAAAATGAAGCTCCTTTCCTGGTTCATTACAATGTATGTATGCCAAAAATGAAAATACTACTACAATTACAACAAATAAAAACAAAATAATATGCTAGGAGTGAAGCTCAAATATTATAAAATGAGAGGCGAGAGAAAAAGGTAATTGGGCACTACCATACCCAAGGGTGGATTGCACTTACAAATATGGCTTATGGAGGAAAAATTCTCCAAAAAACCTTGCTGATTATATTTCTGAAATTGATAATAGTTACAGATGAGAGAAGGGAAACCACAATTTGTACCAAAAAGAGATAGAAACCCTACTTAAATCTTAAGTTACTAATAAGGCGATAGGGCCCTTATTACATAAAAGTGACTTTATACTATGATACTAGAAATTCCTAGGACAGAACATTATCACAAGTGACAAAATCACAAGCTTTCCTTGAAAATAGTTTATGTACATACAACCTAATTCCTAATATAGATGTTCTGGATAGGTACACAACATTCAGTTTGTACATCGTGCTACAAATCAAAGGAAATATTCATAAAATAGGATAAATATCAAATAGATGGAAATTGCAACTAATGCAGGAATCCCAAATATGTTGGTCACACTTTTTTGAGGTTCATATTTGGACTTGAATACAAGGCCTTTTTGCACGTATGTTTGCATTACATATTCACTTGTTTCCTGTCTTTCTAGAGGATCCTCGGTGTTGTCCCATGTTTATAGTGTCTAGAAGATAATCAGGATGGTCAATTTCTACTTCCAAAGGAAAAAGATACGTGCTAGAATGCTTGAATATATGACCGAGTTTTGAAAAACTCTCCAAAAAATCGCCGACTTATTAAAAAGTCGTGACTTTTTCTCTAAGTCGAAAAATTAGTTGGAAAAAATCATGATTTTTTAGTTTTTCAAAAAGTAGTGACTTTTTCCAAAATTCCCCGACTTTTTCCAAAAAACCTCGACTTTTTCCAAAAAGCCCCAACTTTTTCCAAAAAGCCACGACTTTTTCCAAAAAGCCACGACTTTTTCCAAAAAGCCCGATTTTTTCCAAAAAGCCCTGACTTTTTCCAAATAGTCTCCATTTTGGCAGCATTCTAAAATTGCTCTTCATCCAAAGAAACCCAATCTATGTGAATTGTCCAAAGAGAGAAATAGCCTATTTTCCACTATGCAGAGGCAAGGACAAGGTGGGAAAAAGAAGTCTGTACAAGGCCTTTATGCATCCTGAGAAGGTCCATTAGCAATCCTTTGACTCTAGAGACACATATTAAAGTTGTTTTATATAAGAGATTGGTTCTATTGTTTCAGGAATAAGTTAAGTCTACAACACCCCAAGTGTCACATCTTATCTAGGACATGGGAAGCAGTAGACAGTGTCAAAATTTCCACTCTGTTGCAAGCATATCCAGGAGGAAAATCACATGGCCTTGGGAGGAGTTTGATCCAAAATGGATCTACATAGTTTCTATTATAACATTAATGATTATCAAGGATGGGGAAGACATAATTTGGGACCCAACATATCACTTTGGGTCAGATACTGAAAAATGTATAGACAAACCAGAACTAAAAATTCTCTAGTTTAGGCTCAAACAATAGAATTTTGGGGTGTCTAACCTTGAGAATCAACATTGCAATGTTTATTCCTAAATGTTTTGTACCTTCTCATCAAGTGGATTGATTATTTATGTCATATGTTTGGGAGTGTAACATTGCTTTGGAACGTTGCATTGCTCTATTTCAAAACCTTTAAAGAAATCATATTCAATATTTTTCTTTACCATGAAATATTTGGCATTTACTTGGACGTAATTTAAATAGATCATACCTACACCTTAATCAAGCTAGTATAAATGTCATGAAACAATGGCTTAAACAATGCATTAATATTTGAGAAATTCTCTCATTTGTTTGCTTAGAAAAGAAAATAGTCATAATATCCACTATTGTGCGTCGTTTGCAAAAGGTCAGACCCCTCTTTCATGATCCTATTCTATTCATTAATTTGGTTATCATAAGGATATGATAAAATATAAATAAATCACCATTCCGAGTCTCTCTTTAGAAACTCTATGCTCCGTTTACACCTTTCTAGGAAACATCCTTAACACACTACTAAGATAGGCCATCCTATATATGATAGAAAGGGGGGAACTCCATTGGAAACTTAAAATGAACAATGTCAAAAACATATTCGGTATAAGATCCTCCCATAAAAGGAATTTCACCATGGAATGCAACGTTATATCTAGCACATTGATGAATCCAACTGAGGTAATATACCTTCGAAAATTCAAACAACAATAAATTTAAAGATGTTATCTAATAGATTAAAATGTCGCTACCTGCAGAAAGTTCTAGATGTAAGAACCATTGAGGGAACACTAAGGGATTCCATGCTACCACATAGATACCCATGTTCCATATTGCAACATTGAAGACAAAAATTCACCAAATATTCATCCTTTTGTGAATTTGATGCATTCTACATAATAGAAAAAGCTTGACCCACAGTAAAAAATATTTAGTTGCGTGTCAACTATGATTCAAGAATTTACCTTGACCCAAAACAAGCAACCATACCTCATCAAGACTATCATATATTCTATGGCGATTATATGGATCTACTTTTATTTTTCATGCAAGACCATATAGCTTATCCCTGAGACCAACAAGTCACCTTATATTTGTAGGAAGGCCAACAACGATTTCCTAAGAAGAGGTTTCAATTGCATACATTTTGAGCAGACAATCCTTATAAAATCCCATTCATTTTGGAATCCTCCTTTGAATTTGTTGTTTGTTATTTTCAAGTTCCTATATATCAACATAAAGTTTACTTGGTTTAAAGGAAGGGATCACAAAAGGATTTTCATCACTCGTCTAAAGAAAGTTCTCCAAACTTGCAATAAAAACACTCTGGGCCCTGTCCATCGTTTCCATGATCATAAAGGAAAATACCAAGTCAAGAACACTAAAGTATTCAAGTTAGTTGAAATTGGAGTTTCTAACATGACAGAGGGAAATAGAGATAGAATGGAACTATCGTCAAGTTGAATTTTTTCTTTAGTTGTACACACCCAAGACCTAATTAATCCTTTTCCAAGCCTATTTTATTAAAATTCGTAATGAACATGTGCAAATGTAGACGGATTCATCAAAGCATCTATAGCACAAAATCATTTCTCTAGCATGGAATCCTCAAAAATTCAAAATAAATGAGAGCCTAACTTTGGTTCTTCCCAATTTCACATGTTCCCTAAAATAATAATTAGAACTTACAGGTCTAATATTCTTCTTTTTGAAATAATATTTTCAAAGTATCAAAGACAAAACTAGATAGAATCTGCTTACTGGCCATTTCATGATGCGTAATAAAGTGAGAATCAAGTTTCCTAATGTAATCAAAGAATTTTCCTAGAATCCTAGACATCACCCATTTCAGAATCATAGATTCAACGTATTGAAATATAACCTAACCTATGAAACTTCTAAATTTTGTCGGTCTTGACTAGATGATTAGAATTTTTTATATCTACTTTGATTTTTCATGTAAGACCATATAACTTATCCTTGATACCAACAAGTCCCCTTATCTTTGTAGGAAGACAAAGAACGATTTCCCAAAAAGTGTTTTCAACTACATACATTTTGAGCAAACAATCCTTCCAAACTCCCATTCATTTTGGAATCCTCCTTTGAATTTGTTGTTTGTTATTTTCAAGTTCCTCTAGATCAATGGAAAATTTATATTGTTCAAACACAGGGATCACAATAGGATTATCATCACTCATCTAAAGAAATTTCTCCAAACTTGAAATAAAAACACTCTGGACCCTGGCCATCATTTCCATGATCATAAAGGAAAACAACAAGTCCAGAACACTGAAGTATTCAAATGAGTTGAAAATGGAGTTTCTAAAATGATAGAGGGAAACAAAGATGGAATGGAACTATCGTCAAGTTGGATTTATGCCCTAGTTTTACATTCCCAAGACCCAATTGATCCTCTTCCAAGTCTACTTTTTAAAAATTCGTAATGAACATGTGAAAATGTAGATGGATTCACCAAAGAATCTCTAACACAAAATAATTTCTCTAGGAAGGAATCCTCAAAACCTCAAAATAAATGAGAGCCTTGCTTTGGTTCTGCCTAATTTCATCTATTCCCTAAAATAATAATTAGAACTTATAGGTCTAATATTCTTCTTTCTGAAATTAAATTGTTAAAGTATCAAAGAGAAAACTAGATAGAATATGCTTACTGGTCATTTCATGATGCATTATAAAGTGAGAATCAAGTTTCCTAATGGAATCAAATATTTTTTCAAGAATGGCTAGACAGTACCCATTTCAAAATCATAGAATATAACCTAACCTCTAAATCTTGTGAATTTTTCCAGTCTTGACCAGATGATTAGAATTTTTTATATCTTGACCTTCAACTTCCTTGTAATCGAATTGAATCCATGCTTGTTTGAGTAACGGTGAAAAGAATATAAAACATAACTATATTGGAACTTGAAACCCATCAATCCTACACGCTTCTTGCAGTATCGACATCAGTTTGAAACCCTTGGATGCTCTTTGGAGGGCACTGAATTCCCATTGAATGAGGATGAACCAACAAATTATGCTAGGGTTCGAACCCTGGATGTATTAATGGAGGTATTATAACACAAAACAAAAGATACAAGCTATGTATTTTGGGAAACGAGAATCGAAGAGCCTAACTCAAATTGAGATTTCGAGCATATGGGAAATAGTGAAACGACTCAGAAGGATGGGACAAAAATTCCTCTATCATGATCCTACTAAATTGAATCACATGATGACATAATTGATGATATGGAGATTAAAACAATTGTAGGACGATCACACCCAAGATACACTAATCTTCCTTCAAAAACGTAGATGCTTTCAACACATAAACTCCCACCAACTTCATTTTCACTAAAAGATGGGACATGAATTTGAAATCTCTTCTTCTAATGGTGATTTTCACTATTTTATTATATGTATAAGGTTCATAATCAAACCCTTGTTGCGACTTCACCCATAAAAATAATCTCACTGTAGATTCATCTAATCTGTGGAAAATGGCCAAAACCCTTTGTCATATGGTTGGCACGATAGTGCGTATAGTATATAAGTAACGGGGCTTTAATTGGTGAACTTACTCAACAGTTGGATGGGAACGTGACACCTGATTTGTCTTGTGGTTTGGCTCTCAACCAGGCCTGTTACAATTTACTAAATTTTAACACTGCAAATGGATTCAGAGAACCCCAACACTGTAGATGGATTCAGAGACCCCCATCACTGTAGATGGATTCGGAGACCCCCTTCCTAGGGGGTCTACGAATCCATTTGCAGTGTTAAAATTTAATAAATTATACAAATTTACTATCAAAATTGTAATTTTCCATTGTCGGAGTGGCACAATTAAAAATGACCAAATAAATTACCAATTGTTATGTGGTCATTTTTAGTTTAAATCTTATCCCGAAACCAAATTGATCATTTATTTTGATCATTTTTAGTTTAGTTCTTATCCCATGGCCAAATTGGTCATTTATCTTGGTAATTTTTAGTTAGCTCACTTAAAAATTTTCAATTTTAGATATTTATCCCTTGAAAAAACCATGGTGATTAAATGTTTTGGTCACCTATTCACTTATCTCGTATTTTGTACTAGTGATAAGCAAGTTTCATTGGATCATTATCTTTTAATTCTAAGTTAAATAACTTCATTAAAAATTGTATGATTTCAAGTTCAGAATGTGAATCATACAAACCTTTTAGTTTATTTAATTCTTCCCAAGCACTTTTGTTAGAAACTAAATGTCTACTTACTACTTCACTTACATATGCAATCAATCCTTGCTTTTCCATAATACTGGCTCTTTGGTATTAGTACGTGGTACTGGTGCACTTTTATCCGCCTAATCTATTACATCTCCATCTTTATTATCTTCAAAATTATCATTTTCACAAATTCCATCCCACATGTCATTAAAAATTTGGGTATTTTTAACTTTATGAATTCATTCATGACAGTTTTCTTTATGAGACAAAATTCTCCAACAATTGAAATTAAAGTATTTATTGAAACTTATTGTGTACAAATTACAATCTAATATATCAATTTCCTCTCCATGGATGCCTTTAAAATCTTTTTATCTTCTAAAAAGATTTCCCCAAAGCTCCAATAATTCAATTTAAAAGAACGTTGTACCCAAATATAAATGGATGCGCTCCTTTGTGGACTCCTCCTTACCGAGATCCTTCTCTGTCTCTGTCACCAAGTATTTCTCAGAGTATTGCTTTATTTATCAAAGTATGAATAAATTGACCTTTGGTAGAACATGATCAAGAATAACACTGGAATATGCGGGTTTTTTTTAGTCAATAAGCAGATTCCAACCTAGCTTAAATTGGTATTTTTTTTAAATATTAAATCCTTTATGTCAAACTATTGTTATGTTTGGCCAATTAAGTATGTTCAGAAATAGTGAATAAACTGAAAAATCTTGGATAAAATCAATGCAAAGAAGGAACAAAGAGTTATTTAACAAATCTCAATGTCACATGAAGACCTTATTGATTTTAATAACAATAATAAAGTAAATTCTGGTAAATTTTTTTATTATTTAAGATATGAAAAAATATAAATAAATATTTTTAAATTATAAAAAATCAAAAAGTAATTTCTTAAAAAAGCTACTAAAAATTAAAGAAAAGTATTGAGAAATATAGATAGTATATTTAATATTAAATCTATTATTAAACTAGTCATCACTAATGTGAAAACATTGACTATTGCTTAATTTTGTATATCCAAAATCATAAGCCATAAAATCGACAAACATAACAAGTTTCGTTTAAATTTCTCCACAGAAAGAGATAAACAAAATCCATTAAGAATATCATCATCTAATGTATATGTGATGATGTACAAAATATCTTTTGAATCGATTTGTTAAAATATTTTTTCATAGTTAAAAGATATGCTCACTTACATTAACATTTGCTTCTTGATACTTTAGACTTTATATATTTAAAGAGATTGATTTTGTTTATGGGAGAGTGCACGTTAATGAGGGTCACTTTTTTTACGTTAGATGTAATAGAAAACTAAAAAATTAGGCATCCTTCAACTAATTAATTATATTTTTTGAGATACTTACACAAAATATCTTGCTTTGAGTAAAAAAGATGAAATGTAGGAAATTGAATCATGTTTACGAATATCTAAGTTTTATGTATTGAAAATTTTTATAACTATGTCAAGTTTCATTTTTTCTAACAAACCTTTTTTTTTATTTTTTAGGCAAATTATAAAGTATATGTTTTTGTGGGTGCAGCCTTTGAGGGCATAAATAATGGTTTCAGGTGACAAAAATTTGCAAGCATGTAGAGAACATATAGCACTAGTGTAGTGCTATTTTTTGAAAATAAAATTTTTATTTTTCTATTTTTTTATAAGTATCTAAGTGATCATTCCTCGAAAATGGTACATCTTTTGTGGGTGCAGCCTTTGAAGCTCTTAATGAAATAATCATGAAATAAAGTTTTTATAGAATGTAGTGTCAAGTGTCTTCTAGTGAACCATAGAATTGTTTTTAAAACAATTAAGAAATGAAAAAGTTTAAGAAAAAACACTAACAACATGTTTTTTGAGTTAAGGAGTTAGGACACAATAGAAATTGAAACAAATTAGGAAAATATAATATTATAAATAAAAATTACATATTAAGAATCTACAGAAAAAATGTTATCTATGTTTAAGATTTCATAAAAAATGATTGTGTGTAGCATATTGCAACAAGTTTGTAAACAATGAATTTTTCAAAAATTAGAAGAAATGCCCACTTAGCTATAGTTTATCATAAACCATAGCACATGCTTGGTGTTACGGAAGCAAACTCCAAACCATACACATAGGACTATTGGTGACATGTGAGCAAGTGAATTAACATAGTTTAGGTGCTACAAAATGAGAGCGCGTTATGTTTAAATTCAAATTACATTTCCCTCCTTTATAGAAATGGAAAATACGTGCGCATTATAGAATTACAAAACACGTACACGTTATATAACTACAAAATGTGTGCACATTATAGAACTACAAATGTGCACATATTTTGTAGTTCTATAATGCGTGCATGTTATGTAGAGAAAAAGATATAGTAGTATATGCAAGACATAAAATGTATGGTTAATAGTTGAGAGGGGGTGCGGAAGGGTCAAGGGCCTAGGAGGATGTTGGAATTTCAAGTGGGGATGGTTAATAGTTGAGAGGGGGTGGGAAAGGGTCAAGGGCCTAGGAGGATATTGGAAATTCAAGTGGGAATGGTTAATAGTTGAGAGGGGGTGGATAAGGGTCAAGGGCCTAGGAGGATGTTGTAATTTCGAGTGACTATGGTTAATAGTTAAGAGGGGGTAGGGAAGGTTCAAGGTCCTAGGACGATGTTGTAAATTCAAGTGGATAAATATGAATGGAATGGGAACATGATGGGTTACAAGGGTGAAGGGGAGTGGGGATTTAGAGCACTATTAGGAGGAGAAGAGGTGTTGAAGACATATAGGGTTAGAAGCAGTATGTGAGACTTGAGTGACAAAGGGGGATAAAGGTGGAGGGGAGGAAGTGGATGATGGTTTGATGAGATAGAGGATTAGTGAATGGAAAGGTGGATATGGGGTATTAGAGGAGGAATAGGGTGTTTTGAACAAGAGAGGAGGAAGGAGAGGGAAATTGAAGAGAGAGGAATGAGATGCGATAAAAAAGAGAATAGGGCTCATAATGAGGTAGGGGGTTGAGTAGAAGGGATAAATTGAAAACATAGAGGAAGGGAGTATAAGCCTAGAAAGATAATGATGTAGAGAGAGTGTGAGAGAGAATAATATAGAGAGGGAGGAGGGGCAGTGACAGAGATATTGAGATAGAGTGAAGGAAGGAGATAGTGAGGGAGGGATAGAAGGTGTGTGAGAGAGAGAGGGGGGGATAGACATAACGAGAGAAAAGGGGGAGGGGCACACATGTATACGGAGAGAGAGAGAGAGAGAGAGAGAGAGAGAGAGAGATGGTGTCAAATACAGAGGGTGGAGGGTTGAGCAATGGAGAGAGAGGGAGGTTGTGAGAGAAGCATGGAGAGTGAGGGTGAAAAGATATAGGGAGGGATGGATACAAGTTGAGAGAGAGAAAGAGGATAGGGGAGATGGATAAAGGTATGGAGGGATGGTAATTAAGGGAGAATGGAGGGAGATATTGATAGAGGGAGGTAAATAGAAGGTGGATACAGAGGGAGTTTGTAGGAGAGGTTGGACATACACACACACATAGAGATTATGTGGGATAGAGGGGGATTAATGAGTGACAAAGGGAGAGGGGGAGCAGTGAGAAATAGAGAGAGAGTGATGGAGGGAAGGATAGTGAGGGAGGTATAAAGAAGGTGGAGAGAGGTTATGAGAGATGGGAAGTGAGGGAGAGACACACACACACACATATAGATGGAGAGAGAGGGATGAGACACACACACACAAACCTAGAGAGAGATAGAGATTGTGTGGGAGAGGGAGGGCGGGGGGGCGAGAGACAAAGAGAGAGGGGGATGGGTGAATGATAGAGAGAATGATATGGAGGGAGCGATAGTGAGGGAGAGATATAGAAGGAATGAGAGAGGGGGGTGAGGGAGTGACACACACACACACATATAGTTATAGAGAATGGGGAGGAGTGCATGCGCATTCCCACACACACACACACAGATTGTGGGAGAGAGAGGGAGAGGGGTGAGTAATAGAAAGAGAGGGGGGAGGGTGAGTGATAGAGAGAGAGTTATGGAGGGAGGGATAGTGAGGTAGGTATAGAGAATGTGGAGAGAGATTATGAGAGAGGGACACACACACATAAAAATATATAGAGAGAGGGGGAAGGGACACACACACACACACACACACACACACACACATGAGATAGAAAGAGAGGGGGGTGAGAAACAACGAGAGAGGGGGGATGGAGGAGCGATAGAGAGAGAGTGATGTAGGGAGGGATGGTGAGTGAGGTATAAATAAGGTGGAGATATTTTTTGAGATATGGGGAGTGAGGGAGGGACGGACACACACACATAGTGATAGAGAGAGAGGGAGTTTGTGTGAGAGAGAGGGGGGAAAGACACACACACACATAGATATAGAGAGAGATGGAAATACAAAGGTAGGGAGAGCCAATGAGTAAGTCATAGAGGGATAGTGACTAAGGAACATGTGTATCCATAGATGCCAAAAATATTCTTTAGGTATCGAGTGTTGGATTTCCTTCCTTGACCATGTTGAGGCCTTAATACCCATATATAATGCTTAAAACCTTTTAAAGGCATGTGCATATTTTCTTGGAGACCAAGCATACTTTGAGTAGGTCATGTGTGGTGCTTCAAGGAATTGTTCATTAACAAGGGTGCCTCAAATATTCCTTTATGTCATAAGGCACGATCATATTCCCTCAATAATTTCTTGGAGGTCCCATACCTACTGCTCAAAACCACCTAATTCCACTAAAATACATATTCATAGTCCAAATAAACCTATGAGATGCCATGTGTGATTTTTTAAGGCATCATTCCTATCCCTAGATGCCTAGAAGCTTTAGTTAGGGCATGAGGCCATAGTTTCCTCCCATGACCATGTCCATGGCCTTGAGATGCATACCCAGTGCTCAACAAATGACGATGGCATGCATATCCCCATCAAGATTCAAAGGATTCACTTTCAAAGTCATGTGTGGTGGTTGGAGGCATCAATTTTGGCTCTAAATGGTTAACAAATTCCTTTAAGTCCTAAGGACCAGGTGTTTCCCCCCACCCATTTCAATGGCCCTAATATCTGTACATAGTGCTAAAAATGTTCTAATGGAACTAGTATCCCCATTTCAAGGTAAATGATAACATGGAAGGATTTGTTGAGGTTTTTCAACCCATCATTCTTAGCTCTAGGTGCCTAGAAGCATCTTCTAGGGGTTGAGACCTAGGTTTCCTCCCCTTATTGTGTCTAAGATCCCAAGACATGTACATAATACTTAGAAACCATTAATGGTTCCCATATCCCAATTCAAATCAAAACTATAAACTTGAGAGGTCATCTATGGTGATTCAAGGTGTAGTTCATGGATCTAAACCCTAAAAGATAATTTGCAACCTAAAATTAAAGATTTATGTACCAGCCATGATTATCACCTTATCCTCCATATATAATGATAAGATAATCCTAATCAAGGCCATATACCAACTTAAAGGTTTAGGATACCCTTAAGATATCATGTGTTTTTGTTCAAGGTGTTGTTCTTAGACCTATATGTCTATAGGATTCCTTTAAGGCCTGATGATTAGTTTTCCTCCCTCGACCATGTCTACGGATATGTTCCTAGTGCTAAGAGAATTCTAATGCACTGCATATTCTGTCCTAGATGAAAAATATCACATACGGAGGTCTGCAGGTTCGATGCCTTGTTCATGGACCTCAATCCTTAAAAACAACCTTTAGGGAATAAGTCTTGAGTTTCCTCCCCCGATAATGGTCAAGGGACCATGACCCATACTTAGTTCTTAAAGCCTCCTAATGGTGTCCATATTACAACACAAAGAAAAATTATGCTCTTGGGAGGTTAGGCATGGTTGTTTGAGATGTTGTTCTTGATGATACTAAAATATTACTATAGGTCCTAAGTCTTGATGATGCAAACTATTGTTTTTATTCATTTCCCTAGCCATGCACAAAAACCATTTTTTGTGGTTCTCCATAATGTGTGGTTGTTTTGCTTCTCCAAAACGCGTGCACATTTTGCTTCTCCATAACGCGTGTGTGTTTTTCTTCTCCATAACATGTGCACGTTTTTCTTATCCTAACCTAAATGTCAGGATCGAACTTAACCAAACCAAGCATTACATAACATGAGAATGGCGTATTTTTATGTATCATCTATGTGTTTCCTAAAGGTAGGATTGCATCTAAAAGCTCCATCATATTCTTTCACACACCCTCATATTATGAGATAAGGTTTGTTTAAATGGTTCTCCATATAGAGATTAAAAAAAATCATTAAGAATAACATCATTTAATGTATATATTTAATGATAGAGTGGATAAAAATAGCTTTTGAGTTGAGAGATTAAAATATTTTCTCTTAGTTCAAAGTAGTTGACCTTAGATCCATACCACTAAGTGTTTTACAGCTAAATTCTATAGACCAAAAGAGAATTATTTTGTGAGGATTTTTGTTTAAAAGTAGGCTCTTCATATAGAGACACACAAATTTCATGAATAACAAAAACATTTAATGTATATGAAAATATATACATAGTTAATGGACAACATACCAAGAGAATCCTTAAGCACCAAATCGAGTTGTGCGTTATTTTGACACAAATGTCCATCTAACAATATTTATCTTAGCGTCATTAATGCCATATTCAATATAGAATTAGTAGAAAACGTAAAATCTTAGCCCAACGAGGTTTTATGGCATCAGCGATCATGGTTTCCAAGGTTTCGATTGCGGGAAGCCCAGTCTCTTCCTTGAATGGCCTCAAGCCTGGATTCGCTGTGTTGCCTGAAAATCTTGCAGGGAAGGAGAGGATCATCGGTAATGGCCACTAGGTTCATTACAAGAAGAATAATCTAGCATTTGGCTCAAGGGTAGCCGCGGGTGTTCTTTCGGCGCTCTCGATGGACGTAGCCCTCCGATTGTTGGGCGCCTATCCTCTCCTCTGTCTAACAGCTCCGGAAGGAAGCAAGCTTGAGAACCAAGTTTGCATAGATCCCTGTCCATGAAGCCTCCAGGATACACAGCCACACGAAGCCTCTTTTTCAAGCCATCCAAGTAGTGGGGAGTGGCAGAGAGACGAGGCTAGGGCTCGCACATGAGCCCTTGTATCCTCTCTGAACACAGATAATGATCAGAGTCCAAGCCCTTTCAGATCTAACTGCTCCAACTCCTCACGATCCTACAACCTTCTAGATTTTCATAATATATATGAAGGGGGTCTCTCTCTACTTGCCAATGACCCCACAAATCTCTATTTTGCAGTTGAAATCCTTGATTCAGCAGGTAGAAGGAACTCCTTCCGGACTGTAGAGGCTTATCTTTGCAGGATGGAAGCTCTCAGACCACTGGATACTCCACAGCCTTGGGATCTTAAAGGATGCTTGCATCTCCATGGTGGCAAGACTATGAGGAGGAAACAATAGACCCTCTACTTCTCAGCCCAAGTCCTTCAAGGATGCAACACGACCAGGGCTCTCTGATGCACAAATTCCGATCCAGATCCCTTACCTGGTATACATTGTAGATAAATCCGTGGAGGTTCCCACCTTGGAGATTAAGCAACCAGAATTATTTCGAAACATTCTAGAGTTCAAGGAGCAGACCCTAATCTGCAGATTCAATTATCACCAAAAACAAAATATCTCATCGCGTGGATCAAATCCAACTGGCCTGAGGAATCTCAGGTTTTACTTTGCTCTAAATTTTTTTTTCTAGTGTATTTTTCTTCTCGAGAATACCTTATTTCTCTTATAGGAAAAGGATCCTAGTTCTGGGGATCTGCAAGGATTTTTATAACCCCCTGGTTCCCTAAGTTTGATCCTCTAACTATGGTAGTGACGAAGGTTCCCATATGGGTACGACTTCCAAACTTACAAATCCATTTCTAGACTATATCGATCTTCAAAGGGATAGGTGACACTTTGGGTATCTATTTGTCCTCTGATGAATCTCACTCAGCACAGGGCCTCTTTACCTTTGCTCGCATCTGCACCACCATTGACATCAGTTTAGGGCTTCCCGACAAGATCAACTTGAAACTAGGAAGCTCCATCTAGATTCAAGCCTTGGACTATGAAAACATATCCTTCAAGTGCAGAATATGTAGACACACAGGCTACCTTCTCAATGCATGCCCGCAAAGGAAGAACCAACAACAAAAACCATCCAAGGCCCATAGAGCTGAAAGTTGGCAAGCCTATATGCCCTCGCATGAAGAAAACAATCAAGATGACCAGCTTGATGAAGACTCACCCCCAAAAAAATAGGATCAGAGACCCACTCCACCTCCACCTGAGGTGCACAGGCCTCTTCAAGAAGATGAAAGCACAAAAAGAGGCCTCCCACAAGGGAAAAAATGGCTTTATGAATCTTCCTCTTCGGATTTTGATAAGGAACTCCACCCTGATTCCAGTGATGCGTGACAACATGCTTTAGTGTCCCCAGATTTAGGGGGATGGATACAAGTCAAGAAAAAATAGGGAAAAAAGGAATACCTAAGACTCAGCCCGACTCAGGGTTGGGACCATATTGTTTGTAATCTTCTAGTCATAACTTCTCTTTTAGCTATCCTCTGCTCAAATCCAATTTTGGATCTAGCTTTAGTGTTCAGTTGTGTCATTTTGGCTGAGTGTTTTAGGTTCTTCTTATGGAATTTAGCTTCTTCTTTCTGCCTTACTTGGCCTTCGGGAAGGTAGCAGTAATTGTTTGTATCATTACATTATTTTATGGCAATACAAGGTTCCTTAACTTACAAAAAAAAAACAATATTTATCTTAGCGTGTACAACATTAAATGCTTCATGTTTATATTATCTTACCGACTTCACAACAAGAGTAACAAACCATTTCTACCTATGAATCTATGTTGTTTCCCCTCATAAGGTTAGTGCTAATGGGATTTTATTTATATTCTATTTCAGATTTCGTGTTGAGAATTTGGTCCCCTGAGAATCTCTCTTTTGGATTCAAATTTAAGCCCCACCTTTTTTTTTTTAATTTCCATTCTTGATCCTCCATAAATTTGCTTCCAGTTTCATCTACTTTTACCTCCCACACAGTATGACCATGAGGACCACTATCTTAATCAACTTGCATTATAGTTTTGAACTAATTAATAATAATTTAGTTGGGCATGACGAACTCAGAACATAGAATCAGAATATTTTTCTCTTTGTACTCATGGAAAACCTCATGTGGATTTTGGACATGATTCAAGTGTGCAACAATAGCTTCTTTCACAATATTGTTTTACGGCTCCCATTTCCTGCCATATGATTCTTGTTTCCAATTTATCGCAAGTCAATGGTTCAAACTATTCAACATTCTAGCTATAAATGTCTAACATATTATTGATGCAAATATATTACAACATACAAGGGTGTGTGCAAGCTAATGACGTGTTAGATGCAATATAAATGAAAAGACAAACATGCATTAACTTACATGGATATTTTGAGACACGTACACAAATGAAATGTAGGAAATTGAATGACTTTTTTGTTCTTAACTAGATCTAAACTTTGATCCTTTTTAACAGACACTTTTTTAGGGGGGGATAAATTATAAGATATATTTTTTTTTCGGTGCAACATTTGAGTGCCTAAATGATGGAATCAACTTACCAAAAATGGTAGACATATATAGAACAACTAGTAATAGTGCACCGTTATTTTTCCAAAAATAATTATGATGAGTAAAACAAATGAAATGTAGGAAATTGAATGACTTTTTCGTTCTTAACTATCTAAACTTTGATCCTTTTTAACAGACACTTTTTTAGGGGGGGATAAATTATAAGATATATATTTTTGTCAGTGCAACATTTGAGTGCCTAAATGATGGAATCAACTTACCAAAAATGGTAGACATATATAGAACAACTAGTAATAGTGCACCATTATTTTTCCAAAAATAAATTTAATAATTTTTTTTATAATTATCTAAGTGATCGAACCTAGAAAATAATACACTAAGTGTGGGTGCATACTTTGAAGGTATTAGTGCAATGATCATCAAATGGGTTTTTTAAGCCAATTAGAAGTTGGTGTCCTTTTAGTGCACCATACAATTTTTTTTCAAAATGGTTGAGAAATAGAAGAGTTATGAACGAAACATTAACAGTGTGTTTTTTCAGTTAAGGAGTCATGACACAAGAAAAATATGTTAGGATTATTAATCCTCCCTTGTCCAATTTGGTCATATGTCTAAATCAGGAGTCATGCCTAAATCGGGAGTCCATCCAGTCTATTTTTAGTCACTAGAACCATTGGGTCCAATTGGCCTAATTGGGGCACATGTTCCAGTTTTTAAAGTGTGGGGAACACTAATTGAGGCCTACTACCACTGATTGCACTTGCATGCATCAATTTAGGATCCTCCTAGATAAATTCCTACAATTTAGGAGCCACTGGGAGTGCTGATACCAACCTTCATCAGTTGAGTTCAGTTAGTGACTAGTCAAGCTAAGTTAGGAGTCAGTTACATTCAATTCTAGTCCTCTATATTCAGTTAGTGACTAGTCAAGCTAAGTTAGGAGTCAGTTACATTCAATTCTAGTCCTCTATATTCAATTAGCGCTAGGTTTGCATGGCTGAAATCAAGAGAGGCACATTTCTCACCTACCATAGTCAGTTAGCCTCAGTCAACACTGAAGTAGACACTTGAGTTTTGTTTTAGACCTCCGTTGAACTCCGGTAATGGTTTAGACAAGGCCAGTTAACTATTGAGTCCTCCGGCAGTGATTTAGACAAGGTCTTAGTTACCTACAGTCAAGTAGATTGTAATTAATTCGAATTTCATCATGTGGAATCAAATTAAATATGGCTATTTAAGCCATTGTACTTCATTGTAATTACTATCTAATTACTCTTTGATTAATGAAAAGCATTCACAGCTGCAAGCCATTTTTGCACTGTTTAATTATTCAATAACTGAGTAAATTATGTGATCTATCTTGTGAGTTGTGTGTTTTTCCACATATCTATGTGCTCAATTTAATATGGTACCAAAGCCTCGGCGAACAAGGAACTTCGACTCCTCAGATATCCTACTGAATCATTTTTTTTGAGAAAAATTGCTCCTTCCAGCTCTGCACGAGAAGCAGAAGGTTTAACACTTAATACCCCAAGTTAAGGAATTGTTGATCAAGCTTGCTTGATAAATTATGCTGGGTGTGATGAAAACCTGAAATGTGCAGGCTGTCTGACCTTACTTTAATTGTAGGTACAACTTTGAATGGATTCATTAGTTCCTCTTCTCACCCCATTCACAAGCTATTCAGAACGAAAGATGAAGATGATTACATATTTGAAGAGACAAGATCTCTATGAGGTGTCTATTGGACTTGGTAAAGAGTCCTATGAGAGTGAGAATGATTGGCTAAATGCATGTGATGGAGCTTTTGGAACAATAGCACAAGCTCTTTCTCCTAGCTTGCGCTACCTCAGTAGATCTATTGAAGACCCAAAGGAACTCTGGACAAGATTGGATAGAACCTTTGGAAAGATTGATGAGGATCATAATAACACTTTGGAGAGAACATCCAGTACCATAAGAGTTCCTGATAAAAAATTCTCAGCCTCTACTCTCTCTGTTGAATTTGTTCAGGATGAAAAAGAAGCAAAGTCCTCCTCGAGTGATTTTTCTTTGAATTCTATGCAAAATTTGCCATTAATTGCTTCCGAAAGTGAAGAGAAATTTGATTTTCTCCCTCTAATGTTGCTACTGGTGTGCAAATATGTAATACCTTGGATATTTTGGAAGAAATATCAGATTACCATAGTGATCCAATCACTCCCCTTGATCTACATCTTCTAGCAAATTCCTGCAGGATTGCATGCACCAAAATTCAGAATTTTGAAGAAGAAGAAAGTTGTGCATACACCGTCTCGGTTGACCATTTCTTTGGATATTATATGAAACTTAATGGATCTGATATGATCTTATTTTTATCTGATCTGATATTTATTGTTTCGGTATTTCAAATTCATAATCTTTCGGTACTGCTTGTTGTTGTTCTCATCAATGGTGTGAAGAAACAAGTACCGCAAGTCTCCTACAAAACTGTTGCTGGGGATTTGATTTCATTTCACAGTTTTGGATCTGTTGTGAACCTATTTAGATCTGATGTACTTTCTGATCTAATATTACTTGGTTCAAATTTTAAAATCCAAGATCTTTTAGTCATGCTTGTAGCTTCTCTCACCAATTCCGGTGTGAAAAATCATGTACCGCAATTTCTCTTCAAAACTGTTGCTGTGGATTTGGTGTTAGTTTCCTCTTATGAGGTTGCTGATATTTTATTTTGTGAATCATTATATATTTTTGAATCTATATCAGAATATGGATCTCAAGCATTCACTCTCCACAGTCCTTTTTCTTCTCTACCATTGATCACATGCTCATCTCCTCACAGAATTAGTAAAGAGGAAGACATTATGCATCCGCCTGAACACTTGCTCCTAACACTTGGGGATGATTTTACCAGTCATGGTTTTCTGTTCATGGCTGAAACATATTAGTTTCTTGACTGTTCCTCACATGTTCTAAATCCTCAAGAACCTTTTCTCACTTATCAGTTGATTGCAACTGCTCTACATGGGTCCAGTCTTCATCCGACAGCTGTCTATATTTATTATTTAGTTGAGCATATCATTCTTCTTCCAAAGAGGAATATTCCTCCAGAAATAATGATGGAGAGGTTCACATGCCAGGCCCCAGGATACCTGTGCACAGAAGAACCATATTGATCCTGATTCTACTTGCTTAATTAGAGGGGGGAGGGGGGCGGGGTTCCCATGTGGTTTTTTCCCCAGCTCCTTGTATTGAGCAGTTACTTTACTTTACTTTATGTAATGGGTGACCTGTGGTCTTAGTTACCAGGACCCACAAATTTTCCAAGTTAGCATTCAGGGGGGATGTTAGGATTATTAATCCTCCCTTATCCAATTTGATCATATGTCTAAAACAGGAGTCATGTCTAAATCGGGAGTCCATCCATTTTATTTTTAGTCACTAGCACCATTGGGTCCACTTGGCCTAATTGGGGCACATGTTCCAGTTACTAAAGTGTGGGGAAAACTAATTGAGGCCTACTGCCACTGATTGCACTTGCATGCATCAGTTTAGGAGCCTCCTAGATCAATTCCTACAATTTAGTAGCCACTAGGAGTGTCGATACCAACCTTCATCAGTTGAGTTCAGTTAGTGACTAGTCAAGCTGAGTTAGGAGTCAGTTACATTCAGTTCTAGTCCTCTACATTCAGTTAAAACTAGGTTTGCATGGCTGCATGCAGGAGAGGCAAATTTCTCACCTACCACAGTCAATTAGCCTCATTCAACACTGAAGTAGACACTTGATTTGTGTTTTAGAACTCCATTGAAATCTGGTAATGGTTTAGACAAGGTCAGTAAACTATTGAGTCCTTTGACAGTGATTTAGACAAGGTCTTAGTTACCTACAGTCAAGTAGAGTCTAATCAATTCAAATTTTTTCATGTGGATTCGAATTGCATGTGGCTATTTAAGCCATTGTACTTTATTGTAATTACTATCTAGTTACTCTTTAATTAATGAAAAGCATTCACAGCTGCAAGCCATTTTTGCACTGTTTCATTCTTCAATAACTGAGTAAATTGTGTGATCTATCTTGTAAGTTGTGTGTTTGTCCACGGATCTATGTGCTCAATTTAATAAAATACAAGAAAAATAGAAAAAGAATAATATATATATTTTAAATTACATTTAAAAATATGCATTTTGGAATTTGTAGAAAAAATGCTATCTGGTTCTAAAAATTTATAAAAAATGATTATGTGCAACATACTGTAACGAGGGGTAAAACACGGTCATATTGAGAAAAATGGTGAGATGCCAAATTAGATATGTTTTACCATATTCCATACCACATGTTTCGATAAACCCAAGCTAAGTCCGAGCCAAACAAATAGGAAGAGTGATGACACATGGATATGGGACAAGGCTCGGTCTTAGTGCTAAGAACCCAAGCGTGTTTATTTTAAATTCAAAATTTCCTTTCGTGCCTATCTGTGTTCCATGAAAAACAAAATGGGTATGTTTTTTAGTTCTACGAAACATGTGAGCAGTTTTGTAAAAATAAAATTTACCTTATGGGTAAGGGGGGGGGAGGGAGGTTGGGAGAGATAAATAAATAGAAATTGAGGTTGCAGGGGTAGGGGTTTAGGTAGGATTAGGGTAGTTAGTGGAAAGATGGTCTATGTGGTTGGGGTAGAGAGAGACATGGGGTGGGGGTAAGTGGTAGCATGAGGGGGTGAGGTTAGGATAGACAAAGAGTGAGAGGGGTATGGGTATGGGAAGTAGGAGAGATAGAGAGAGGGGGGCATGATTAGGGGAAGTAGAAGATAGAAAGAGAAGAGAGGAGGGCATGGTTCTAGGTAGGGAGAGTGGGGGGTAAGGGAGACAGATAATGAGTTAGTGGTAATGTGTGTGTGAGAGAGGGAGAGAGATATGAGAGGGTTTTGGGGTGTGGTGTAAGTGGAGGATTAAGGGAGAGAAAGTGTGAGAGATGGGGTGATTAAGGGTTAGGGTAAGAAGGGGGAGAGAGACAGAGATGAGGAGGGGGGTTAAAGGTAT